>JAJJWW010001573.1:0-123560 GCA_023531295.1 Papaver armeniacum | reverse complement strand
ACTTATGGAGTCACACGGAGGAAAAGGAGAAGAAATCACCATATTTTAGCAAAAGGGTAAAATTGTCATTTCACCAAGGAGGGAATACTAGAATATGGAGCCCAGCCAAGGTTAAGGGGAGGCTCGTAAGAGGTGTCCTCTATCCAAAAGAAGGGAGTGAGAATAGCACAATTGGGGTGGGATTTATGGCGGGTGTCCTCAATCCACCCACACCCTAAAACCCATAGGGTCCACATCCGTATCTCCGATCCATGGCCCGGAAACCCATCCAAACCTACTTCCCCCCACCTTCACCCCAACTTCCAGAAAGGTTTTTTCTTTCTTTTTCAATCACTTCTATTTACTCATCCACCCGAAACTTTGAGGAAAGAAAAGCAAATCGGCCGCCGTTGAAACCAGCCAAGCAGACATCGAAATTAAAGAAATCAAAGAGATCGAGAAGGAGAGACTCAGAGCAATTGTTGGCGATGAACCGTAGAAGTTACGAATCAAGAAACTTAGGTTCGCCATTGGCTCATGAAGAGAAGAAATCAACTGAGTCTATTGCAGAACCTGGAGGGTTTATGGATTCGGTCTCTCGCAACTGATAAATCAAGATGAAATGGTGAATGTGGTTGTGTTAATGATGAATTAGGGTCTGATGTCGTCGTTCTATAACCGAGGTCGATTGGAATGAAGGATCGAGTCGATTGTCATTGCCAGTGTTAACAACTGAACACGGCTGGGCTTGTGGTTATGAATCAATGGTCGGCTAGAAGCCTCCATGAACACCAGATGGGCCGCCGTTTAATGGTGATTCAAGATGATTGGTGATTTCTGTGAAGAAAGAAAGGGGGATCTACATCCGTGGGATTGAGACTCGATAGTTGAAGACTGAACTGCGACTCCAAAATGGTTATCCCGTGGTGTTATTAAGCCTCAAAGAGAAGATGGTAGTGCATGTCGTCACGACTGACTGGGTGATTGCAGGATGTGGGTCATTGAGTGAAAAGCCAGTATCGAGTGAAAGCCGAACCTGCGGTGGGCTTGCAGGAAAGAGATAGCTAATAGATGTTGAACCGGTGACCGAGATGATTCGTGGTGGCTGAAATGGAAAGATGCAGCTTTAAGGCAAGGATGAAGCTGCGAAGTAGCCGCGAGATGGCTCAGAGCCGTGCAGATAGAGTCAAGAACCGTGGATGATGCAATGGCCGCAATGGAGGAAAAAGGTTCATGGCCTGCGCATTTGATGCGGTCAGTCAGGCCTTTGCTGATGGAGTTGCTACGAAGCAACTCGGCTGAAGCTCAATTACGGTAGGCCGCAGTGCGTCAGATGGCTTGGCCGTGGAAGTTGCAAGCAGGATGTTGCAGGAGGACCGGAGTTGATGGACAAGTTGGAAGTTGAGGCAAGCTTGCCCACCTGGATCTGGCGGTGCACAAGGAGAATGGTTGGAATATGTGGAGCCGAGAAGCCAGCAGGAGATGGCAAGGATCGCAATGGCTCAATTCTGGCAGCCAGCAGTGACCTCAGCAGGTCGAAAAAGGAATGTGATCCGCAATGGCTTGATGACCAGGGATTGAGGTTGCCCGGGAGATGACTTGGCAACCTGGCAGAACCGGCGTGATGTGGAGTGAAGAATTGAACGTTGGAGCCAGTAGCAATCGACGGTGCGCTTTGGCTCGTGGCTTGGTCACATTTGTGTTTGTTTTGTGCTCGTGAAATGGATTCGCATGTGACAGAGGCTATAATTGGCGGAGTTGCCGAGACGAAATGCTGTGAACAAAGAAAGGGTGGTATTAATTGGTGTCAAGTTTGCAAAAGTTGATTCGTGATTTGAAGCTGCTGGTGGACGGAGACACGGGGGAAGCGGGCTTATGGTCTGCGGAGACAGGAATTGAAATAGTGATGCTTTGGCAGCCGTGGCCATGGATGGTCGGCAAGTGAAGTAATGAAGCCACAATGATGGTGCCGCAACAAGTTTGGCCTGCAGTGCAAGTGTGAGCCCGGCCAGCACTGATGGCCGCCCGACTCTCCAAAGAATCGACACGATTCTCGACTGCAAAGACTTAGACTCTCGACCCTGGTCAACAAGTTAACGGACCGTTAGTCAACCGTTATATATAATGTAATCTAAACGGAATATTCCATGGATCGGCCATCGACTTTCAGTGCGACTCTGGGCCAAGCGACAACCCGCGGCCGGATTCGCACACAATCCCGCCCGGGCCTAGCGAGCAAAAATTCCAGTGACTTTCTACGGACTTCTCTCATGGGTGTGAAGACTTGGGCTTGGAATTGATGGAGAATTGGACTCAAATTTGGAAAGAGAAGGTGGAAGAGTTGAGAAAAGCTTGGAATTGGAAATTGAATTGCAAAAGGAAAAGTGATTCTACTCCTTAGAAGATTTGGAGAATATCGAAGCCTATAAATAGAAAAGTTTTCTACAACTTCTACACATCTCTCTCTCAACACACATCTCTACACACACAACAACACTTTTCTTTTCTTATTCTTTGTGTGAACTTTTAACATGAGTAGCTAATTTTATTGATTGAGGATGAATTCCTAGTTCTTAACCCGATTTAAGTTTTTGTTTTCAAATTCTATCTCTAAGTTTTTCACATAATTATCGTTTGTTTTTACTAATAGGAGTGATCTAAAGACATTCATGATTGATTGATAGATTTTTGAGTGCACGCTAAATTGATTTGTTAATTTGATCTAAAGCTAGTGAAAGTTAGAGATAAGTAATCGCTTTTCGACTCTTTACATAAGTAGCAAACACTTAGACCTCATGAGGGATTCCGTGCAGCAATTGTGTGAGAAACAACGTTAGCAAGTGGACCTGAGCTAAGAGTCTAACTACTAATATCAACCTAAGAAATTCACAAAACTTAATGCATGAGCCAAGTTACATCTAGGTTGAGCTAATTCTAGTGGCTTGGTAACAGAATCCAGAGTCGAGAACTTCCGTGTCCTGTGATACAAGGGATTTAGGGTTTAGCAATCGAGCTAGTCGCTTTCCCTACTATTGCATGATAATTTGTGACTAATAACAAGTAGAATAGAACATAACTTGATTCATTGTTTCGTAACGGTAATAAGGATTCCTGGTCTTGTCTCTTATTGTTTTCAACTTTCGATTTTAATTGCTTTGTTTATTTTCTTTTGCTTTTTACACCCTTCGTGACAACTTACAACTAAGATCTCTTGCTCCTCGTGGGAACGAACTTGACTTCCATTATATTATTTTTAATTGAGTGAAATATTGAATTAATTTGATTGCATCTCTAGCTATCATCGTATCAATTAATTGATTAGCTCTAATGGCTCACCGTGAATCGAAGAAGGGTTTGTTGTCGCCCTTGAATTGAAGTTGGATTATGAAATGGGTTTGACGTCAAGAAAGAGAGCTTGGTGTTGAGCTACTGCAGCTGGTAATGAAGATACATGGATGTGTGGCAGAGATAATGGAATGGGAGAAGTGATTTTGATGTTGTGATTCAGAGGAATGATTATTTATGAAGAAGGAAGTTGATTGATACAGAAGTCGAAGTGAGTGGTCGCTTTGTTTGAATTGAAATAATGGATGGGTTTGCAGTTTACCAAGATTTGATGTTGTCTGAAATGGTGGAACTGACCAAGGCACTGGTGGTGACTGAATGTGGTTTGCCCGTGAATCGAGCATGTTGCGAGGGTGCAAGATAATGGGTCTATGATAAGCTGAACTACAAACTAAGTTGCAGTTGTAGTTGTTGCTAAAGCAGTGAACTGTGGCTTAGGTCGGACAGGGAACTGTGTTGTAAGAGGCATTGCAGGCATGAAATTCAGGTGAGCTGTGGCTACAGAAATTGCAGGTGCAGTTGGAGATAAGAATCTGAGAGAGAAGTTGCGGCCCTTTACGCACTTTAGGAGTCAGCAGTTGGAGGTAGTTACACTCAATTTGAGCTCATCAAGGAGATTATGTGTATGCAATGAGTGAAATACAGATGGATGGCTGTAGGTTTTGGGATTGAACTGTAATGAGGCAAGGTCGAATGCGAGATGGTCTTGTTTTTGACAAGAGATTGCAGGTTTTAATTCCCCTGCGCAGTTGGAGATGTTGTTGTGCTCAAGTTGAAATTGCAGGCAAGGTTCTGTCAAGAGGATGGATTTGGTGGTGACTGAGATGCTACATCTTGGATGTGGTTTCATTGAAGAAGAGCAGCTGAGATGAATAGAGTTTTGCATGACTCGAGAACCGAAAAGATAGGAATGAATGCCGGATGTTTGCGTGGTGTACAAACATCATGGCCGAGATCGATCAAGCACAATGATTTGGCAACAGAACTTAGGCCATGGCAAGTTAGATAAGTCACCTAGTTAGCTTACCTCCGAATAGCCGACTGACTTGACTCTCACCGACTCGAGTGCTTGACCCGAGTTAACTCGGCTTGACCTGAGATTTGACCGGTGACCGGTGCACTTTGCCTCCACCTGAACTACTCTTCCGACCACTTTGCCGGCTGTTCCAGCGTGTCACCGCTTTTCCGGTGACATATTTTTGGGACATATTTTCTACATGGGTTTTTCTCACATATGGGCTTGTTGGATTTTCATCTAATGGACTTTTGAAGACTAGACCTAATTTTGGAAAGCAAAGGAATATGAAAGGAAATACTTTTACAACTTTGGGGGGGGGGGGACGTTTTATTCTTGGAGCTAAGGAGAGAGCCGCTTTTGTTTACGTTACTAGGGTTTTCTTTTTGTTTCATCCTCTTTATTCAATTAATATTTTTGTGATGAACTCCATAGCTATGAGTAGCTAAATTAATATTATAGGTTAAGGATGTAGTCCTATTTCTAAAACTTGAGCTTGATTTATGTATTAGTTTTCTCTCTTGATTATCGCTCATAATTCTACTTGCTTTTATGATCACATGATTGATGTATTGTGATAGGATTAGATGCTTGCTTAGTTAAGTGGCCAATTAATTGAACTTGCACCCTTGTCCATAGCTATTTTAGGGTTTTTCATCGAGCGATAGCCCTGAATACAAGTAGCATGATATGTTTATGGTTTGTAGTGATACACTCTCATAATCATATGTAGAGTTTGACCATTGTCCAAATTGTTATGCGCAATGTATGATAATTGCATTGATTAGCCTATTTCTGAAACTTAATGCTCCTAAGAATTGAACTTAATTAGCGCAAGGCTTAGGTTATTCTTTAGGTAGAATTCACATACGCAGCTCTAATGTGTGTGTTGATGAACTTAGGAAATTAATAGATTATCTTGCTCTCTTGATACTCTAGGCTTTTGATGATAAAGAGATTAAATTGTAATTCTAATAACATATGCAATCACATATTTAAGATTGAAGATGAATTCCTTGACTAATATCTTTCTCTCATTGATTACTTTCTACAATTTACTTTGTTTTTGATTTACTTTTATTGCTTACATAAAAATCAAATCCCCCAAATTGGTTACTTTAAGAAATTGAATACATAATAACTACAATTACCTCTATCATGGAAACGAACTCTTTCTTATCATATACTTTAGGAAAGTGAAATTATTTTTGACGCATACGACAACGATCATTTAGATGCCATCATATAGCCAAAACTAAATGCATTCATCAAGGAGTTTATAAAGATACAAGCTAACCCCTACAATATTCCACAGCCGCACTCCCCACAAAGATTTGGCAACTAAGCACAAGTTCAATTAAGAACTCTCCCCATATTATGTCATTCCCGAAAGAATAACAAGAGCGACCTTACTTTTACAAGAAAAGAAGGATTTCTTTGGACATTAACAAAACTCATGAGACATGAATTTGTATCAAAAAATCTCAATTGAATTAACCACAAGGAAAATGATCAATTCAATTGGTTATGCTCAACATAAGAGAACTTACGGAGCAACACAATATATACACAAAGATGTGGATCAGGAAAGACCAATACTACCGAATAATCAAAGATTCATTCTATTTTTCATCACTATTTGCACAATGACATATAATAAACTTAATCTTTGTAAACAAAAGTTCATCCTTTCTTCCATCAATATTTGCATGATGACAAGCTTAACTTTTGTAGTCAAAAGTTCATTCTATATTTTATCGCACTTTCATACCGACATATAATAGAGATAACTTTTGAACAAATATGGGACAGTCAAGGTTCACGGACGTAAACAACATATCCCATAACAATTTGCAATATATAAAACCATAAAGACTAATACTGCAAAAATCATCTTCCAAATCAACTTTAGAATTTAAATAAATAAATCTAAAAACATTGCAAGATGAAAACATTGGCAATATCTATGTGTACTCACGATAATGGCTATTCCAAACCCTAGTTATCCTTCTTAAAACACAAGAATAAATTCTCATAAGAAGTTTCCTGGTCAATAATCAAAAGAGCAACTAAAAAACTAGACACGATCAACAACCAAAGAACGGACAAGGGCGAGTTCATCGAGATGCTTTCTTTAGCTTGTTTTTCTAAACGAAGGTTATTTGATGCAATTTCAAGTTGTTCACAAACGACCTCAAAATCTTGAAGAATATTTCCAACCAATTGAAGATACATTTGAACTTGAAGATCTTTTTCATGATCAATTGCTTGAAAGCAAATTATGGAGATGGGTTCTTCGTGAAGTTCAAAAACTTTGGCATCATCAAACTTGTCTTCCTTATTGCATCTGTCCATTGTGCACACCAAAAAAAATATCAAGAGAGGTCTTTACGTTACCGAACAAGTATATATCAAAAGAAATCCTTGATATATATTTAAGGGATTTTTTCACAAGGAAACCTTAGGCTTACTTGTAACCGTTGGGTAACGTGTCGGTGCACAAAATCCATGGTTATGACCCAAAATCAAAAACCAGAACCGTAGGAACTATTGTTTAGAAACATGTTTTCACAGAACAAAAACAAGTTCTGAACACATGACATGAAACTTTGGCTCAAAATGAGTGCAACACAAAGTTATAAATCAACTCAAGTCGTTGAGGAAGAACAATATAAAGTTTAAAGCAAGGCATCGACGGAAAACATACAACAATTGTCCTATGAGGTGGCTCGTAAAAAACAAGATCAACACATACAACTCGGACCATTTGTCAAGAAGGAAGCATCTTCGTGAGAGTTATGTGCATCATCTCATAGCCTTGCGTTTGATACACACCAAAAATGGTCAAGTTGTAGTATGATGAACATGAAGTTCATCGTGGGTGTTGATATTTTCCTTGTCGCCTCCTTGACCACAATCAGAAGTCTTGTGTGAAACTTCAACTGGATTAACAAGAGAAGGACAGAGTTACCCGAGCTAAAGAATCCTTTTCTCGCTTTCTTGATCTTGCGCTTGAGACTGTTGATACTGATCTTGAGTTCCGAAACACGATTATTGATGTGTATATAATCAGGAACACTTCTTTTAGGGGCAAGATCATCTTTGAAGAAAAGGGAAGAGTTTGAAGATTTCTTCTTTCTTCCAAACCTTTTTCTTTCTGCACTTTTCGAGTTATCGGTCATCCATATAACATTGTTCTTTTTATGGTTGTAAGTAGAAGTTGTGTTATATTCATAATCAGAATTTGCTCATCACATCACTTTTCTTGATTGTGAGATGAATTTCTGACAATACATTGAGAAGCGGGTTTGATTACTTCTTTAGACATCCAGACAAGAATGTTATGATGTTTTTCATTCTGTTACCGAAGATGACATCTTCTTTCAATGTGATATTTCTTTCCGCAATAATGACAGTTGACAGGAATGTTTTTAACTGTTCTCAACTGAGCAGTCTTAGAGGGATGACATTCTTGGTTTCTAGAGACATCTACTACTGGAGAAAGTTTTTCACTTTTACTGTTGGTGAAATTTTCTGCTTGAAGAAGATTATTAGGAAGAACAAAATTGATCTTACCATTACTTGGAGCGTCCTCAGTAATAATTGGCCCTAATTTCAAGGGCATTTTTGTAATTAGCTTAAGAGTATTTTTTTTTATATCATTTTGTGGAAGAGTAATTTTGTAACCTACGAAAATAATAAATTAACCTTTCTACTTATGTCATATTTCCTTGATTTGTTTTTCTTTTTCAAGAGAATTAATTGGATTCTTTTTATTAGCATGTGCTAGTTAAATATTTTTAGATTATTGCCTTAAGAAGAATATACATAATTTGATTTGATTGCTAGCTAATTGAAGAAGGATTTTAGATATAAATACATGTCTTTACATGGTTGGTATAAAAGGAAATAAATAGCATTGACCGTGTAAAAGAAAAATGGAAATGGAACATTTTTACTGTTTTGGCAAGTTATTAAATTTGTGCTCTAGATAACTTAAGAAAGGACTTTGTATGCACGTAAATATTGATATTTTTCAGCTTACCATTGATAGTTAGATTTTTAATATTAGATTAATAAATTACCCGGTGAATAGGATGAAAAATAAATAAATAGGAGCAGTAGTTTACTTCTTGCTATATGGAGAGATGAGTTGACCGTAAAAGAAAGATCTTGATTTAATTAGTTGCCACTTGTTCTGTTCGTATTGGCTGCATTTGATTTGGAAATAATATAGATGGTTGATTCATACTATATACTATATAAACGGGAAAAATTATTTCTAGCCAATTTATCTTTTTTATATATGGAAAATCCATCATTAAGATGGTAGATATGTGGAACCCATAATTAGTTATTAGTACTGTTAGATTACATACATAACCTTTATCTAGATTAGGAGAATAATAACGGATTTAAAATTTATAAAAAAGTTACAATTTTGAAAAGTCAAAATACCTAAAATTAACTAATTCAAAATATTTTTTCTAACTAAAATAACTTACCGTAATTCTTTTAAAACCCGTTAAAATTTAATGTGATAAAGGATAATCCCGATAATTTCTCCCCATAAATTCTATTTTCCTCGTTTGTTTCCTCCCATAATAACCAGTACCTCCCTTAGAATAAAAAAAAAAACCCTCAAATTATCACCCGTATGTATATTAAAAAAAAACTCCAATTATCACTTCTAAGATAACTTTAATTATCACTTCTAAAATAACTTCAATTATCACCGTATAAAAAAGAAAAAACTTCTAAAATAACTTAACTTATCACCCCTAAAATAACTTCAATTATCACCTTATATATAAAAAAAAAAAAAATCCAATTATCACCTCTAAAATTCTCTATATAAAAAAGAGTTTTTTCGAAAATGACGTGGTTAATCTAGCTTCTCAAGTTGATTCTGGCCCGCCATTTATTTTATTTGGTAATATTTATATATTTTCAGAAACAAAATTAGGGTAGGATTTTTTTTCCTCGGATAAATCTAACATTCCCAAAAATATTGGATATAATATATTTATTTCAATTATTAAAATATATATAAATTTAAATAAAATTGCATCAAGAAATACGTTGTTCATCACGATTTCATCATAAAACTAAATCGATCATAAAATAATAAATTACTAATGTCCATTGTCCAGTTAAAATTGTCCAATTAAACTAATCATAATTACCCTAATTACAATTGCAAAAGACTGATAATAAAGAACCCACAATTGGGGGATATCAAAACTATTGGGGGATATGAATTACTTCCCCCAACCAATAGTTTCTGATAAGGGGTGTTTTTTGGGGGGCAAAAATAGGAAACTACCCTTTACAACAATAAAAGCTAAATCAAACATAAAAATACCCTACTCCCTTTTAAATTCAGAAACATTTCTCACTTCCTTTCAAATTCGTTTTCCTTCTCTCGCCCTCCTCACTTTGATTTTTTTTTTTACATCTCGGTAGGGATGAAGACGCGTTAGTGATGAAGACCATGCCAGACCGAGTGTCGGATAGTTATTTATGATGAAGACCATGCCGATCTTTGGGTTCCTCGCACTAGGATAGTTATTTAGGATGAAGACCACGTCGGTACTAAGTTCGACACGGTTATTTAGGATGAAGACCAAGCCAGTCTTGAAGTTCCTAAGATGCTCGATATAAATCTATCCATGCCTAGGTAGTCAAGTGAAAAAAAAATCAATTTTCTGGATACTTTTCATCATGTGCCTAAGCATTTAAATTTAAACAAAGATACTATGCCGGAAGCAAGTCTTAGGCATGCTCGAAAATTAGATAGTTGTGCCGGAAGTGGACTGATTAGAACAAAAAAAATAGGTTTTGAAGATCAAAACCAGAAAATGCCAAGTTCTTTCTGGTCTATTAACAAACACGCCCAAGTTCTACCATTTTCAGTTAAACTTAATTTTATGATACGCCAAAGACAGCCAAGAAAGAAAAGAAGGGAGATAGAGCAGGAGGAACTACCTAAGGATAAGAAACAAACACTAGTTTGCATTAATTTCCATTTTGATTTGTTATCTTACTAGGATGTGACCCGTCCCGTAACGGCACGGGCTTGGGGTTGTTATTCTTAAATTAGAAATTGACAGTGGTCTTCTGTTAAACAACAATCTTCAGTTTCTATTAATATCATCTGTTACACTATCTTAACACCATTCCCTCGAGATTTTATGAAACCATATACTTTAGGAAGTATATTTTGAAACAGTTGTTATATAGTATCAATTAATCACAAAAAAATGATAATTGCTTCATACCAAAGCTCCAAGTTTAATACATAATTAAGGCCTTTTGTGGTTTGACTATTAATCGGACCTTGTATTTCTTCAACACTCTAGGAAAATTTTCCCAGCTATAGTCAGCCAATAAGTTACAGACTCTGGCCTCGGCAGGGGTTCCTTCCTTTTGGCTTCATACTATGTGCACAATGGTTTCCTTCGTTGCAGAAAACTTTCCTACTGCATCTATTGAAAGTTAAATATTCCCCCAGCCACTGTAAGCCGATATTTTTCTGGCGTGCACATTTTGTCAAGATCCTGCATTCATGTGGGCAGAAGCTTGGTAAGCTAATATTTTCCTGGCGTGCACATAGTTTTGTCAACATCCTGCATTCATTTGTGTAGAAACTTGATAATCAGTAAGGGGGATATGCAATACAAAATCATATAAAAACTACATGAAACTAATGATGTGGGACGAAATGATGAACCCATTTAGCATATAGGTTCGGAGATGGCTTAGCTATTCTCACACCACAAAATGTCCAGGGTAGTGTTATTTGACGTGGTATCATTGGGATTTTCTAGACTTTTTGCCACTTGATGTGTGCAACATCTTTTGGAAGAAAAGGGTGGAGAAACTACAATCAAACTGGTGCCTGCACTAATATGTTTTCTGGATTTTGAAGAAAATGAGTTCTTGTAACCCTCATGTTGTCCGCAACGACACTGTCCAAAAAGAAAGTTACTCACAAAACCTCAAATCAGCAAATGCAAAAGTGAAATCAAATGCCACACAAATGAAACTCAAAAAGCCATCACTTGAACTAAAAAAATAAATTATTCAAATTCAAAACCGTGAAGGTTAAAAATAAGTAATACAAAAATTCAAATTACCTATACGTACAATTGGGCACCTCATTCCATAAAGCAATGATGAGCTTCCTAAAATCTGCAAGACTCCGAGTAGAAAATTGAGAAAAATGCCATTGCATGATTTCAAGATACTTGTTGTATAAATATTTAGCAAGTATATAAATAAGATTGGTGAAGTTAACAAATTACCACTTGTCTCTTATATTAGTAACTTCAAGAGTGCCAAGGTTGAAAAAGATTTTCGTCGTATTCCTGGAGTACCGCCAGAGCATCCCTGCCCCTTACAGATAGTGGTGTTAATGACATGGTCTAAAAAATATATATACTCATTTGAATATGAGAGAATTATTACCTATGTTATATAAAATAAGATTGGTGAAGTTAACAAATTACCACTTGTCTCTTATATTAGTAACTTCAAGAGTGCCAAGGTTGAAAAAGATTTTCGTCGTATTCCTGGAGTACCGCCAGAGCATCCCCCCGCCCCTTCAAGAGATAGTGGTGTTAATGACATGGTCTAAAAAATATATATACTCATTTGAATATGAGAGAATTATTACCAAAACATAGATTATACAACTATGACACGTAATTGCTCAATTCCAGGTTGATGTATGTAACAGTTGAGCTCATTCATTGATTTGTACCACAGGGTTATGTTCACACTAATATGATCATTTAAGTGATTAATTGGAAGTGTGATTCTATGAAAATCTGGTAAAATTCTATGGGTTCAAATGAGAATGTGTATTTATTAATTTCTGGTAGTACCGAACTATCGATTAGCTTAAGAAGTTTGTCGAGCTCGTGATTCTACTAAACTTCACAATTTGAAAGGAAAGAATCTAGGTCAGAAAGATAACTTAGGGAAGTCCATACTCGCATATAGCCCCTAAAGAGTTGTATCTTATGTGCGTGAATAGAAAGTTTATGGGTTAGTATTTGAAGCATAACTCCTAGGAAAACATAACCATGTACCAAAATTTCAACATTTGAAGTTGAAGTACTATTAGTGGATGAATATTTTCCGATACTTTCTTGCTATGGTTTCCAGACATCCATTAAAAACTACTAAGATTTCTCTAATTTATTCTGTTTTAGTGTTTGTTATTTCTTACTTATGACAGTCAATAAGCATATAACCTTATGCTCTACCAAAAATGCAGCAAGAGTGTTATTTAATTACTTTCCCCTTTGTAGCTTTTGGGTCTAATTTCATTTTTCGTTGTTCTAGGTAATGCGGTGATTTTTAATGGCATCTTAACATCCCAAGAAAAAACCAGTTACCTTGGATATGGTTATCAACTGGCTACCTTAATTTGGCGAAGGGAAATCATGCCAGATTCAAGTTAGGCTAGACTGTTACGGTTAGATTGAAGGATACTATGGCCGTTACCAGTTGGGATTGTTGTTGCTCGGCAAAAACGTAAACCTTCTACACAGCGTTTTGGTTTTTTGCTCCCTATTTTTATCGTTTTATATTAAATTTGAGTACTGCAGATTAACGAATCGCATGGGGTCGTTCATATGAACCTAATTTGGAAATTCGCACCCTTTTTTTTTTTCCTTTTGCCTTGATCATTTCAAAACTGGTAGCCGAAAACCCCTTCGTCCAGCGAAAAATGCGCATCATGTGCTTTTCAGATGGAACACTGGGATCAATCTCAGCTCCTGCTCGCTAACAAGTATTAAGAAGTGCATCTGGTGCATCATTCAAATATCTAACAGGTTCTCCATTTGACTACCAGAGAGAAGCTTATTTTTGTATTTTAAGTGTACATTCGTTTGAGGCTGAATTTTTATTGTGACCCTGGTATAATGAGATGTAGTTGGTGCACTAACATGTGTAAATATTCATTTGTTTTGAACACAAAAGCTCCTCAGGAAAGCATGATCCACAAGCTTACTTTGCAGATGATTAGGTGGTGGTGACATGTATCGCATATAAAGGATTTATTCTTAATTGGGTTATAATTATCCCGATAATATAATACTTCTAATGGGCCTTTCTTTTTTGGTGCAGTGGTTGTAGTGTGAACATAACCCTGTGGTACAAATCAATGAACGAGCTCAACTGTTACATACATCAACCTGGAATTGAGCAATTACGTGTCATAGTTGTATAACCTATGTTTTGGTAATAATTCTCTCATATTCAAATGAGTATATATATTTTTTAGACCATGTCATTAACACCACTATCTGTAAGGGGCAGGGATGCTCTGGCGGTACTCCAGGAATACGACGAAAATCTTTTTCAACCTTGGCACTCTTGAAGTTACTAATATAAGAGACAAGTGGTAATTTGTTAACTTCACCAATCTTATTTTATATAACATAGGTAATAATTCTCTCATATTCAAATGAGTATATATATTTTTTAGACCATGTCATTAACACCACTATCTGTAAGGGGCAGGGATGCTCTGGCGGTACTCCAGGAATACGACGAAAATCTTTTTCAACCTTGGCACTCTTGAAGTTACTAATATAAGAGACACCTTGGGATGTTAAGATGCCATTAAAAATCACTGCATTACCTAGAACAACGAAAAATGAAATTAGACCCAAAAGCTACAAAGGGGAAAGTAATTAAATAACACTCTTGCTGCATTTTTGGTAGAGCATAAGGTTATATGCTTATTGACTGTCCGCAAGTAAGAAATAACAAACACTAAAACAGAATAAATTAGAGAAATCTTAGTAGTTTTTAATGGATGTCCTGGAAACCATAAAGAAAGTATCGTAAAATATTCATCCACTAATAGTACTTCAACTTCAAATGTTGAAATTTTGGTACATGGTTATGTTTTCCTAGGAGTTATGCTTCAAATACTAACCCATAAACTTTCTATTCACGCACATAAGATACAACTCTTTAGGGGCTATATGCGAGTATGGGACTTCCCTAGGTTATCTTTCTGACCTAGATTCTTTCCTTTCAAATTGTGAAGTTTAGTAGAATCACAGTGCTCGACAAACGTTTAAGCTAATCGCAGTTCAAGACTACCAGGAAATTAATAAATACCCGATTCTACCGAACCCATAGAATTTTACCGTATTTTCATAGAATCACACTTCCAATTAATCACTTAAATGATCATATTAGCAAATTATATTAATATTGAAGGAAAACCAAACACCCTTGAAAATGAAGAAAATTTTAAAACTAAGAAATTGCGAAAACAAAAAAAATGTTAATTCAACCAAATACCGGGATTATACAAAAATGACCACAAAGGTATGTCCGTGTTTACACTCTCCATTGGTCAAATACTCAATCCAATTCTTCATTGGTCGTAGGAAAATTACATGCCCAAACCCTAAATCTTGCGTTTAGATAGAAATTACTTTTCCGATTTCCGATATGATTCACAGAGAAAGCAAACCTCAAAAGATAAAATTCACCTACAAAAGCTAGAAATGCTTAAAAAAATAAGTTAGAAAGAATTTCCATACAGTATTGAATCAACTTGAGTTATTTTCTTCAAGATTTCAAAATCTCAAAGATAATAGAGTAGGCGATAGGATGAGAAAGGTGGAGAGAATTGCTCGATCTCCAGATAGGTTTCACAAAACCGTTTCATTGAGACGAAAAGAAACGTCTTCCCGTTAAATGCTGAGAATAAATCGTCGAGTGAATGCTGAGTCAAGAGAAACGTTATGCTTAGAAAAAATGAGATGGGGGAGGAACTGAAGTCATAAAACATGGATGGATCGTGGCCGTCCTTTATGTTTCTAAACTGTGGATCTCCGTCCAATAGGGAAAACGGGATAAACGAAAGAAAATACATATTAACATCGATCACGACCGTCCTTTATATGTCCGAACTATAGAGAGACGTAGATGTAGGAAAACACCATTGTCCCTTATAATATAGATTTACCCGCTTGTTTGGATGGGAAAAGCAAAACTTCAATTAATCATCCTTTGGTTATGACATACCTACAATGATTTATGTTACCTTATATATCATGTTCAAACCTGCTCAAGTAATTAGGGGTGACGTAAGTTGGTCTATCTTATTTGATTTCACCAATGGACGTTATGAAAAAAATCGCAATGTTTTTCTTTTCTTATTTTGATATTTTTGAACATGAAACTTCTTTTATTTATTTTTTATTTTTAGGGTTACCTAGAATGCTAATCGGTGATAATTATGATTCTCACAAATTGAGGGTGATAAGTGGAGTTTTTCATTAGATTTTTTACAAATTTGGGAAAATTAGAACATCCGGAAAAAAAATTAGTTATTATTTTGTGATAATTGGCGTTACTTATCTTTACCAATTTTTGTGATAATCAAGTTGCTCTTTTTTAGCAATGTTAGGGGTGATAATTGGAGTTATTTTAGAGGTGATAATTGGATTTTTTTTTATACGTGATAATTGAAGTTATTTTAGGGTGATAAGTTAAGTTATTTTAGAAGTTTTTTCTTTTTTATACGGTGATAATTGAAGTTATTTTAGAAGTGATAATTAAAGTTATCTTAGAAGTGATAATTGGAGTTTTTTTTTTTATTAATACGGGTGATAATTTGAGGGGTTTTTTCTTCTTCTAGCGGAGGTAGTTATTACTTTAGAGGAAAAAAACAAAAATAGAATTTATGGGGAGAAATTATCAGGATTATCCTTTATCACATTAAATTATAACGGTTTTTGTTGATACATGAAAAATATCACCCCTTAGTCGGGCTAGTGTGCCCCCAAAAGGGAGGCAAACCCAACATAAAACATGGGGACTAAAGCCCAAGTCCACTAAGAAAGTATCCATGAGATGGAAAGGACAAGGGAAGAATTAATAAGAAAGAAGGAGGTTGTATTAGAGAAGGGATGACATTAGTGGTAATTAAGGAGGTTTAGGACATGTGGCATGATATCACAAAAAGAGGGCTTTTGAAAAGTCTATATAAAGAGGCATGCAGTACAATGGAGGGGATCTTTTTCTCTCTCTCTCCCCCCTCCTCTTGGGAATTGGGTGTGTTGTGGCTAGGACTTGTAGAACCAAAATTCACCCCTCAACATTTGGCGACCACACCCGGAGGCTCGTGCCTAGCTTAGAGCTTCTCCAATGGTTTGTGTGTGGAGATAAATGTCAAAATCCACCTAGGATACACATCTATTTTCTCTAAAATCATTCTCCAACCGTGATGTCTTAAACCAATGTATGATGACTTTGGGTAGACAATGTCAAGAGAATGTCAAGTTTTAGACATTCCCCTTGACATTGTCTACCATCCTAGTCAGCTTTTAATTAACCAATTGACTTTAATATATTAACTAACCATTTTTAGCTTTAGCAAAATTTTAATTATGGAAAATAAAAATTATACTAATTAAATGAAAAGGTTACATGCAATACCATTGGAGATGGTTTTTATTTTTTCCCTAATTTTAAGGAAAAAAAGATCGGGGATATCTTATTTGTGTTGCCACATAGGAAGCACACACAATGACCATTGGAGAAGCTCTTAGCCATCCAATTCTCATAACATCCCACGTCACTTTTCCCCTTTGGTCAATACATCCCACTCACGCGCTCATGCTTTTCATGTACGCCTTCCCCCCGTCTTGTCTTGCCACCCAAACTCAACCCCTCCGCGTCTCTTCCAATCGCGCCATTTACCTCATCAGCGCCTTCCCTCACCTCTCTCACTGCTACCGCAGTTCCGCGTCTCTCTTCTCCGACGACACCAGCGGCGCTTTATCTTCATCCCCAACTACACTAAAATCATCATCCGACTGAGAATCAAATATGAGAACCATTCTAATAGAGAAATCACCGTCAATAAAGAACTTGGAGACCAATGGCGAGCAACTTCATTAGAGATTCAATAAAAGATAAGTTCATCTCTGCTCAACCTCTTAATTTGATCACAATTGCTCATTAATCAAGTTTGAATCTGAAACTCTGAAAAAATAGCTGGGGATCTTGACCTAGATACCCAAATGACAGTAAAAATGAACTTAACCCACCTGTTATCATTTACAAATAGGGTTTGAGAAAATTATTTAGGGTTTTCATAAACTCAAACACGAGATTTCCTTTGATTTACTAATCCGATTTGAGATCAATACCTAGATTTACAATTATTTGTTCAACATAATCAAATTCTTTTTAATATAACATGATCCTAGTAGCAACGGGGTTTTGCCTATTTTATTTGTTCTATCTGCTAAAGGATTGTAACAGTTTCAATTCGAAAATTCCTCTGGGTTTACTAAAATGACAAAGAAGTAGTAAGGCTTTGAGTTCAATTTGCATTTGATTTCCTATCTAATCTGCATTAAGTCTATGTTCGAGAGATTGTGATAGCTAGGACTGAAAACTGCCTAAATTCTTTTGGTTTCGATGAAGTTGTAATGCTTGATTTTTTCGAATTTCAATAACTCATTTTAAGCTTGACTCTCTGTTTTCAGAAATAGTTCCGAAAGTCTCACAAATCGAGTTTCGATAATCCTTGTGGTTGCATAATGGGAACAAGGACTATCACTGCTAGAAGTCTTTGGAAGGTATTACATCACACGTCGTGTGATAACTCAGGTACTGAATGAACAAAGGCCTGAGAGGATTGTGCTGTCATTCCTCGCCCAGCTAGTCTCCAAATTAAAGATGATGCAAGACAAAGAGAAGGTGCTCAAACTGTTATGGGAATTGGTGAACTATATTCCGATGCAGAAATTTTGAGGTGCTCAAGGTCAGTAAAATGCAAAAGAAGGTGCAATCCTTCAAAATGCGACTGGCAGCAACAACAAGTGTAGATGTAGGCATTGGCTGTAGTTGGATTGTGCTCGGTGCTTGGTCGTGGTCGGTCTAGATAGTGTTGTTGGCTCGAAAGAGCTGAGGCAAGCTGGTCAGGCAATAGAAACTGCAGATGCGTCAAACTATACCTCAGTGTTCTAGCTGTGGGTTAAAGCTCCTTAAAGTTGTATATGCTCGTACCTCATCGAAATGAAATTGAAAGAAAATGGGAAAGGAAGGATGCTAGCGCCAAGAAGCTTGCCATTGTCAAGCATATTTGATCCATCTCGCACCTACAACCCAATGCCCTCAAAGCTCAGCAAGGATTGCTTCGAGAATGGATGATGCTTGCCCAAAGTGCTCCAAACCAGTGCCAAAACATAACGAATAGGCAAGGTATAGCCCCAGCTGCAACTCAAGGCACCTCTGCTGCAATACAGACTAAAAAGACTAAGGAGAAGCTCAACTTGATGTTCCTTTGAATTTGGTGTAACGGGTCCGATTGCAACAGCCAAGGCAGAGCAAAAACAACATGGTCCAAGAGCCTTTATTAGTAATCTTCTTGCAAGTTTAAAGCATACCCACTCAGCTGTTGGTGAATTACTATATGTGTGAAAGGTTGCGCGGAACTTTGAATCGTAAGCCTAACGATCAATAAGGTCAGGGAGCGATCATACAACTAGCTATGTACTCGCGGCCTGGCCCCAACTGATCTCATCGGGAAGCTAAAGTACCCGCTGCTCAATGCAAAGATAAGTTCTCGTTGCCTTGGTTTGATATTTACTAGACACTTATCCTAAAGTTCCCGGTTGTGCTTGGGTGAGAATTTATGCATATCCTTAGGACTGTTTCTATAATGATCACACATTTATGTTAAAAAAAAAAGAATGTGACTGCCTAATAACTGTAGGAACGTATATCTTGCTTTGAACTACCACATGCATATACACTATGCATATACTAAAAGCTCTCATTGCCTTAACAGCATAATACAACATCATACACCTCGAAATTAATGTGCGTCTGACCCTTTGGCATGAAATAACTTCTTGATTCTACTACTGCACTATGAACATCTTTTATTTTTTACTTCACCTGCCTGATTTTCTACTTAGCGCCTCCCAAATAATCGTATCGCCTGTCTAACCACTAGCCCTAGAAAGCATGCTCTCTTCTCGTTGCCCTTGTACATTATGCAAAATGCATGTGTGAGAGCTTGTCGAATACTTCGGAATTTTCTGTTTTGGTGATATGTTAAAGTATGGAAGTCTTTGGGTATACTAATCTATACATATGGATCTAACATCCTTGGCTAAGTTTTATTTTGTAATGTATAAGCCTATATATGCGCGTCGATAAGTGACAATTTAGCTATGCAGAACATGATGGATACCCTCGCTTGTTTATGTATGTTCGTATTTTGAGCCCATGGACCTTGTATGTTCGTTTTCATCTTCACGTGTTGAACATATGCAATTAAGAAAGCATCAACCGCTCAATGTTATTTCATGCATGTATCCCATATGTTTAGTCGATTGAGAGCATGAAATATGTATGCAATCTAGTCACATGTTACGTTGTCACTTTATTTGTACAAAGCATCAACATTATTTTGGATATCATGATCTGCTATGAAAAAAACAAAAAAAAAAAAAAAAAAACAACAGAGAGAGAGAGAGAAAAATCTAGTAACGTGCTCCGGGCACCATGCTAGAAAGGGTCCATAGAGACCGCTTGAACAAAAATTTACAAAAGGTCTCAGATCAGCCAAGGGCGCTTGATTGACTGACAAATCTACAAGAGGTCTCAGGTCAGCCAAAGGCGCCTGATTGACTGGCAAAAGGTCTTAGGTCGACCAAAGGCGCCCGATTGATCGACAAAAGGTCTCAAGACACCCAAGGGCGCTTGATTGACCGACAAATCTACAAGAGGTCTCAGGTCAGCCAAAGGCGCCTGATTGACTGGCAAAAGGTCTCAGGTCAGCCAAAGGCGCCTGATTGACTGACTAAAGGTCTCAAGTCAGCCAAGGGCGCTTGATTGACTGACAAATCTATAAAAGGTCTCAGGTCAGCCAAGGGCGCCTGATTGACTGACAAATCTACAAGAGGTGTCAGGTCAGCCAAAGGCGCCTGATTGACTGGAAAAATCTACAAAAGGTCTCATGTTAGCCAAGGGTGCCTGGTCGACCGACAAATCTGCAAAAGGTCTCAGGTCAACCAAAGGCGCCTAATTGACTGGCAAAAGGTCTCACGTCAGCCAAAGGTGCCTGATTGACTGACTAAAGGTCTCAAGTCAGCCAAGGGCGCTTGATTGACTGACAAATCTACAAAAGGTCTCAGGACAGCCAAGGGAGCCTGATCGACTGATAAATTTACAAAAAGCTACGGGATGCATAGACACCCTATTTCGATGAGTTTACAAAAGGCCCCAAGATGAGTCACGAGATATACGAAAAAGGCGACGGTTGATATGCTCATCCGACGCCTACGATATACAAAAGGCGACTAAGTTGCTCCGCGCATCCGATCGGCAATGAGATATATAAAAAGGTGACGGTTGATTTGCCCATCCGACGGCCACGATATACAAAAAGGCCCCAAGATAGCCACATATATACAAAAAGGCGACGGGTTATTGTGCTCATCCGATCGGGCCACGTATATACAAAAGGGCGATTGTGTTGCTCCGTGCATCCGATCGTCCACGGATTTACAAAAGGCTGACCAGGTTGCTCCGCGCATCCTGATCGGCCACAGAAAGGGGGAGCGTGTTTTCCTACCTTGGAAAAACAAAGGAAAGGGAGGGGTTAAGCATATGGAGTTACCTCCATTACAAGGATTCACCTCTCAAGGCGCGTTTTGCCTACCCAAACATAATCACGAAGAAGACGCACCCTTCCCCACAAAAGCGAAACACCAAACGCTCGTTCCATTGAAAATAAAAAAGAAGGGGAGTAGGCGCTCTAATATTTCCAAACGACACGCTTCGCTTATCCAAGAACACTGACTACCCGCACAAGTTTAGACAGCCTATCAACGTACAACAACGCGGTATCTACATCCGAGTCTCTACCTTTAAACGCAGATCCACAAAAGGTCTCAGTTATCCAAGGGCGCTTGATCGACCGACAAAAGGTCTCAAAGTTAGACAAGGGCGCTGATCGACCGAAGGACAAAAGGTCTTAGGTTAGCCAAGGGCGCCTGATCGATGTATTGTCTACAAAAGGTCCTGTGTTAGCCAAGGGCGCCGATCGATCGACAAATCTACAAAGGTCTCGTGTCACCAAGGGCGCCTGATTGATCGACAAATTTACAAAAGGTCTCTGTGTCATCCAAGGGTGCCCGATCGACCGACAAATCTACAAAAGGTCTCGGGATGTGCCTAGGGCGCCTGATCGACCGACAAATCTACAAAAGGTCTCGTGTTAGCCAAGGGCGCCTAACGATCGACAACTGCAAAAGGTCTCGTGATGACAGCCAAGGGCGCCTAATTGATCGACATACAAAAAGGTTTCAGATAACCAAGGGTGCCTGATCGACTAAAAAATATACAAAAGGTCTCGGGGAATAAGCTCTTCCTAGCCCATCCTCTACAACAAATGATGGAATAGGCTCGCCTAGCCTAATCCTCTACAAAAAAAGGAGGGAATAGGCCCGCCCTAACCCACCCTCTACAAAAGGAGGGACTAGGCTCTCCTAGCCCTAACCCACCTCTACAAGATGAGTCACGGATATACGAAAAGGTGACAGTTGAGATGCTCATCCGATCCGCCTACGATATACAAAAAGGCTCTAATATGGGCCACAAATATACAAAAAAGGCGACGGCTGATATACTCGTCCGATCGGCCACAGATATGAAAAAGGCGACAAGTTGCTCAGCGTATCTGATCGGCAATAGATATATAAAAAGTTAATCTGGGTTGATATGCCCATCCGATCGGCCACGATATACAAAAAGGCCCCAAGATAGGCCACATATATACAAAAAGGCGACGGTTGTTGTGCTCATCTGATCGGCCACGATATAAAAAGGGCTGATGGATTGCTCCGCAGCATCCGATCGTCCACGATTTACAAAAGGCGACGGGTTGCTCTCGCGCATCCGATCGACTACGAGAAAAGGGGAGCGTGTTTTCCTACCTTGGAAAAACAAAGGAAATGGAGGGGCTACATATGGACTTACCTCCATTACAAGGGATTCACCTCTCAAGGCGCGTTTTGCCTACCCAAACATATCACGAAGAAGACGACCCTTTTCCCAAAAAAGCGAAACACCAAACGCCGCGTTCCATTGAAAATAAAAGAAGAGAGTAGGCACGCTCTAATATTGCCAAACGACACGGTTCGCCTATCCAAGAACACTGGGACTACCCGCACAAGTTTAGCCACTATCAACGTACAACAACGGGCAAGATTCTACATCCGTCTCTCCACCTTTAAACGCAAAGATTCACAAAAGGTCTCAAAGTTATCCAAGGGCGCCCGATCGATCGACAAAAGGTCTCAAAGTTAGCCAAGGGCGCCCGATCGATCGACAAATCTACAAACGGTCTCGTGTTAGCCAAGGGCGCCCGATCGACCGACAAATCTACAAAAGGTCTCGGAGTCACCCAAGGGCGCCCGATTGATCGACTATTTACAAAAGGTCTCGTGTCAGCCAAGGTGCCTGATCGACCGGGCTCTACAAAAGGTCTCGTGACATCCAAGGGCGCCGATTGATGACAAATCTACAAAAGGTCTCGGGTTAGCCAGGGCGCCTTGGCCGATTGACAAATCTGCAAAGGTCTCGTGACAGCCAAGGGCGCCTAATTGACTGACATACAAAAGGTTTCAAAGTTATCCAAGGGTGCCTGATCGACCGACAAATATACAAAAGGTCTCAGGGGAATAGCTCTTCCTAGCCCATCCTCTACAACAAAGGATGGAATAGGCTCGCCCCTAGCCTAATCCTCTACAAAAAAAGGGGAGGGAATAGGCTCGCCCTAACCCACCCTCTACAAAAGGAGGGACTAGGCTCTCCCTAGCCCTAACCCACCCTCTACAATATGAGTCACAGATATACGAAAAAGGCGACGGTTGATATGCTCATCCGATCGGCCATAGATATACAAAAAGGCTCTAATATGGGCCACAAATATACAAAAAGGCGACAGGTTGTTATACTCATCCGATCTACTACGTATATACAAAAGGCGACCAAGTTGTCCGCAGATCACGGCAATAGATATATAAAGTTAACGGGTTGATATGACAATCCGATCGGGCCACAAATATACAAAAAGGCCCCAAGATAGGCCACATATATACAAAAAGGCGACGGGTTGTTGTGCTCATCCGACGGCCATAGATATAAAAAGGGCGACAGGGTTGCTGTCCGTGCATCCGACCGTCCACGGATTTACAAAAAGGCTACGGTTGCTCCGCGCATCCGATGGACGACGTAAAAGGGGGAGCGTGTTTTCCTACCTTGAAAAACAAAGGAAATGGAGGGGCTAAACATATGGACCTACCTCCATTACAAGGATTCACCTCCGAAGGCGCGTTTTGCCTACCCAAACATATCACGAAGAAGATGCACCCTTCCCCCAAAAGCGAAACACCAAACGCCGCGTTCCATCAAAATAAAAGAAGGGAGTAGGCGCGCTCTAATATTGCCAAACGACACGGTTCGCCACTATCCAAGAACACTGGGACTACCCGCACAAGTTTAGCCAGACTATCAACATACAATAACGGGCAAGATCTACATCCGTAGTCTCCACCTTTAAACGCAGTATCCGCAAAAGGTCTCGTGTTATCCAAGGGCGCCCGATCGACGGACAAAAGGTCTCGGAGTTAGCCAAGGGCGCCTGATCGATCGACAAAAGGTCTTAGGTTAGCCAAGGGCGCCCGATCGATCGACAAATCTACAAAAGGTCTCGTGTTATCCAAGGGCGCCTGATCGACTGACAAATCTACAAAAGGTCAGCCAAGGGCGCCTGATTGACTGACAAATCTACAAAAGGTCTCAGGTCAGCCAAGGGTGCCTGATCGACCGACAAATATACAAAAGGTCTCAGGACAACCAAGGGCGCCTGATCGACTGACAAATCTACAAAAGGTCTCGTGTTAGCCAAGGTCGCCACGGTCGATTGACAACTGCAAAAGGTCTCGTGGACAACCAAGGGCGCCTAATTGATCGACATACAAAAGGTTTCAAAGTTATCCAAGGGTGCCCGATCGACCGACAAATATACAAAAGGTCTTAGGGAATAGGCTCTTCCTAGCCCATCCTCTACAACAAAGGATGGAATAGGCTCGCCTAGCCTAATCCTCTACGAAAAAAAGGGGAGGGAATAGGCTCGCCCTAACCCACCCTCTACAAAAGGAGGGACTAGGCTCTCCCTAGCCCTAACCCACCCTCTACAAGATGAGTCACATATATACGAAAAGGCGACATGTTGATATGCTCATCCGATCGCCGCGATATACAAAAAGGCTCTAATATGGGCCACAAATATACAAAAAAGGCGACGGTTGATATACTCATCCGATCGGGCCACAGATATACAAAAGGCGAGCGGTTGCTCCGCGTATCTGATCTGGCAATAGATATATAAAAAGTTAATGGGCAGATATGCCCATCCGATCGGTCAGATATACAAAAAGGCCCCAAGATAGGCCACATATATACAAAAAGGCGACGGGTTGTTGTGCTCATCCGATCGGCCACGAGATATAAAAAGGGCGACAAAGTTGTCTCTGCATCCGACCGTTCACGGATTTACAAAAAGGCGACTGTCAAGTTGCTCCGCGCATCCGATCGACTTCATAAAAGGGGGAGCGTGTTTTCCTACCTTGGAAAACAAAGGAAATGGAGGGGCTAAGCATATGGACTTACCTCCATTACAAGGGATTCACCTCTGAAGGCGCGTTTTGCCTACCCAAACATATCACGAAGAAGACGCACCCTTCCCCACAAAAAGCGAAACACCAAACGCCGCGTTCCATTGAAAATAAAGGAAGGGAGTAGGCGCGCTCTAATAATGCCAAACGACACGGTTCGCCTATCCAAGAACACCGGGACTACCCGCACAAGTTTAGCCGCCTATTAACATACAACAAATGGCAAGATCTACATCCGTAGTCTCCACCTTTAAACGCGTTATCCACAAAAGGTCTCAGGTTAGCCAAGGGCGCCTGATCGACGGACAAAAGGTCTCAGGTTAGACAAGGGCGCCATCGATGACAAAAGGTCTTAGGTTAGCCAAGGGCGCCCGATCGATCGACAAATCTACAAAAGGTCTCAAAGTTAGCTAAGGGCGCCCCGATCGACCGACAAATCTACAAAAGGTCTCAGTCACCAAGGGCGCCCGATTGACCGACAAATCTACAAAAGGTCTCAGTCATCCAAGGGTGCCCGATCGACCGACAAATATACAAAAGGTCTCAGAAAACCAAGGGCGCCCGATCGACCGACAAATCTACAAAAGGTCTCGGAGTTAGCCAAGGGCACCGGTCGATTGACAACTGCAAAGGTCTCGGACAGCCAAGGGCGCCTAATTGACCGACATACAAAAGGTTTTAGTGTTATCCAAGGGTGCCTGATCGACCGACAAATATACAAAAGGTCTCAGGGAATAGGCTCTTCCTAGCCCATCCTCTACAACAAAGGATGGAATAGGCTCGCCCTAGCCTAATCCTCTACAAAAAAAGGGGAGGGAATAGGCTCGCCCTAACCCACCCTCTACAAAAGGAGGGACTAGGCTCTCCCTAGCCCTAACCCACCCTCTACAAGATGAGTCACAGATATACGAAAAGGCGACGGGTTGATATGCTCATCCGATCGGCCATAGATATACAAAAAGGCTCTAATATGGGCCACAAATATACAAAAAAGGCGACGGGTTGATATACTCATCCGATCGGCCACAGATATACAAAAAGGCGACGGGTTGCTCCGCGCATCTCGATCGCAATAGATATATAAAAGTTAACGGGTGATATGACAATCCGATCGGCCACAATATACAAAAAGGCCCCAAGATAGGCCACATATATACAAAAAAGGCGACGGGTTGTTGTGCTCATCTGATCGGCCATAGATATAAAAAAGGGCGACAAAGTTGCTCCTGCATCCGACCGGCCACGGATTTACAAAAAGGGCGACCAGGTTGCTCACGCGCATCTGATCGACTACTGAAAAGGGGGAGCGTGTTTTCCTACCTTGGAAAAACAAAGGACATTGAGGGGCTAAGCATATGGACCTACCTCCATTACAAAGGATTCACCTCTGAAGGCGCGTTTTGCCTACCCAAACATATCACGAAGAAGACGCACCCTTCCCCACAAAAGCGAAACACCAAACGCCCGCGTTCCATTGAAAATAAAAGAAGGAGTAGGCGCGCTCTAATATTGCCAAACGACACGTTCGCCTCCAAGAACACTGACTACCCGCACAAGTTTAGCCAGCCTATCAACATACAATAACGGGCAGATCTACATCCAGAGTCTCCACCTTTAAACGCAGTATTCACAAAAGGTCTCGGAGTTATCCAAGGGCGCCGGATCGACGGACAAAAGGTCTCGGGTTAGCCAAGGGCGCCCCGATCGACCGACAAAAGGTCTTAGGTTAGCCAAGGGCGCCACGATCGACTGACAAATCTACAAAAGGTCTCAGGTTAGCCAAAGGCACCTGATCGACTGACAAATCTACAAAAGGTCTCAGCTCAGCCAAGGGCGCCTGATTGACTGACAAATCTACAAAAGGTCTCAGTCGCCAAGGTGCCCGATCGACCGACAAATATACAAAAAGGTCTCGTGGACAACCAAGGGCGCCCGATCGATCGACAAATCTACAAAAGGTCTCGTGTTAGCCAAGGTCGCCCGGTCGATTGGACAAATCGCAAAGGTCTCAGGACAACCAAGGGCGCCTAATTGATCGACATACAAAAGGTTTCAGGTTATCCAAGGGTGCCCGATCGACCGACAAATATACAAAAGGTCTTAGGAATAGGCTCTTCCTAGCCCATCCTCTACAACAAAGGATGGAATAGGCTCGCCTAGCCTAATCCTCTACAAAAAAAAGGAGGGAATAGGCTAACTAACCCACCTCTACAAAAAGGAGGGACTAGGCTCTCCCTAGCCCTAACCCACCCTCTACAAGATGAGTCACGGATATACGAAAAGGCGACGGGTTGATATGCTCATCCGATCGGCCTGTATACACAAAAGGCTCTAATATGGGCCACAAATATACAAAAAGGCGATGGGTTGATATACTCATCCGATCGGCCACATATATACAAAAAGGCGACTGTTGCTCCGCGCATCCGATCGGCAATAGATATATAAAAAGTTAACGGGTTGATATGCCCATCCGATCGGCCACGATATACAAAAGGCCCCAAGATAGGCCACATATATACAAAAAGGCGACGGGTTGTTGTGCTCATCCTGATCGGCCTACGATATATAAAAAGGGCGACAGTTGCTCCGTGCATCCGACCACCCACGGATTTACAAAAAGGCGACGGGTTGCTCCGCGCATCTGATCGACTACAGAAAAGGGGGAGCGTGTTTTCCTACCTTGGAAAAACAAAGTAAATGGAGGGGCTAAGCATATGGAATTACCTCCATTACAAGGATTCACCTCTCAAGGCGCGTTTTGCCTACCCAAACATATCACGCGAGAAGACGCACCCTTACCCACAAAAGCGAAACACCAAACGCGCGTTCCATTGAAAATAAAAGAAGGAGTAGGCGCGCTCTAATATTGCCAAACGACACGGTTCGCCTATCCAAGAACACCGGGACTACCCGCACAAGTTTAGCCAAATATCAACGTACAACAACGGGCAAGATCTACATCCGTGAGTCTCCACCTTTAAACGCAGTATCCACAAAAGGTCTCGGGTTAGGCCAAGGGCGCCCGATCGACGGACAAAAGGTCTCGGGTTAGCCAAGGGCGCCGATCGACCGACAAAAGGTCTTAGGTTAGCCAAGGGCGCCCGATCGATCGACAAATCTACAAAAGGTCTCGTGTTATCCAAGGGCGCCACGATCGATGACAAATCTACAAAGGTCTCGAGGTGTCACCAAGGGCACCCGATTGGATCGACAAATCTACAAAAGGTCTCACGTCACCAAGGGTGCCTGATCGAAACAAATATACAAAAGGTCTCAGGACAACCAAGGGCGTCTGATCGAATGACAAATCTACAAAAGGTCTCGTGTTAGCCAATGGCGCCCGTCGATCGACAAATCCGCAAAGGTCTCGGGACAGCCAAGGGCGCCTAATTGATCGACATACAAAAGGTTTCGTGTTATCCAAGGGTGCCCGATTGACCGACAAATCTACAAAAGGTCTTGGGAATAGGCTCTTCCTAGACCATCCTCTACAACAAAGGATGGAATAGGCTCGCCCTAGCCCCATCTCTACAAAAAAAAAAAAAAGGGAGGGAATAGGCTCGCCTTAACCCACCCTCTACAAAAGGAGGGACTAGGCTCTCCCTAGCCCATCCCACCCCACCCCACCCCCCAAAAAAAAATAAAAATAAAAATAAAATATATAGATAAATAGATAAATAGATAGATAGATAGATTGTGAGTTGCACACTGCGAGTTCGAATCCCGCCTTTTACATGTTTAAAGGTGTTTCGGTGCTTGACTAGTAGCTCTGGCTACCAACTAACTCTTTGTAAAAACATTTATGTTTATTTTTAATAAATGCCTCTGATGGCCTATTTTGAAAAAATAAATAAAAATAAAAAATAAAATAAAATTAGGTAGGTATGTTTAACCACACGCCCCCATTCCCCCTCATCGAGGCATGATACGCGCTACCAACTTGTGGATATCCTGTATAATCGTCTTTAGCTTGTGCCCGGCGCGCAAATGAAAGAGTTTCGTGTGTTCATCATATTCCTTACGCGCTTTCTCTTGACAAATCAGTCTGAGAACCCATAACATACCCACTTCTTCTCTCAACACCAACAGGCACGCCAGTTCGTCCTGAAGGTAAGACATGGATACAACCTAAAAACACTCCCAACCACGCGGAACAGTTAGAGAAAATAAAAGAATGAGGCTAAGTGAATTCTACGCCATATATTCATCAACTCGCGCTGAGACCCACAAATTGGGCTGGTAACAATCCAAAGGTCTAAGAAAATGTTCACACCCGCGCGCACGACAAAGATTTATTGCAAAAAACTATCTCATTTCATATATTCCTCAAAACTTGCAGACTAGGGACTCGACCCGAGAAGACAATACAAGGGGCGCTAGAATGGAAAGCAATATGACTATTGGGTTATTTGACAGTTAACCCAATAGTCAGGGGACTAATGTTGATACATGAAAATATCACCCCTTAATCGGGCTAGTGTGCCCCCAAAAGGGAGGCAAACCCAACATAAAACATGGGGACTTGGGGACTAAAGCCCGAGTCCACTAAGAAAGTATCCATAAGATGGAAAGGACGAGGGAGGAATTAATAAGAAAGAAGGAGGTTGTATTAGAGAAGGGATGACATTAGTGGTAATTAAGGAGGTTTAGGACATGTGGCATGATATCACAAAAAGAAGGGCTTTTGAAAAGTCTATATAAAGAGGCATGTAGTACAATGGAGGGGATCCTTCTCTCTCTCTCTTGGGAATTGGATGTGTTGTGGCTAGGACTTGTAGAACCAAAATTCACCCCTCAGGTTTTTAAAAAGAATTACGGCAAGTTATTTTAGTTAGAAAAATATTTTGAATTAGTTAATTTTAGGTATTTTGACTTTTCAAAATTGTAATTTTTTATAAATTTTAAATCCGTTATTAATCTCCTAATCTAGATAAAGGTTATGTATGTAATCTAACAAGTGTAATAACTAATTATGGGCTCCACATATCTACCATCTTGATGATGGATTTTACATATGGGAAAATTAGGCTAAGGCCCAACCCATGGATAACCCATAATATGAGGCCCCTAGTTAAAAGAGTTTTAAAACCATGCCCGAATTAAAAATAAATTTAATGAAAGCTAAAAGACTAAATTAACCTCAAGTATATAATAGACGTCACCTACCTTTCTCTCGTTCGAAGCCATTATTTCATTTCCCAGAGAGAGAAAACAAATCTCACTCATCCGAAAACAAAACAAATCTAGAAAAAAACCCAAAAAATCAAGAAATCTTCCCGAAATCATTTTGCAAAACAAAGATCGAAACAGAGAACATTTCTTTGAATCTGCTAACCCCTAAATCGAGAAACAGACGAAATAGATTCGGTTTCATCATCTGCTGAATCTATAAAACAAAGATCAAACAGCTTGGTTTACATTGATTCAAAACCTAAATATTCGGACGATGAATTACTAGGTATGTTTTGATTTGGATATGTTAGTTTTGATTCATGTTATTACTAATTTCATGTGTCAAAAATTCTCTGAACTAGGGTTTGTAATGAGATTACAACGAACATAACTCATTCTGATCATAATTTCTACGAGATCGAGAAGGAGAACAATCGTTTGTGCATAAAATCCATAAAAACCGATTTGAATAGAAACAAAGGTAAGTCATGGATGTGATATAACTGATTGTAGTTTGATTTAGTGGGTTTCATTTTACGAGATGTTACTGTTTGAAAACCCTAGAAACTCTAAGTTGAATTGCAATCAACTAACTTGATTTTATTACTTCATCAACTGCAGATTCAGAATCAATTTTCTTTTGAAATAAAAATGGTGAAAGGAAAAATGAATCCCCCTGGAAAAGATGATACAATTACAGGTACTAAGATGTGAAAACTATTGTTGTCATGGTCTCATGTTTGTTTCTCATGTAATACTTGTGAATATGTAACTACATAGACAAAGGACATGTGTAACTATAAGTTACACACTCAAAATACCACCACTGACTGTGTTTGTGGTTTGTATATTGATTGTGTAACTTACACTTATACATACCAAATGAGCCCTGTCACCACCGACTTGCCTTGGGATGTGTAACTAGTAGTTGCACATAAAAAATTGGTTGTGTTTAGGATATGTAACTAGTAGTGATTGACAATGTTTTGTACTTGGATGTGAAATTATTTGAGTATATGTGTTGTTATGGTATCATGCTAGTGAAAAAAATGCCTTTGAATGTTTAAATATACAAACAAGGCCCTGTGTAACTTTAAGTTACACATTCAAAATCTAACCACTGACTGTATTGTGGTATGTATATTGAGTGTGTAACTTGAAGTTACACTTATAAATGAGCTGATATAACTGTAAGTTACACATTCAAGATGTCGCCTCTGAGTTGCCAAGGAGCTGTGTAACTATAATTTACACATTTGGAATCTCATGTCAGGGGCCTCAATCATTCATTCCTTTATAATTTACACATGGAAAATCTCACCACTGACTTGCTAAGGGCATGTGTAACTATAAGTTACACTTTAAACAATCTCACCAATGACTCTACAATGGGTTATATATTGATTGACTGTGTATGTGTAACTATAATTTACACATTGAAAATATCAACACTAACTTTCCAATTGACTATGTAACTACAAGCTACACATTCAAAATCTCACCACTGACTTGCCTTGTGGTGTGATTAACTTATAGTTACACAGCAAATACAGATTCTTATGCATGTGTAAATTGAGGTTACACAACACATAATAGAATGATTCAGTTTGTGTACTTGGAAAATACACATAGTTTGTGACATGATTTTGATTTTGCAGTTATAAAGGAGTGTATTTGATAAGTACACAAAATACTGACTCATGCTATTTTTGTGTGTGATGTGTACAGGAAAATTAAGGCAATCCTTGAATGCCGTTAAGGATTTGGTAAAGGTGATAAAACCTATAGGATTGACTGATAGGGCTCAGAGATATCTTTTGAGAGTTGCTTATGGTAAGCTCGTAATGATGTATTACGATGAGTATGATCCATCTGTACCAAGTACAAAAAAACAAATCACTACTAACAAAAGTGGCGTCTTAAAGCTTTTGAACTGCTTTGATATGGATTGTGACACACCTTGTTCTTTCAAGTTTGGTGATGATAAGTTTATAGAGTCTACACCGGCAAAGCTGGCTGGTTTATTTTACATGCAAAGGATTGGAAGTAGAAAGGGTCAAAAGCTATTAAAGAACTTTTCTCATAAGGATTTGATTGACAATGTTTTGTACAGCAAGTTCTTCACCGATATTAAGTCTACAGCACATCAGACAATAGTGACTAAGACAAAAATTTTAGAAAAGATAAAACAACTTATGACCAAAAGGAGCAAAAGTGGGAGAAGAAAGAAAATTGATGATAAGGATCTAGTTTGTTTGATAGTTTTTTATCTTTCTTTGTGTATTATTTTTTGGGCGACATAAATGCTAATGGAGTGAACGTGAAATATCTTAGTGTCGTTAAAACATATGAGACGGTGCTCAAGGTGTCTTGGCGACTTAATACACGAGCACTTGTTTGAAGAAATTCATGATAATATTAATTGCTTGGCAAATGTGAAGGCTTGTGTAAAGACTTACTAAGTAAAGCTTGTGTAATTTCTATTCCGGACTTTTAGTGTTACGTTCGGATATTTTATTTTAATATTATTTGCTTGACTAATTAAAATTTATATATGTTGCGAGATATTGTTTGTTGAACATGCACCCGGAAGGCTCAATCCCGAAAAGTTGCAAACCACGAAGAAGATATCCCCGGGTTGGAAGGTGGGATCTATACCATATTTCGGATTACATTTCTATAACAAGACATGACAAGAGTTTTCGGTAAGTGTTAGTTGGTTTATGTTTTGTAAATTTATGGTAATATCAATATAATTTAGATAAAACTTTGATGTAATCGGAATTGTCATGTGTAGCTATAAGTTACACATTTAAATGTGCTTGTGTAACCTATAGTTACACATGCAAACATAACACCAAATGAATTCAATTTATATGTGTAACTATAGGTTACACATATAAAATGTGCTTATGTAACTTTAAGTTACACATACAACCTGAAAATTTGTATATTTAGAATGTTCAACCTGTTTTTGCTATCTCTTTTTAACCTCTCCATCTCTGTTAATTGCAGCCAACTCCTAGCTTTGTGGTTGAGTTTTCCACAACTTGAGAAGCAGCTAGGTATATCAATCGTGGTACCCAAAGAAGGACGACACCGAAAGATGGTTTGGCGCAAAACCATTGAGAATGGCCAATCGAAAGACCAACTGCAAGCAAACCAAGCAATGTTTAAAGAAGTGTATGCAATTGCAGAGAAGGGATATCGAAGGGGACCTTTCAGAATAATAGCGAAATTCAAGATTCACAATTTCGGTTGCCAAATTATGCAAGCAATGGGTATTGATCCTTACAAAGTGACCTGAAGAGTTTATGCAACATGAAGATGCTGGACATGGAGGTACCGATCGTGGAGCTACCGAGCATGAAGAAGTAGAGTTACTTTGCGTGAGCAACCGATCAACAAGGAGATGGAGCTACGAGCATGGAGGTAGTGAACATGAAGACGAAGAGTCCGAGAAAGAGCCGAGCAAGAGAAAGAGAAAGATGACACGGAAAAATCATTCCGTGAAGAATGTAAGTAGTTGTTCATTTTTAATATGCTTCTTTAACTTGATAGAGGTACCCAATTAGTTGACACTAAGGTCTTTGAACCTTTTTAGGTTCATATTTTAGTTGTTCAGTTTTAATATGCCTGTAACTTGATTACACTTGATTATTGTTGAGTAAACTAATCATATGAATGTGTAATCCCTAGTTACACATGTTATATGCATGTGAAACTTCTGGTTACACTAGTTAGATGCATGTGTAACTGCATGTTACACTAGGTATCCATGCCATATTCATGTGTAACATGAAGTTACACATGCTAGTTATCCAAGCCATCAATCACACATGATATATTCTTCTTCAAATTTTATTAAATTTTTTTTTAACATCATAATCATCATCCTAATTCTCTCTTCAATGCTTGTGCAGTTCCATGTATGAGCCTGGCAGCTGGAAATACGCCAAAAATTCTGCAAGCTCAAACTTCTGCAGAGGGGCGCAAGGCTCATCAAAAGAAGAAGCCCACTGCTAAGAAAAGCGCACTACCTGCGGATATTGTTGATGAGGCGCGTAAGAAAGCCGATGAAGAGACGCATGCTGCTGATGAGGCACAAAAGAAAGATGCAGAAGGTGGTGTTGTGGTTGAGCCGCGTGAGAAAGCCACATGTGATGATGCAAATGTCATTGAAGAGACACTGCAATCTATTGGTGACGGTTTGGTTCTCGATCAAGCTCCAACTCATTAACATCGAAACTATTGACGACAGCTTTTGCTTCAACACGGTTTGAGGACTCCATGGTGATAATCTGCTACAACACCGCAAACACACCTGACAATGCTCAGACCTACAAAGGTTGGTGCAACTAGGGAGCTAACCCTACCGATATGACTGGATGTTGCAGTGAGTGAAATGATAGATGAGATTGTCGTTGAAATTAACAAAATTGAACCCTCGGACTGCAATGATGGAGAATGCGAGAACCTAGCTCAAGTGGTAACCACTCTTCCGTTTTATTTTTCCTTTATGTTTTGTTTGTAATGGAAGTGTAACTTCAAGTTACACATTGTAAAAGGCATGTGTAGCTTGAGGTTACATACGTACATTATTATTTTGGCTTGTGTAACTTTAAGTTACATACATGTGCTAATTCTTGAGATTCTACCTATATTTGTTTGCACAAACTACAACACGGGAAACTTTTTAGCCTTGGAATAGATAAAACTCCAAAACCTGCAGAGAGTTACCGTAGGAAGTTGCCAATACAATAAGAGAAAACTAACCAAAGATTCATACAACAACGCGTGTCTTTGAGGAATAGAAAAATTCCAACACAAGATCCAAGCGAGTATGAAAAGAGGACGAAGAAGATTAAGAAGACTCGTTAATGAAGAAATAATGGCCGCTATTTCAGAAGTGGAAAAAGAAAGAATGGACCATGATTCCAGAAGTAGAAGAAGAAAGAATGGATGCGTTCTCAAGAAGACGACGGAACAATGAGGAAGGATGTGAAAGGTTACGAAGTTATCGAAAGGCTAGAAGGAGACAAAAAGAAGAAAGTGCTTGAATATTTCCATACTCATCCGAAAACGTAAGTATCTTGACTCCAAGTAGGCTTGATTACATTATTGATTGTTTGTTGTATATTACTACTTGATTCTCATATGTCGATGAATAATAGTTTACTTCTTATAATGCAGAGACATTACTTGGATTGAACGCAAAGCTAAAATGGTAGCCCTTGTTTAATATATCTGGAGAACTAATGCTACAACTTACCAAGAAAAGAATCCTTCTTGGAGTCGAATTCATCGACTTCTACATTAGCGGATTGAGGACAAAGATGAACTCTAATGTGCAAGTATGACAAAGCGATATTCCACCATCGCCACAAGCATACGTAAGTACTTCAATACATTTGAAAATCTTATTCCATTTATAATGTGTAGTGTGTTGTAAGATTATGATTTTTTTATGCCGAGGAAAACAGTTATAATGTGTAAAATTTGAATTTACAAATACGTTATAATGTGTAATCAAAGTTACACATTCTTATTTTTTTCTAGTGTAAAACCCAAGCCCCTATGTGTAACTTCATTTACATAATCACTTGTTCATTTGTAAAACTTTTGATTCAAAATGTGGAGTTTGACATTCCATATGGTTTTTGCAGATCACGTACTTGAAGGATTACGAAGAATTCAAGAAATTTTGGATTCCAAAGCTTGCGAAGGAGTATGTCAAGTACAAGAGCGATGCGGTCACTTTTCGCCCCAATGTGCAACAACAACACACACTACACTATTTGATGGAGTATGAGTTGAAAAGCTCTAATGCTTGGTCCTACATGAACTCATCAAACGTTAAGGAACTCGAGAGTGAACACCTTGTTCAAGCCAAGAAATATGCATTTGCAATTCTCTGAACCGAGACTCTTGTGTCCTTATGCTCTTGGGATGAATGAAAAGACCAAGTATTTGGCTTCACCCCACAAGGTACAATTCTCGACTGTCTTCCATGTGTATGCGCTTTTACATGAAGATCGGGATGAAGAATAATCCACTTGACAAAAAAATTAAGCTCAAGTATGATCTATGGTGGACCTGACAAAATTTGAACCACATGAGAGGAAGCATGCTTTATACAAGATTCTTTCTTGGATCCATCCAGAGATGATGTAAAAAGCGATCATTAGGATTAGAAAAAAATCTATACTCGCAAATATGTTTATTAGCCACAAGCGGATGTTAGACTTGGAAAATATGTTGTTAGAAACTTTTAAATTTCATCGATTTAGTAGATTTAACCGATTCTTGGTTTTGAAAATATTTTTGGATTGAAATTCTTTGAATTAAAAACTTTTATCTTGTTAGAACTTTTGTTGTGTGTACACGGTTTGAAAGTATGAAACAGTTAAGTAACTACACATCTTAACATGATGCTTTAGGTGTAACCTAAGTTTACATATGCATTTATCACGTAACCTAATATTACACATGCATTCACGCAAGTGTAACTTCTGGTTACACATCCATATATTTGAGTGTAAAGATCAAGTTACAAGCCATTGATCGGACTTGCCCAATAAATCAAAATAAAATAAAGTTACACTGCAGTTATCATGTGTAAGCTAATGTTACACATGCATTCACAAAGAAGATGTAACTTCAGTTACACATCTCGATGTTTAAACAAGCATTTGACCATTGATCGAGACATACACAAAAAAAATCAAAAATAGAATAAAATGCATTTCAACCGTTAACCGACAAAATATAAAATCTGAATGAATAGATCCTTGCACATAATCAACGTTGCGAAAAATAAAAACGTTTGGTCCATGCGAACCAAAACTAAAAAACAAACAATCCAAGACAAAAACTATCGACACATCAAATCATTACTTGTAAAAAATGAACTTTGGTAGGCTCAAGCTAGTGAGGTGTGAACTTCCGAGGATTCCTGCAACCTGCCTTGTTGTGACCTGTTTCCATACCGATTCTGTCGCAACGAACTTTTCTCTTCACTTTTTTCTTCTCACGTTTACTTTTAATCCTCTTTCCTGGGGGTCTACCTGGTTGCTTCTTCACGGTAGGTGGGATGACGGTGTCATCTGGATGATATTCAACATGCCTGTTGTAGTTGGGAATCGGCTGGATGGCATGCATATAAGTCTTCCTAAAATAATCACTTGTAAAATACGGTGAAATGAAATCAATAGCCTCCGTTTAATCTTCCGTATGGGTATGAGCATGAGCACAAGGAAAACCATATCGCGCCCCCTTGAAAAAACAAAAACAAACAAAAAATTAGTTAGTTGCACATACAAAACATAAAACACTCAAAATTAGATAGTTACAAGTGCATATACAGGATGTGTATCTTTAAGTTACACTTGCAAAAATAGATGTGTAACTAGTATTTACACATGCATATATCTAATCAAAAGGAAAAAAGAACATACAAGGAGAAGAAAAGGCATAAGAAAACCAAACCTTTGGATGGTGTGCAAGTCTCATGTTCGAGGTCCACCCATGTGATACCTTTCGCTAATAACTTCAAACACTCGTAGGACTAGCAACCAGTACTTCCCAAGCCAAACCTTCATCTTGAAGAGCCACAAGCTTTTTCTTCATACTCGAGGGGTTAATGGAGTCATCATATTAGCACCAATTTCACGACGCTCTGCCATCAAACACATTATTTTCCTCCCTAATCGAAAAGGAAAAAAATGATGAATACATAAAGTGACAAAACATGAAATAAAAAGACAAAGAAACAACAAAACACACACACACAATCAATTAACCTGATCAAGAAGAGCGGTCTGCAGGCATCTTTTTGTGAACCGAACCCAGACTGTTGATTGATTCTGCTAGAAGTACTAGATGTTCGTCCATACCGGCAACCTTTGAAATAGGCATTCGCATATGCTTGAGGTGGGATGGTCTCGATGTAATCAGCCACCCAATTGCAGTTCAAGTCTCTAATCTTCCAGTATGGCTTTCGCATGGTTTTGGTGTGAGAGTACGTATGTCGCCTCTCGGAAATGGTCCATCACAAGCGAGTACCTAGGATCATTGCAGATGATGGGTATATTTTTCGTCAAATGATAGTAGCAGAAGCTGGGAACCCATCTCGGATAGACAAGAGGAACACCCCGCAAGAGTCCTTCATGGCGATCCGAAAGGAAGGTGATTGGCCTCCCATCACCAACAACTTGATCAAATTCCTCAAAACCACTCCCGATTTCGGCCAGTCCTCGAATCGACTAGTGCAAAAGCAAGGGGAAAAATCCTACAAAAAAAAAATGTGCATAATCGAAAGATAAGTTTCACACAAACAAAAACAATGTGTAAATACAAGTTACATGCTAAAACAAATGTGTAACTTAAGGTTACTGAGATGATATTTTCTTAGTTACACACCGAGTAAAATGCAATGTGTAACTCGAGAGTTACATGTGTAACTCTCAGCTTTTGTAAACTTCAAGTTGTTAAAAAAGAAAAAAAAACATACCTTTACCACCATTGATCCCGATAGCGCCATCACAACCCTTGGAATGTACCCGGTAAGGAAAGTAGTATCCAAGTATACCATTGCACGACAAAAACCGGTACCCTTTTATGCATGCAAAGAAATGCGATGAAAATCCGTTGGAACTGTTTATTTTCACGTTCAAACTTTATCACGCTACCCAGGTTGGTTTCCTTATAGCATCAATATACCATACCAAGTGCGAGTAGGACTTGACATCGTCGCCATAAATCGTCTCATAAACCTTTTCCCTAGCATTATATGCCCGATAGTACTCCATGTTAATCCCGTAGTTAGTGCGGAAATCATGACAATTTGCTTGGGCTTCTTGTGAGGATTTTTGCGAACTTCTTCCTCAATCAAACTAGACGAGAAGCCGGTGGAGTAAGTTTGGTTCAAGTTGCGCCCACCAAGACCACAAATGTGCTCGGGTTATAAGACCTAACCTCGAAGAGGTTCATACAAAATATAAACAATTCAACCGAAAATACTATGGTGCAAAAACATCATGTGTAACCCAAAGTTACACATACTATAACAAAACATAGCATATGCTAAGCATTAGATGACGAACACGGAAAAACTACCAAACATTTCGTTCCTTTCATCAATAGAAGCCGCATGAAATTTCCACCGCATTTTTATCTCGCACACTTAGCCGTGAACCTAGAACGCTCATTGTGTGTTACAACCATGTTGAAACCAAAGGCGAAGACGATACTTGGTGAAAGCAACCACGACTTGCTTAACTCCTTGACAAACACATGACCAATCTCACCAAGAACCTTGGGCCAACCATCTGATAACAAAGGTTTTGCAGGCTTGCTTTTGTCTTCCAAATACATTGCAACAGTACGATTGTTTCTCGATGAAGACATACTGCTAGAACCATTAGAAATAGAAGAATCTTCCCTAGAGCTAGATGAAGAGGCTACATGAGTAACATTTTGCAAGAAAATATCAACACTGGTCTTGCTTCCACCCTTGTGATGGATATAAGAGCTTGCAACGAATAATCACAATCAGCGGCAAATCTTTCCCACCTTCTCGGAAGAAGAAACAAATACCAAGTGGAGTAACCGCTTCCATTCCTTGCAAACTTGTTCCTTAAACTCATCAAGTTTGATATCGTATTAACACCTGAGGGTAATGAAATCAAAAGAAGCGAACAACAATAATGCAACTAACAGCGGTGTGCAACTAACAAACATCCATGACAACCTAAAATATCAAACATACAATAAAAATATCAAAATAAAAAAAGAACATGGCAATTCACTCAGGGGCGTTGCCCCCTCGTGAGAAGTATATTCTATGCTAAGCTAAAAATCAAAGGAGCAATCAATATACTCAACAAAAAGGAAAACAAGAGATACAATGTGTCTTAAAAGATGCAACTGCTATAACTATTTACAAATACACATGCTATAGGACATATATGTGTAACTTCAAGTTACACATTCTAAATGTAACCTTAAATTACACATTTCAAAAAAAAAAAAAAAAAACCAAAGATCTCTACCTAAAACAAATTGTAGTTGATCTTAAAACAATGTTGTTTCATCATCGTCTTCTCAATATCAACAACAAATTCTCAACAAATGCTAACTATATTCCCAGATCGGACATGCAAAATTGAAAACAAAATTGAAATCAAACAAACAACAAAATTCATACCTAGATTTTTGCTCTTCTTCTTCAGAAACAAATGTTGGTTATACTTCATCTTCTAATAATCAAATCGAAATCCTAAAATCAGTAAGATAAAAATAATAAAATATGAAGAAAAAAATTAAGAAAATTAAGAAAAATCGAATCAATAAGCTCAACCAACATCGATTCGTACCTATATTTTGAGCTTCCTCTATTCCAACCTCTTCTCGGATTCAACAAAATAAAAAAATTAAAAAAACGAAAAATCAAAATAGAAGATCGAAAACAAAAAATCGATCAAAAAACTATTGAATCAAACGTATTTGATAGAAATGGAAAAGATAAAACAAAACAAACCTATTTGCTGTTCATCAATGCATCTTGAGAAACTCGTCGGATCTCAAACCGGTGAATTAAGATGAACAAAATTGAGAGGAAATTAACTTCAATGAAAAGATTTGTCCCAAAAATCTCCAACGTTGTTTTTACGAACGAGGAAGCGAGAAAGAAGAGATACTGGAAAAAAATTTATTTGATTTTCGGTTTCGTTAGGTATAAAACGTCTATAAATACGGAGGTTATTTTGGGTATTTTCTGATTTATTAAAAATATTGATGACGTCAGCAATCAGGAATTTTAAAACCTGGCCCCAAAAATAAAAGTTCTGGCCTAGAAATATGAAAATTTGAAAGTATGGAGTTGAGGGTGGAAGATCCATTTTGGGGCTTGTAAATGTTGAACCCATATAGTAGGGGTTTCTAGTATTTTCACTTTACATATATAAAAAAGATAAAATGGGCTAGAAATAATTTTCCCCATTTTGAGACTAACAATATCTTATTGTATCCAGTGTCATTTCCTGATTGGTTAGTGTAAATATTAGGGTTTTAACGAAATTAGGGAACCAAGTAACCAACTATATATAGCTAACGAGTTGTGTTGGTCGGGGAGGTGGAAAAAAATGCAATACTCTCTCACAAACCTCTTTTGGGGTAGAGTTACAGAAGAATAATAGTTAGCCGTAACTATTTGTTTGTTTTTTCCTTCCAATTATCATCATGAGAAAGAAACCCAAAATCATTACTATCGTTAGGGATTTTAGTATATTTTAGAAAACGTCTTGGTTATTCGCATCGGTGCTTTATACTTATAATATTATGAATTGTGATTGAGCTAGGTGCAATACTAACTAAATCTTATTTTTATTTGAATTAAAATTATTTAAGTTCATATTTATTAGTTTTAATTATTATGGTGACGTGTGGTGGATATAATATCAAACTTATTAATTTCATGATGATATTGAAGTTGTGAGATGTATGTATATGCTTGTTAAATTACGGTCCTTGGGAATTGATGGTTGCTTCCCAAAAGATTTTCCTTTGTGAGTCTGAGATATCCTTGGGAGTTGAAGGTTGCCTCCCTAAAACAACATGGGGCTCCCTTAGTGTGCAAGCGGTGGACTTAGGAGTTGATGGTTGCCTCCTATGTGATTTTTGATATAGGAGTTGATGGTTGCCTCATATGTCATGTTTGATGAACTACGATCGTGCTTGATCCCTTTGGGTACGTAGGCAATTGCTGTCGAATCAAGCCTCTCAAAAGTGGGAGAATATGGTATCTACCGTGAATCCATGGAGTTCAACGTGGGCTGGTGCGCAACGCCTTGATATCATCAAGGTCGATCGAGCTGGTATCCTTGTAAATGTTGTTCCCCGGGCGAAGGCTATTTTTGGAAGAGGAGAAGGCTCTGCCGCGTAATCGGAGAAGGTAGAGCAGTCAGGCAGACTTGAAGAAAAGAATGTAAAGATATCACGCTAGACCGGAGACGATGCTCAAGGAACTATAATCTTCTAGACGGCTTTCGAACTTCATTCCTTTTTTATTGTTAATGACGCTCATGTCAAAAGTTTTTAAACGTCACGTAATAAACCGCATTGGTTTTGATTTCATGAAACAGTTTTTTCATTGACACATCTCTCAATATAATTGATGATTCAAACATGTAATGAAAATAAATGCCTGTATTGTTGACACAAAGTAGACAGTGGTCAGTGCATGATATGCCTGAGCCACTTTCCATTGATAACCGCCTACCGCCTCCGTCTACCTTAATGATCTTGTAGTAGCTTTATTGTAAGCCTTGGTGACTCGTAGGGACCTTCCCATTTTGGTGAGAATTTTGGTGCAGACATGTCTTGTTGGATGTGTTTGGCCGTTTTCAAAACCAAACCTCCCACTTTGAAAACGCGTGGTTTCACAATTTTATTGTATGCCCCGGAAATTCGATTCCCGTACACCTGAGCTGCCTCTCGCTTTATTCCTTCTAAAATCCAGAGTGTCTAACTCTGCTATTCTAGAGTCGACTTCAGCCTCGTTCCAATGGATCCCGGTTGCTGCTGCAATCCTGGCTGATGGGATTCTGATCTCTGCTGGGAGAATTGCATCCGCTCCGTGACAAGTGAGTACGGCGCGAACCCCAATGGAGCCGGCGACGACAGACGCCCATAGTGCCATTGGTAATCGATCATGCCATTCCCTAGATTGCCGTGTACCGCTCGACTGATGATCCGGATCAATGTCTTGTTGTTACTTCCTCAGCTTGCCCGCTCCTTGAGGATAGTAGACGGTGGAGAAGACCCGTTTAATGCCATACCTCAAGTAATTCCCGTACTCCGCTTGTACGAAGGGATTGCCATTATCGCGATGATATGCTTGGGCACGCCAAAACGACAAATGATGTATTCTTTAATGAAAGCCGCAATTGTTGCTCCTGTAGTTCCTCGTAGGGAAATGGCCTATACCCATTTGGTGAAGTATTCCGCTGCGGTTATGATGTACTCGTGCCGTTCATGACGGTGGATTGATTTTCCCGATAATGTCCAAACTTCCCCGTAAAACGGCCATGGGCTGCTTATAGAGTGCAGAGGGGGGTAGAAGGCGCATGGACAAGGTTCCCATGGATTTGGCATTTATGACAGCTTTGAACAAAATCTACCGTATCGTCCTCCATGGCCGCCAATAGTATTTCGTGTATTTGGAGAAACAGCTTTTCTTCCCTTGATGTTCTCCTTCGTGTGTCTATGCCTCAAAGATGACTGGGATTTCTTCTCCAGCCAGGCATCGTAGCAGATTACCTCCGCTCTTGCGATACAGATCCCTTTATGGCATACGAACCGCTTGGCTCTTTGCTTCATCTTAATAGCGGCCCTTTCGACCTGCCAGGAATTATCCCATCACGGAGAGATAATGTAGGGTTCTCTCCAGTCCTTTGCAAGGCTCACATTAAAAATCTCCAATTGGTGTGGTGGTGCCTGGCAATTTGATCAAGACTTCGAAGTCCTGGATTGAGCCTCCATCTCTCGCCGCAATAACCTGTGCATTGAAGTCGCCAGAGTAAAGCTGCTACCACCGGTGATTGTCCACAAATTTCATTGTGAATACGATCCAAATTGTGGTTGTGCTCGTCACCTCCCCTGACATCTTGACAGGGAGCCATCTGATTCGATAATACAAGATACCATGAAGCATGAAGAAGTTTTGCGGTGGTTTTGAGACTGACTTTCCTTGGGAGAGTGAGCTGTTGAGCTCTCGAATGATCGGAGTTCGCCAATCGTCTGCCTTGGTGTCTTTGTATTACGGTAGCCACGTCGATTCTATGGTTCTCCTCTTTACTGTCGTGGTTTCTTCCGCCCTTCAAACTTCAGTTGGGAAGCCAATGTTGCTAGGCAATCGGGGTGTTTGTTGTTGCTTTGCACGACCAACATGGGTTATGGTTGCATCGGCAAAGTAGTTTAGTAACCTCTGTGTTTCCGGATGACGTGGGGCTAGTGTTACTTCTTTCAATGCATATACTCCATTCATTTGATTCACCAGTAACTTGGAGTCACCTCTTATCTCCGGACGTGTGACTCCCGCTTGTTTAGCTACTGAAAGCCCTATGAGGAAAGCTTCATATTCTCGCGGAGTTGTTGGTGCATTCAAGTCTAACTTCAAGGAATGTGAAAATACTTCTCCTGGTTGGAGAGACTAACACCACGCCTGCTCCTCCAGATATCACTAGGGGGTAGCGGAGCCGTAAAAATACAAGAGCCACACTTCTTCTTCCGAATAGAGACGTCCGGGAAATTCTCCAGGAGTTCTTCATGTAGTCCCGTAGTGTCTTCTCCAGAAATGCTGCCGCAAGTCTCGCAACTACTTGGCCCTTGATAGCTCTAGGCGATGCGTGCATGTTATGTCTAGTTCGACATTTTGGAGAAGCCATTTGCCTGCGTCCTCCCAGTCCAGACCGGTTTTGAAAGTAAAAACTTTGCCGGATCGGATTTAGACACGAGTATCACCCTATTAGATAGCGAGTAATGCCTAAACCGCCGAATGGAATGGATTAAGGCTAAACACGCTTTTTCTGCTGGGTATACGAGTTCAGCGTCTCTCAATATCCGCCGAAATAGTATATGGGACGTTCGATTCCCTAAATCGTCTTCCCGAAAGGTAAAGCCCCCTACGGCGGTGTCACTGAAGGCGGTGTAGAGGACCAGTGGCTTCCCTTGTACAGGAGACTTCATGACGGTTGGAGATGATAGTATTCGTTGAATTTTCCGAAAAGCTTCCTGTTGGGTTGTGGTCCAAACAAAGCTGGCTCCTTTCTTCAGCAAGGTGGTGAATGAGGCAGTAAGTTGGGCTAGACCAGGTATAAAACGTCGAATGTAGTTTACCTTGCCCATGAAACTCTGGAGTTCTTTCACGGTTCGGGGAGGCGGCATTGTGAGGATAGCCTGAGTTTTGGACGGGTCTACCTTTATTCCTTCTGCGGTCACCTGGAATCCCAGAAATTTACCTGAAGAGACACCGAAAGCACATTTCAAAGGATTCATCTTCAACTTGTATTCTCGACACCTCTCAAACACTTGCCTCAAGACATTTGTGTGGTCTGCTTGAGCTTTTGATTTGACCACAATATCATCCACATAGTCTTCTACTTGTTTATGCATCATGTCGTGAAGATTGCCGTCATAGCACGTTGATACGTTGGCGCGGCATTCTTTAAACCGAATGGCATAACGGTATAATAAAAATTGCCAAGAGGGGTTCGGAAAAGCCGTCTTACTCGCATCGTGCTCATACATCCTTATCGATTGTATCCGCTATAACCATCCATGAAGGAGAACATGCCGTGTCCATTGGGTGGCGTCCACTAACATGTCGATGTTAGGTAGAAGAAAGTCGTCCCTGGGGCAGCACTTGTTCAAGTCTTTGAAATCTACGCAAAGACACCGATCTGCCAGTTTTTTCTTCTTTACCGGGACCACATTGGCTAACCAGGTTGGATGATGAATATGCACGATGAAGCCAAAAGAACTAGCGACCTTTCCCGAATTTCGTTTTGATTTGATCCTCTACTTCATGTCCGAATTGCCTCGAGATTGCTTGATTGGCTTGGATCCGTGGTATGACATGTAAGTGATGGGTGACCAATTTTTATCCAGACCTGCATTTCCTCGTATGTCCACAGCAAACACATCTTGGTACTCCTTGAGCATTGAACAAGACTCGCACGTTCGTCCAGGATAGAGTCGAACCGGTAGAGACCGGCCTCGGGAGATTCTTCATTCCTGATGTTAACAGTCTCGAGCTCGTCGGTTGTGGAATTGGTTCCATCTTGTAGTTCTTTACTGCGGGGCACCTCATCTCATCTGCGTTTCATCATTCTTAGTAAAGATTCAATTGGGCGGAGAGGCTGGGTTCCGTCTCTGTTAATTTCTAACAGGCGCCAGATATTGTTCTCCCTTCGATCACGTTTCACCTCGAAAGTGCGTCCCCTTTTGGTGTGAGCATGAGTTGGAGTCTCGCCAGATAGAGATGGACGCCTCGTTACAGAACGTGTGCTGTAGTATTTGGCCTCCAGTGGTGTAAGTCGGTCTCCTTCCTTGATTGACGCCCACGTGGGTAAAATGCATGTGACTTTGTCCTTCCCTCCCGTGTGGTATCTTTTGCTCGAACATCTCCACTCCGCATATTGGTGCATACGAGACAATGATGCAGAAATGCGGATGACTTTCTCGTCTAGCATGGTCTTCAGGCACTGGTGATACGTCGAGGGAATGACCTTGTTGTCATGAAGCCATGGTCTCCCTAGTATCATATGGTAGTCCGGCTCCTTTCTATGACTTCAAACCTTGCTTTTGATCGGACAGTCCTACTGATAAATTGATTGACATACCCGTATGTGCTGGTCTGCTTCCTTCAAGTTCGTCATCATGGTAGGCTGCCGTACAATCTTGCATGGGTTAAACTTGGCCGTATTGAGAGTCTTGAGAGTGATTACGTTCAAGATGCTCCCGTGGTCGAAGAGGGCTCTCCCGAACTGCGAACCCTTGATGCGCTGGTAACATGTAGGGCCCGGTTGTGACCTTTCTTCGCCATCATGTCGTCTTCTCGTAAATGTAACATTATTTACAGATATGCTTCCGATGCTTGATTAGAATTTCTCGACGAGAAGGAGCCAGTGTACATCCAAAGCTATTTTATTAATTGCAACAACGCGTCTCTGCCCGTTGATTCCTGGAGAGGTGCATGAGTTCGCACAAGCTTTCCACTAGAGATGCCGCTTCCTGGTCCACTGGTCTCTGGTTCACAGTAAAACTGTTGACCTGAGGGGAATCAGTCCCCGGTGTAAAGGTCTCTGGTATACTCATTTCTGACGTCATCTTGATGAGGAGATCAAGTATGTTGTTTACCGCTTCTTTGATAAGCTCCATGTTCCTCGTGTGAATCTCCCTGTACCCGAGCTAACTCGATTATCGCTGGGATTCTTCCTGTTGCCAAAGCAGTACACCGTGGGGAAGGGGGTATCTTCTACTGGAGGAACTTCGGCCAAGGGATTTGAATTTGTTGGGGAAGTCCTAAGACCAACCATCTCGAACTTAGCCAAACAGGATTGGGTATTGAAGAAATTGATTTCACAACCGAGAGATGTTTATGGGTGAAAACTACTCCTGTAGAATTTGGTAATTTGTGGTGTGGATGAGGAATGAATTTAAACCTTAAACAAATGCACTGCGCGGTGAGTGCTTGTAGATTCGAGAGATCAATCTGTGCAAGTCCGGCCTAAACCAAGAAATGGCCGTTTTAGACTTGTTTCGGTCACAAAGTGAAGGAGATGGGGTTGATCTTAGGGAGGGAAGCGAAGAAGGTGTTGAGATTGTGAAGGTGTTGGCTTGCTTATGACTTGTAACAGAAAGGTGAGCAGGCTTGTGATTGATGCAAGCAAGCTCTGGGTGTTTGAATACGTTTTGTATTAACACTTGGTTTTCTGTCTCGTCTTAACTTGTCTTGTTGTTTGAAATAGGGCGGAGAACCTATTTATACAAGTCATTGAGCCTTATTCACGCCTCTCGTGGGAAGTGGAGGAAGTGGAGTGATGGAGTAGTGGAGTTGTGCGTCGGTGCCACACGACCAGTCTTGCCCACTTCTCCTGTTCATCTCTAACCGTCCATGACTTCCTGACACGTTCTTGTGATGGCGCGTTGCACGCTGCACGCTGTAAACCGCCAGACCAATACCCCAGTATGTATCCCCCAGTTTGTGACATGATTGATGTCTGGAATGTGTGGATCGTGGATCCACGAAAGATAGCATGTAATCTTTGAATTGAATAATCGTGTTATTCGGGAAGTCGATACTTGTGAAGTATCGTGTGTATTTTATGCAGTATCGCATTATAGTGTGGTAAAGTGATGGGTAATGACGCCTCACCGACCAAATAACTCCCGACTATGGTTGTATAACCAAGCTGGTGAAGTTGGACGGATGAGATGATCTTTGAGACACTCATCTGCGGACCGTTAATGAATATTAGGGTTTTTGAAGAGGTGCGCAAGCATCACTCTTCACTTGGTCGAAACCAAGCATGGAAAGGGATTTGGAGAGGACCGACCGGGCATGTGTATAGACAAAGATGCCGGTGTACATGTCCATGTCTCACTGTCCCCATGAAGGTGCGATCTAGGCCACTCAATTTGACCGGCAAGAGGAGTGGTTGAGATCGATTTTGCAATAGGAAATTGATGCCGCAAAAGGCCGCGCATCATGCTTTTTCCGGCGTTCCAAGACGACCTAATTTGGTCGGTCTTGGTCAATGGGTTTGATGGGAAGATGGCAGGTGGTGATCATGCCTATACCGAATATCCCATGAAAACGTGATCTAAGCCATTCAAATCATCCGGTGAAGTTGAGCGGTCGAGATCAGTTTGTGGTTTGGGAGGCGTGGCCATGCTAGTTTGGACGCACGTTTTGGATTGTCCAGGCATGATATGCCTTGGCCGAACACATGAGGAGGTAGATGGGCCCACGGTGGTCATCTTTGGTATGACCGGCCCTTGCTTAATCTAATCTGTGACCCTCCATTTGTGCCGGAGAAGATGGACGCGCGTGATGGCTTGAAACCCTAATTTTGGCTTTCAAAGCCGTGCGCCATCTCTTGTTTGGGTGACGATTTTGTCACGGCCAAACATTGTTGGTCTTGACCGATTGGTCAAGTGTGTAGGCGGTCCCACGGTGATCGTGTTGACATGCTCTGGGCCCTTTAAGTCTACATCTACACCCTCCATCTATACATGCGAAGATGGATGGTTGAGACTGCTTTGCAACACATGTAATATGCCGCAAACCCTAATTTAGGGTTTTCCGTCCATAATGCTTGGTATGAACGGTTTCTTGGCAAGCTAGGCCAATGACCGACCATGCGGGGTCGCCGTGGGTATTCCATACCTGCTTGGGGTGATGGAATTGATCTGGGGTCATCCAATCATGCTTATGGAGTTGGATGACTGCGATCAGATCATATCCGGACGATACGGTCAGTCCGGATGCTCAATCGGGCTAGTATAACACACCGAGAGGGGCTCAATCGGGCTAGTATAACACACCGAGAGTCGGCTGTATGCGGGTATTTCGTACATGGTTTCATTATAGTGCTTGGAGGTTCGTGTTACTCTGTAAGAGTAACACTCGATCGTCATGCCACACCGATAATGAGTACTGGAAATACAAGGCTGATATGAAATTCACAGGAAGGGATTGTTGCCACATGCTCCAACCTGGAGGAATTTCATGTATTCACGGAATATGATTGTTGCTACATGCTCCATTCTTGGTGAATTAAGTGAGGGAGTATCCAACACTTATAAATGGCTTTATCTTTTACAAGATGTCACCGCATGATTTTTCCTAAGCTTTTACAAATTTAACCTTAAACGAGAATCCACCATCAACATTAAGTCCCCTGCCTAGCACATAATGGTTACACTATTGTGGGGTAGGCATGAGATGGTGACATATACAAACGTAAGGAGACAAAATAAAGGAAGTCTACCTGGAGGGATTCTGGCCGTGTGAAATCCTCCATGCGTGTGTGACCACAGGCCTTGATGAGCCGGCTTTCTTAGGTGTTGGAGTCAGAGATATGATTCTTCTTCTGTTGGGATCCTAGGCGTGGGTGCTTGCACGCTGCTGGTTGAATCGCTCGTATCCAGGTACTCCTCTGATTCTTGATTAGGGTTCAACAGAAAGCCTGACTTGGTCGATGTTGAATCCTCATATATCGGGCGCCGTAATCGTTTTAGGGTTTTCTCTGCATGTATGCAGGTGTAGAGGTTTTGAACCATTTTTTGCGATTTTTCAATAGGGCCTTCCCACAGAAACTCCGTTTCCTCATGTCGAACAACAGTGGATCGTCTTCTTCATACCATCCAGGATCTTCAGTTAAACGTGCACGACCTGCGTCTGAACTTCATGATCAATCGCCTGCTCGTGTTCTCCGAGTCAAGAAGATCATACCGGTTTGTCTCTTTTTCTTTTTCTGAACTATTGCTCGTTCGTCGTAATGATCAAGTAAATAATCCCTTCATTCTTGCAGAGATACCCTACCGGAACATGTGTCACGGTTATCGATGATGATGACTTAACCAGTCCTCTTCCTTCAAATTCAAACACATTCTCCCATGTGAACCTTGAAGACGCCGACTTTGGTATCTCATCTTATGAATATCCAAATGCAGGTCTTTCATTCGATGTCCGCATGAAATGTTTATCCTCCAAATCACCGAGATGTCGGTGGATTCTGGTGCGGAAGGAGTTTGTGCCTTTGTACACAAAGTTATGGAGGAAGTACGGCCATATCGCAACCAAAACGTGGTCCGACATTGTTCCTCTGCTTTGGTCACCGCGGTAAACTGCCTTCTTCCCATGATTCTTTGAGATGGAGAGTATTTCTATCCGCAACGTTGCTGAATCAAGCCTCGAAAAGTGGGAGAATATGGTATCTACCTGTGAATCCATGGAGTTCAACGTGGGCTGGTTGCGGCAACGTCTTGATATCATCAAGGTTGATCGAGCTGGTATCCTAGTAAATGTTGTTCCTGCGAAGGCTATTTTGGAAGAGGAGAAGGCTCGGCTGCGAGAATCGGAGAAGGTAGAGCGGTCATGCGGACTTGAAGAAAAGAACAAAGATATCACGCTAGACGGAGATGATGCTCTCAAGGAACTATAATCTTCTAGACGGCCTCTTCGAACTTCATTCCTTTATTGTTAATGACGTTCATGTCAAAAGTTTTTAAACGTCTTTGCGGAATAAAGCGCATTGGTTTTTGATTGGTGAAACAGGTTTTTTCATTGACACATCTCTCAATATAATTGATGATTCAAACATGTAATGAAAATAAATGCATGTATTGTTGACACAGATGAGACGGTGGTCGGGCATGATATGCCTTGAGCCACTTTCCATTGATAATCGCTTCCGGCTCGCCTCCGTCTACCTTAATGATCTTGTAGTAGCCGGTATTGTAAGCCTTGGTGACTGCGTAGGGACCTTCCCATTTTGGTGAGAATTTTGGTGCAGACATGTCTTGTTGGATGTGTTTGGCCGTTTTCAAAACCAAACCTCCCACTTTGAAAACGCGTGGTTTCACAATTTTATTGTATGCCCTGGAAATTCGATTCCTGTACACCTGAGCGCGTTCCTCTGCTTTATTCCTTCTAAAATCCAGAGTGTCTAACTCTGCTATTCTAGAGTCAGAGACTTCAGCCTCGTTCCAATGGATCCCGGTTCTTTGCCGCAATCTGGGCGATGGGATTCTGATCTCTGCTGGGAGAATTGCATCCGCTCCGTAGACAAGTGAGTACGGCGAAACCCCAATGGAGCCTCTGGGCGACGTACGGTACGCCCATAGTGCCATTGGTAACTGATCATGCCATTCCCTAGGATTGCCGTGTACCGTTCGACTGATGATCCGGATCAATGTCTTGTTGTTACTTTCAGCTTGCCCGTTCCCTTGAGGATAGTAGACGGTGGAGAAGACCTGTTTAATGCCATACTCCTCAAGTAATTCCCGTACCTGCTTGTTGGCGAAGGGATTGCCATTATCAGTGATGATATGCTTGGGCACGCCAAAACGACAAATGATGTATTCTTTCATGAAAGCCGCAATTGTTGCTCCTGTAGTTCCTCGTAGGGGAATGGCCTATACCCATTTGGTGAAGTATTCCGTTGCGGTTATGATGTACTCGTCTTTGCTTCGATGACGGTGGATTGATTTTCCGATAATGTCCAGTCCCCAGCTGTAAAACGGCCATGGGCTGCTTATAGAGTGCAGAGGGGTAGAAGGCGCATGGACAAGGTTCCCATGGATTTGGCATTTATGACAGCTTTGAACAAAAACGGCTGCATCGTCCTCCATGGCCGGCCAATAGTATTTCTCGTGTATTTGGAGAAACAGTTTCCTCTTCCCTTGATGTTCTCCTTCGTGTGTCTGCTTCAGCATGACTGGGATTTCTTCTCCAGCCAGGCATCGTAGCAGATTACCTCCGAAGCTCTTGCGATACAGGATCCCTTTATGGCATACGAACCGCTTGGCTCTTTGCTTCATCTTAATAGCGTCCTTTCGACCGGCAGGAATTATCCCATCACGGAGATAGCTAATGTAGGGTTCTCTCCAGTCCCCAGTGCGGTTCACATTAAAAATCTCCAATTGGTGTGGTGGTGCCTGGCAATTTGATCAAGACTTCTGAAGTAGTCTGGATTGAGCCTCCATCTCTGGCCAGTAATAACCCAGGCATTGAAGTCGCCGGTAAAGCGTTACCACCAGTGATTGTCCACAAATTTCATTGTGAATACGATCCAGCTGTAGTTGTGCTTCGTCACCTCCCAGACATCTTGACAGGGAGCCATCTCGGATTCCGATAATCTGACATACCATGAAGCATGAAGAAGTTTTGCAGGGTTTTGAGACTGACCTTTCCTTGGGAGAGTGAGCTGTTGAGCTCTCGAATGATCGGAGTTCGCCAATCGTCGGTCTTGGTGTCTTTGTATTGCGGTAGCCACGTCGATTCTATGGTTCTCCTCTTTCTTCGTCAGGTTTTCTTCCGCCCCTTCAAACTTCGGTTTGGAAGCCAATGTTGCTAGGCAATCGGCGTGTTTGTTGTTCTTTGCGACCAACATGGGTTATGGTTGCATCGGCAAAGTAGTTTAGTAACCTCTGTGCTTCTGATCGGTACGGGGCTAGTGTTACTTCTTTCAATGCATATACTCCATTCATTTGATTCACCAGTAACTTGGAGTCACCTCTTATCTCCAGACGTGTGACTCCTGCTTGTTTAGCTATTGAAAGCCCTATGAGGAAAGCTTCATATTCTGCGGAGTTGTTGGTGCATTCGAAGTCTAACTTGAAGGAATGTGAAAATACTTCTCCGGTTGGAGAGACTAACACCACGCCTGCTCCTCCGAGTATATCGCTAGGGGTAGCGGAGCCGTCAAAATACAAGAGCCACACTTCTTCTTCCAGAATAGAGACGTCCGGAAATTCTCCAGGGAGTTCTTCATGTAGTCCCGTAGTGTCTTCTCCAGGAAATGCTGCCAGTAAGTCTGCAACTACTTGGCCCTTGATAGCTCTAGGCGATGCACATGTTATGTCTAGTTCTGACATTTGGAGAAGCCATTTGCCTGTCCTCCCGTCGGGACCGGTTTTGAAAGTAAAAACTTTGCTTGGGATCGGATTTAGACACGAGTATCACCCTATTAGATAGCAGGTAATGCCTAAACTGCTGAATGGAATGGATTAAGGCTAAACACGCTTTGTCTGCTCTGGGGTATCTGAGTTCAGCGTCTCTCAATATCCGGCTGAAATAGTATATGGGACGTTCGATTCCCTCGTCGTCTTCCTGAGCGAGTAAAGCCCCTACGGCGGTGTCACTGAAGGCGGTGTAGAGGACCAGTGGCTTCCCTTGTACAGGAGACTTCATGACGGTTGGAGATGATAGTATTCGTTGAATTTTCCGAAAAGCTTCCTGTTGGGTTGTGGTCCAAACAAAGCTGGCTCCTTTCTTGACAAGGTGGTGAATGAGGCGATAAGTTGGGCTAGACCCGGGTATAAAACGTCGAATGTAGTTTACCTTGCCCATGAAACTCGGAGTTCTTTCACGGTTCGGGGAGGCGGCATTGTGAGGATAGCCTTGAGTTTTGGACGGGTCTACCTTTATTCCTTCTGCGGTCACCCGGAATCCCGAGAAATTTACCCAAGAGACACCGAAAGCACATTTCAAAGGATTCATCTTCAACTTGTATTCTCGACACCTCTCAAACACTTGCCTCAAGACATTTGTGTGGTCTGCTTGAGCTTTTGATTTGACCACAATATCATCCACATAGTCTTCTACTTGTTTATGCATCATGTCGTGGAAGATTGCCGTCATAGCACGTTGATACGTTGCGCCGGCATTCTTTAAACCGAATGGCATAACGGTATAATAAAAATTGCCAAGAGGGGTTCGGAAAGCCGTCTTACTCGCATCGTGCTCATACATCCTTATCTCGATTGTATCCGCTATAACCATCCATGAAGGAGAACATGCCGTGTCCGCTGGTGGCGTCCACTAACATGTCGATGTTAGGTAGAAGAAAGTCGTCCTTGGGGCAGCACTTGTTCAAGTCTTTGAAATCTACGCAGCACCGGATCTGCCAGTTTTCTTCTTTACTGGGACCACATTGGCTAACCCCAGGTTGGATGATGAATATGCCGATGAAGCCAGCAACTAGCGACTTCGAATTTCGTTCTTGATTTGATCCTCTACTTCATGTCCGAATTGCCTCGGAGATTGCTTGATTGGCTTGGATCCGGGTATGACATGTAAGTGATGGGTGACCAATTTTTATCCGGACTGGCATTTCCTCGTATGTCCAGCAAACACATCTTGGTACTCCTTGAGCGGTTGAACAAGACTCGTACGTTCGTCTGTGGATAGAGTCGAACCGATAGAGACCGGGCACGGGAGATTCTTCATTCCCGATGTTAACAGTCTCGAGCTCGTCGGTTGTGGAATTGGTTCCATCTTGTAGTTCTTTGCGGGCGTCTGGTACCTCATCTTGCGTTTCATCATTCTTGCAGTATTCAATTGGGCGGAGAGGCTGGGTTCCAGTCTCTCCTGCTAATTTCTAACAGCGGCGCCGGTATATTGTTCTCCCCTTCTGATCACGTTTCACCTCGAAAGTGCGTCCCCTTTTGGTGTGAGCATGAGTTGGAGTCTCGCCAGATAGAGATGGACGCCTCGTTACAGAACGTGTGCTGTAGTGTTTGGCCTCCAGTGGTGTAAGTCGGTCTCCTTCCTTTATTGACGCCCACGTGGGTAGTGGGGTGCACAGGACTTTGTCTGACCCTCCCCGTGTGGTATCTTTTGGCTCGAACATCTCCACTCCGCATATTGGTGCATACGGAGACAATGATGCAGGAATGCGGATGACTTTCTCGTCTAGCATGGTCTTCAGGCACTGGTGATACGTCGAGGGAATGACCTTGTTGTCATGAAGCCATGGTCTCCCTAGTATCATATGGTAGTCCGGCTCCCTTTCTATGACTTCAAACCTTGCTTTTGATCGGACAGGCCTGCGATAAATTGATTGACATACCCGTATGTCTTTGATGCAGTTTCCTTGAAGTTCGTCATCGTGGTAGGCTGCCGTACAATCTTGCATGGGTTAACCTTGGCTGTATTGAGAGTCTTGAGAGTGATTACGTTCGAAGATGCTCCTGTGTCGACGAGGGCTCTCCTGAACTCTGAACCCTTGATGTGCGCGGTAACATGTAGGGCCCGGTTGTGACCTTCTTCTGCCATCATGTCGTCTTACTCAGGAATGTAACATTATTTACGAGATGCTTCCGTGTCAGATTAGAATTTACGGACGAGAAGGAGCCAGTGTACATCCAAAGCTATTTTATTAATTGCAGCGAACGTCTCTGCCCGTTGATTCTGGAGAGGTGCATGAGTTCGCACAAGCTTTCCACTAGAGATGCCGCTTCTGGTCCACTTTGGTCTCGGTTCCACAAGAAAGCTGTTGACTGAGGGGAATCGATCCCGGTGTAAAGGTCTCTCGGTATACTCATTTACGACGTCATCTTGATGAGGAGATCAAGTATGTTGTTTACCGCTTCTTTGATAAGCTCCATGTTCCTCGTGTGAATCTCTCACGTGCCCGAGCTAACTCGATTATCGTTGGGATTCTTCCCCTTGCGCCAGCAGAGTACACCCGTTGGGAAGGGGGTATCTTCATTGGAGGAACTTCGACCGGGATTTGAATTTGTTGGGGAAGTCCTAAGACCAACCATCTCGAACTTAGCCAAACAGATTGGGTATTGAAGAAATTGATTTCACAACCGAGAGATTAATCTCCCACTTTGTGGTCGCCAATTGTTTATGGGTGAAAACTACTCCCGTAGAATTTGGTAATTTGGGGTGTGGATGAGGAATGAATTTAAACCTTAAACAAATGCACTGCGCGGTGAGTGCTTGTAGATTCGAGAGATCAATGCATGCAAGTCCGGCCTAAACCAAGAAATGGCCGTTCCCGGACTTGCTTCGGTCACAAAGTGAGGAGATGGGGTTGATCTTAGGGAGGGAAGCGAAGAAGGTGTTGAGATTGTGAAGGTGTTGGCTTGCTTATGACTTGTAACAAAGGTGAGCAGGCTTGTGATTGATGCAAGCAAGCTCTGGGTGTTTGAATACGTTTTGTATTAACACTTGGTTTTCTGTCTCGTCTTAACTTGTCTTGTTGTTTGAAATAGGGCGGAGAACCTATTTATACAAGTCATTGAGCCTTATTCACGTCTCTTGTGGGAAGTGGAGGAAGTGGAGTGATGGAGTAGTGGAGTTGTGCGTCGGTGCCACACGACCAGTCTTGCCCACTTCTCCTGTTCATCTCTAACCGTCCATGACTTCCTGACACGTTCTTGTGATGGCGCGCTGCACGCTGTAAACCGCCAGACCAATACCCCAGAGATGTATCCCCCAGTTTGTGACATGATTGATGTCCGGAATGTGTGGATCGTGGATCCACGAAAGATAGCATGTAATGCTTTGAATTGAATAACTGTGTTATTCAGGAAGTCGATACTTGTGAAGTATCGTGTGTATTTTATGCAGGTCCTGCATTATAGTGTGGTAAAGTGATGGGTAATGACGCCTCACTGACCAAATAACTCCTGACCATGGTTGTATAACCAAGCTGGTGAAGTTGGACGGATGAGATGATCTTTGAGACACTCATCTGCGACCGTTAATGAATATTAGGGTTTTTGAAGAGGTGCGCAAGCATCACTCTTCAGCTTGGTCGAAACCAAGCATGGAAAGGGATTTGGAGAGGACCGACCGGGCATGTGTATAGACAGCATGCCGGTGTACATGTCCATGTCTCACTGTCCCATGAAGGTGCGATCTAGGCCACTCAATTTGACCGGCAAAGAGGAGTGGTTGAGATCGATTTTGCAATAGGAAATTGATACCGCAAAAGGCCGCGCATCATGCTTTTTCCGGCGCGCGTTCCAAGACGACCTAATTTGGTCGGTCTTGGTCGATAGGTTTGATGGGAAGATGGCAGGCTGGTGATCATGCCTATACCTGAATATCCCATGAAAACGTGATCTAAGCCATTCAAATCATCCGGTGAAGTTGAGCGGTCGAGATCAGTTTGTGGTTTGGGAGGCGTGGCCATGCTAGTTTGGACGCACGTTTTGGATTGACCAGGCATGATATGCCTTGGCCGAACACATGAGGAGGTAGATGGGCCCACGGTGGTCATGCTGGTATGACCGGCCCTTGCTTAATCTAATCTGTGACCCTCCATTTGTGCCGGAGAAGATGGACGCGCGTGATGGCTTGAAACCCTAATTTTGGCTTTCAAAGCCGTGCGCCATCTCTTGTTTGGGTGACGATTTTGTCACGGCCAAACATTGTTGGTCTTGACCGATTGGTCAAGTGTGTAGGCGGTCCCACGGTGATCGTGTTGACATGCTCTGGGCCCTTTAAGTCTACATCTACACCCTCCATCTATACCTACGAAGATGGATGGTTGAGACTGCTTTGCAACACATGTAATATGCCGCAAACCCTAATTTAGGGTTTTCCGTCCATAATGCTTGGTATGAACGGTTTCTTGGCAAGCTAGGCCAATGACCGACCATGCGGGGTCGGCCGTGGGTATTCCATACCTGCTTGGGGTGATGGAATTGATCCGGGGTCATCCAATCATGCTTATGGAGTTGGATGACTGCGATCAGATCATATCCGGACTGATACGGTCAGTCCGGATGCTCAATCGGGCTAGTATAACACACCGAGAGGGGCTCAATCGGGCTAGTATAACACACCGAGAGTCGGCCTGTACGGGTATTTCGTACATGGTTTCATTATAGTGCTTGGAGGTTCGTGTTACTCTGTAAGAGTAACACTCAGTCGTCATGTCACACTGATAATGAGTATGGAAATACAAGGCTGATATGAAATTCACAGGAAGGGATTGTTGCCACATGCTCCAACCTGGAGGAATTTCATGTATTCACAGAATGGGATTGTTGCTACATGCTCCATTCTTGGTGAATTAAGTGAGGGAGTATCCAACACTTATAAATGGCTTTATCTTTTACAAGATGTCAGCGCATGATTTTTCCGGTTTTTACAAATTTAACCTTAAACGAAAATCCACCATCAACAACAGGGAGCCGCAGCAGCAAAGGGAGGCATGGCCATGCCTTAGGCCAACTGGCGCCACCTGCCATTGGCCACACCCCTTCCTAAAACGGCCCTATTTCTCTCGACCAATCGTGTCGCCTCAAATTAGCCACGCGCACATAAGTTGTGGATGGGCCCATACTCGTCGGCCCAACTTCCCATCGACCAATCAGGTCGCTCTAAAGCTGCCACACTCTCACCATAAGTGTATCCACGCCCATTCTTGGCCGGCCCCTTTCCTCGGCCAATCAAGTCGCTCCAAAATTGCCACCATACATTAAAGGTCAAACGCACCCTGCCGTGCCACCATACTAATTGGCAAGCCAAACGCACCTTACGACAACAACATACCGCGGTAGCATGCCACTTTAGCCTTGGCCATGCCGCCAAGCCCTAATTCTTACCACGGCGCCAAATCCTAGCCTTGGCCACGCTGCCAAACCCTAATTCTTACCACGGCGCAAAATCCTAGCCTTGGCCATGCCGCCAAGCCCTAATTCTTAACACGACGCCAAATCCTAGCCTTGGCCACGCCGCCAAGCCCTAATTCTTACCACGACGCCAAATCCTGGCCTTGGCCACGCCGCCAAACCCTAATGCTTACCACCGCGCCAAATCTTATCCTTGGCCACGCCGCCAAGCCGTAATTCTTACCACGGCGCCAAATCCTAGCCTTGGCCACGCCGCCAAGCCCTAATATTGGCCACGGAGCCAAACCTTAGCTTTGGCCATGCTACAATGCCACAGGAGTGGCCATGCCATTATGGCATGCCGCTACTCCACGGCTACGCCAGGCGCCACTATGCTAATGGCGCCAATTTGTTACACAACAAAGATGTGGCCATAATCAACGGCTACCCTTCCTCATGAGATGTAATCTCAGCCATTCAAGTTCGCCACCAAACTGACGAACTTGTGGCAAGTTTTAGGTGGCCGACCAAGGCAAGCCTAATAGCATCACATGCTATTTTCCTATGGAAAAGTCTCTTGACTTTGACTTGCCACACATAGCAACCTGCTACACGTTTTCCACGAATACACTCAAGACATCAAACATGTCACAAACTGGGGGATACTCATCAGGGTGTTAATCTGGCGGTTTACAGCGTGTGGCGTGCAATGCGCCCGTTACAAGAAAGTGTCATGAAGTAGGACAATTAGTGGTGGTGAAAATTAACGGTGTAAACAATTCATTTCCTTCATCATGGAAGCGTAATGACTGACGGTTACACGAATTCACTTCCCTCATCATGGAAGCATAACGTCTGACGGTTACACGTTACTCTATTCTTCCACCACTTAACCGTTTCCACTTCCTTCGAGACCAGGGTACGTTTCAATATGACTTGCATAAATAGGCTTCACCTATTTTCACCAAACAACAAGTTTTGGTCGGCAACAATACAATATCTAGAAATCACCTGGTAGCTTTCCATTCTGCTAACCAGTTCTACTTCCGATACAAGTTATAAATCAAACCACACCTTCAGAATCAACTATTCTGGTCACAACACTCTATTCGCTTCCCTCCCTAAGACCAACCCTTCTCCTTCACTTTGTGACCGAAGCAAGCCTGGAACGACCATTTCTTGGTTTAGGCCAGGATTGTACAGATTGATCTCTCGAATCAAAAGTACTCCCGTGATGTGCATTGTTTAGGGTTTAGATTTGTTTCTCATCCACACACCCAAAATTACCAAAATCAACAGAAACGGTTTTCACCCACAAACGATTGGCGACCACAGTGGGAGATTAATCTCTCGGTTGCAAATTCAACTCTCAATTCCATCATCCTACCAATAAATACAATGCTTCGAAGCGCATCGTCCACGAAAAGATGGATTCAGGAGAATTACGTCTGGGGACTAGAGATTCTTCGCCTTACCGCGAATCGACATGAAGATGTTTCACGGACAATAAAGAATGACTGGGGACTTTTCGCGGCAAGGAGGGCATCACATAAAGACTCGGATTTACTCCCTGAAGATTCAATTTTGGTGAAAGGCTCTAAAGCGAGTAAGTTTTGCCAGACAATGTTTACACGATCTATTGTTTGGGTTTTCACATATACAATGGAAGACAATAACCCAATCATCCCAAGATTTCATATCTTTCCCTTTCTCACACAACATTCACGGTTCCGCAGTTTTCCCGAATGATTTTGCTACTTACATTCGCAAGTCAGATTTTGACATATTGATTGATCAAAAGGCAATTATTCCAAGATAATCCAAAAACTCTTGTAAGAAGCAATCATCTATCAATCCAAAAACCAGAAAACCAAACCATAAACTAGGCGTTTCTTTTGCCTTTCAAAAAAAAAAAACCTAAGAAAGAAGTTCAGAAAATAAAGGTATTCAAGGAAAATTGCCTAACAACGACTCGTTCTTCTTGGATAAAATGTCCTTCATGCTTTGAAGAGCCGCCTGTTTCAGCTTCAACTCCTGGGACAACTTCTCGACTTCTGCCTCATGTTGATTAATCAAATCCGCGGAAGGGCCATTAACTGTTTCAGCCTGCAGCCTTTGGATCTCGGAAAATCCCTCACAGAACCAGTAGGCTTTAAACTCAAAGTTTACACACATATCCCGATGGAATTCCCAACTATTGACAACGTCTCCAGAAACAATGTGTCCAGTCATGCCACACATGTCATGAATTGAAGATAAGGTTTCCTCCACGAGCTTAACCAATGCAAAGCGACTATCAACCTTCCTGGTCGTGGCAATGTGCCCATACCTCTTCCATATCTTGGTATATAGCTCTGCATACTTCACGGGCACACTGAATCCTCCAATCAACACGTGACCTTCAAAAGGAGCCTCGAATGGAGGATCGAAGACGACACCTGCGGCTGGATGTGCGACCAGCAAAGACTCTTTGGGAACAATCACACCCGTCGTCACGACAACATTTTCCGCCATGGGAGATACAACAACATCTTCATGATGATCAACCTCCATCTCAAGATCACCAGCGGGTACGGTTTCCATGACTGGAGACACTGTTACACCTTCATTGCCGTGGATCTCCATCTCAGAGTTATTTTCAGAAACATCCTCTTCCTGTAAATATCACCAATTAATTAGTTATTCAGTATAAATAAATAATCCAAGAGAAAAGTGTGGAAAACTCACCGACTCATCTGTGGGCCCACTGGGACTGGAAGAAGACTCGCTGCTACGCTCTGAAGTACTTTTCCCATCATCGCCGGATCCTGAACTTTCTTCTTCTTCATCTTCCTCTTCGATGTTAAGGGGCTCAGTATCGCCAGATTTTTCTTCAGGAGGCCCCTTTTTCTGGCCATGTGCGAGCCTGGTGAAGGCGTTTACCTTGTTAAGACCCTGGGTCAAAAAAGGGAAGAAATCTTCAGTGGCGAAAATTCAAAATATTTATGCAATCAACCAAAGCAGTAAGAATAGCATACGTACTTGCATGTTGGAAGAACTAAAAGTCAAAAGAGCCGTTGAATCCGTTTGGAAGCCACCTGCACGATTTTTTGACCTTTGCTCCTTTTTTTCGGGGACTGTGTCCACATCCGAGCTAGAGGATTTTTGCTTTCCCGAAGGAAGCTGTTTCAACAATTTATGCTTTGCCAGAACTGCAGAAGAAGGTTTTCCACGTGGCTTTGTCACAACATCCTGCACGAACTGATGAATGGCGAGGAACTTATCTTGCCAGAAGATGTTATATTTGGGAGTTGTCATAGGTTTTCATTCTGAAAGCAAGAAGGAAAGACTTTTATCCGGTGCAAAGACGCTGTAATTAAGAATAGCGGGTAACGATTCATCTGGAGCTGTTAGCGGGCGATAAAATATGTTAGCCACTATGCTAATGGCGCCACTTTGTTACACAAAAAATATGTGGCCATAATCAACGGCTACCCTTCCTCATGAGATGTAATCTCATCCATTCAAGTTCGCCACCAAACTGACAGACTTGTGGCAAGTTTTAGGCGTCCGACCAAGGCAAGCCTAATAGCATCACATGCTATTTTCCTATTGCAAAGTCTCTTGACTTTGACTTGCCACACATAGCAACCTGCTACACGTTTTCTACGAAAACACTCGAGACATCAAACATGTCACAAACTGGGGGATACTCATCAGGGTATTGGTCTGGCGGTTTACAACGTGCGGCGTGCAATGCGCCCGTTACAAGAAAGTGTCATGAAGTAGGACAATTAGTGGTGGTGAAAGGTAACGATGTAAACAATTCATTTCATTCATCATGGAAGCGTAATGACTGACGGTTACACGAATTCACTTCCCTCATCATGGAAGCATAACGTCTGACGGTTACACGTTACTCTATTCTTCCACCACTTAATCTTTTCCACTTCCTACGAGACCAGGATACGTTTCAATATGACTTGTATAAATATGCTTCACCTATTTTCACCAAACAACAAGTTTTGGTCGGCAACAATACAGTATCTAGAAATCACCTGGTAGCTTTCCATTCTGCTAACCAGTTCTACTTCTGATACAAGTCATAAAACAAACCACACCTTCAGAATCAACTATTTTGGTCTCAACACTCTCTTCGCTTCCCTCCGTAAGACCAACCCTTCTCCTTCACTTTGTGACCGAAGCAAGCCTGGAACGACCATTTCTTGGTTTAGGCCAGGATTGTACAGATTGATCTCTCGAATCAAAAGTACTCCCATGTAGTGCATTGTTTAGGGTTTAGATTCGTTTCTCATCCACACACCCGAAATTACCAAAATCAGCAGAAACGGTTTTCACCCACAAACAATGTGATAAACAGATGATGGTATCTAGATTCAGTAATCACTTTAGATTTTGTATAACCCTTTACGTCAACCTCATATTGCGTTTTATTCTTCTCTTTGTTTCTAAGAACGATTGAAAATATGATTTTTCTCTTTGGTAGTACGAGATAGTTTTGAAATGATGGTGGTGGATCTGATATACATCAATTAAGCACCGACTATCGATAAAAATACCAGAAAACAATTTCACGATTAAATTGCAATTAATAGTGAAATAAACGAGGATATTTTTGGAAATTCACTAAAATAACTTTTATCTATGCCACGCGTACAGGAGTGCTGACTCAGCTAACTGGAAATCGGATGGAAAAAGTAACAATGGGAGGAAACACTAATTTTAATCTATTTGGGGAGGAAACGCTAATTAGCGATCTTTGGAGGGGAGGCAACGCAAAATAAAGCCCACGATTGTTTATTTAAAGACTGGTAAGAACGAAAAAAAGCAAATCCCAATCAATCACAAGCGAGGGTTTTAGAGCAACTGCAGTGGTGCGACCATAACCAAAGAGCAAAGAGCAAAAAAAAAAACTAAAATTTGGGTTTAGTCCATGTTGTAACGCAGTGGAGGGAGACTAAAATTTGGTCAGGCGCAACTTTGAGTTACGCCCAACCAGGCGCAATTCCAAATCTCGTCCCATTTCTTTTTTTTTTTTTTTTTTTATATTATTGTTGGGGCGCAACTCAAAGTTGCGCCCAATTTTTTTTTTTTTTTTTATTAATGTTGGGGCGCAACTCAAAGTTGCGCCCAATTTTTTTTTTTTTTTTTTATTATTGTTGGGGCGCAACTCAAAGTTGCGCCCATTTTTTTTTTTTTAATTGTTGGGGCGCAACTTTGAGTTACGCCCCATCAAGTACAACTTCAATTTACGCCCGACTAAAGACCCGGACTAAAGACTAAATATGGTCTGGGTTTTGGTTATAGTCCGGTCTTTGGTCTTTACTCCGTCTCCACTGCGTCTGTTTTTTACCAAAAAATTTGGTTATACTCCACGACTGTGGATGCTCTTAATGACCACAAATGAGAACTATCCTTTTCCGGTTCGAAATCAAATCATGGCCAATCACAAACGAAGGTTCCAGTGACCACATGATCAAAACTATCATTTTCCAATTCAACAATTACGAATATCAATGGGCATAACTTGATTTCGGGAAATCAGGATGAGAATTTCCATCATCGTTGATACTTTAAATACGGTGAATTTATTTTAAAAGAGTTTTAATAGTACTGATTCTCTTAAAGCAAAACCAATTATAAGAAAAATATTAGATAGACAAATTTTAATAGAACTGTTAGATTATTGAAAGAAATTAGATGCAATTTAACCAAATTCGAATAATACTATTTATTTATTTTTCAAAATCTAGCTTCCATGAATTGATTTGATCAAAACAAATTGCTTACCAAAATTTAAAATAAAATACTCCCTCTGTTTCTGGAAAAGAGTTAGGCCAAATTGAAAAAATGAAAGTATCTCTTTTCCAGAAACAGAGGGAGTATTTAATAAAACTCGGACAATTATATTTCTCAACATTGCTAATTTGGATGCCAGTTTACCGAGACGGTATCCATATAAAAGCATTTTATTTATTTATTTTTGAGAGAAAAAGGGCAAATTTTATAAAAGACTAGATTTCATCGGAAAGATGAAAAATAGTGAAAAACAAAGAGAACCAAGTTACCTGTTGGTAACTACAGCATCCCAATTACAAATCAGAGTGCTTAAAGAATAACCATGAAATAAATTGGTGTTAACAGACCAGCTAAACAGAGTACACTTGATGGAAATAATTAACTGATCAAAGCTCCTCTTGAAACCCTTGTACAACCTGCAATTCCTTTCTTTCCAAATAACCCACAGATGGCAAAAGGTAATAAGCTCCACAACTTGTACATGGATGTCTTAATTTTCTTTCTTCTTCCCCATTCACAAATATTTTGCTTTACCGTGTCAGAGAAAACCCATAACATGTTAAAACTATCCAGGAAATAATGCCAGAGCTTCCTTGTTTCAGCACAATGAAGAAAAAGATGATTTTGTGATTCTCGTTCAACACCACAGAAAAGACATAAACAAGATTGAACTCTACCATCTTTATGCAGAACTTCAAGAGTAGGAAAGCGACTTTTAAAGGTACTCTTGGGTTCCATACCTGTAATTAAACTAGTACCCTTCCAATTAAACTAATACCCAGGAGCCTTTTTTCAGTTTGCCTTTTATGGACTTTGATATCCTTCCAATTAAACTAGTACCCATGAGCCTTTTTTCCCTTTAAGAGGCAAGTTCCGCAATCACAAAAATCTAGTCCAAATTACATAGGGAAGAAAAATGTGATGTCCACAGAGGATACGTTATTCCTAAGAAAAAGAACCATTTGCTGATTATAGATCCTTGCGTGAGTACGTACAAACTTGTACTAGAATTGAAAAGAAAGGATGGGTACTCTGCTTCTTTTAACATGAGAGTACCTGTTGTGGTTGTACATCCACTAACGAGGAAGAGTTGCCTGAGGAAAGGGGTTTTGATGGGTCATCCCAACACCATGTGTGGGTACTGTTTGTATTCTAGGTGTAGATGTAGAAAATCCTACTACTACATCCAAAAGATATAAGCTAAGAAGTAAATAAGCAAAGACATAGAAGAACACAAGATGTACGTGGTTCGGCATGATTACCTACGTCCACTGATGAGTGCCAAATAGTGCATATTTATACACCTTGTTATTGGCATTTTACTCATCTTTTGCACTTAGAAATCAGATATTATCCCAGATTCTGTGTTTTCTTTGTTTTCAAGAATAAATATTTGTATTAATTAATTTTGTGTTTTTAGGTAATAAATAAAGCTCGGAGAAACTGAGGAGCCCAAAGAGCGAAGAATTGGAGTCGAGCATCTATGGAGCAGAAAGCCAAAGCCCGCGCGCGAATCAGTCGCAACCCAACAAGGAAGACATGGGCTAGAGCTACCCATGACCCGGATCCGAACCCGCTCATCCCGAGCCGTTGAGATCGCTTCTAGCTACATCCTACGGTCGCTCCATCACGCACATCTTTACTCGATACTCCCGCTCCACACCAAATTACTCCGAGCCTTCTCTCAGCCGTTCAGATCGTAGCCGCTTCATCCAACGCTCGCTACAGCATTTCCATCATCCGTCGCTACACCTGCTTCACAGCAAAACTACCTATACCTATACACCCATCGACCTAACTCATTCTCTTCTTCCTCTTCTCTTTCTTCTCCATACCCTCTGCAGAGCTCCACTTCCTCTCCCATACCTTTGCAGAGCCGCACCATCACCACCATCTTCTCTTCTGTCACTATCACCACCACTGACACCAGCGCCAACAACCAACCACCACAGCCGCACCCCTCTCTAGGTCTAGGTTTTCTCTTTCTTAGCTTCTCCAACCCTAGAAGCTAACTTAGAGAAAAACTAGAGTTAGGGTTTTCATCACCACAGTCGAAGCATGGAGTTGCAGAGCGATTAGACAAGAGGAGAGACGATCAGAGAGTATGGGTGAGAGTAATTTTTATTTAATTTCTATTTTATAATAAATTAGGGTTTGGGATATTTTCACATGTATAAATAGAAGTGGTAGAAGATGATTTTGGGTATGCTGGATTAGCCGGAGAGAGCAGCAATTAGGTTTAATTTGTAGTTTAATAATTTCATTTGATGTTCTAATTAGTTTTGTTAGGGTTTCACCAAACCCTAACTCCATATTATGTTTTTAACTCTGTTGAACTTTCTTGAATGCTTAAAACTATAATTATGTCTTCAATTAGAGCATCCAATACTTTTGTCTCACAATGGATGCCTTGTATCCATTGTAGTTAGGTTACATCTGTTTTGAGATTGCCACAGCTCATACTTTAGGCACAATTGCTAATTCCATTGACTAGTTGTACTTAATTAGACAACTAGTGCTCTGGGTTAACACTTTAGCTGATTAATTGAAGCATTACATGGAAAAACTCCTTAGATAGGAGGTAGACTTGACACCCTGCCCTTATCAGTCACAGGACAAGAACCTCAACTTAGCTGAACTCATAGTAGGAGTTAGTGGTGGAAACTGAAGACCTTAACATCCCTTTTGTCACTGTTCTATACCTTAGTTTAGAGTCACTTCATTAAAAACTCAGCCGTATCGGCAACAAAACCACAATATTGTTCTGTCACTTTTGAAATCAGTTTAGGAAGCCATAAGATCACTTTAAGCACACCCATTTCTCTGTGGGATCGACCCGTACTTGCCGCGTCTCCGATAGACGCCGTGCACTTGCGGTTATCACTGTAGGTCATAATATAAACATCTTTCGAGGCCTACCAAGTTTTTGGCGCCGTTGCCGGGGACTTGGCGTGTGCCCTATCGATTATTGGCTTGTTTCACTGTCTTTCAATCAATCCCTGTACATACTTGTTGTGTTAATTCTTGGCCTTTCTTCACTGTTTTTTTTTCTTTACTACCCCTGTATATTTGCATTTGCATCTTAGCTGTAACTTAGCTGTTCTATTTTGCTTGCATTTTCATTTGTATATACGCCTGCATTATTGTTTAACCTTTAGTAGTGTAACTCATAGTCATCTGTAACTTGTAACTTGTTGTCAACCTTTGCATCATCTTGTAGCTTAATTTCTGCATCTGTAAAATTTCTGTCTTTTATAGTTTAAAGCATATGCCATTGTAGCTGTAACTGTTATCATTCTAATCTGCATTGTAGTATAACTTAACCTTTCATTCCATCTGTTAGTGCATCATACATCTGTAATTTTCCTTTTCTTGTTTAACTTAGTGTAACTGTAGTGTAACTTGAAGTCCATAGTACCCCTGCACCTTGTTTGTATATTTGTTATCCTATGGCTCAATTTTTAGCTTATGCACAGCTCTAAATTTTGCCATAACATTAGTGCTCTCTGGTTTTGATTGTGTAATCTTGGAAACTGAAATTGCTCTGTTGAGATTGACAGGTACCTGTGTGTTGCTGTGCTGCTGAGCAAAGCCTAGGAGGAAAAGAAAAAGCGCAGGGCTAGAGGTTAGTAATTGAACATTGTATGACCCCCTGATAAGCTAGTCCACCTGGCTAGCCCTTGGTCTACCACCTGTATTGCCCTGCATGACGGAATAACCATCTTGCTTGCCTGATAACTCAATTGCTTTGCCAAATATATATGAAATCGGTGTTTTTGGGTGATCCAGGCTTTGTAACTACTTGGTCCCGACAAGACCTGAGCTTAACTCCAGCCCCTGTAGCTGAGAGCTTAAGCTGCAACTGCTCATCTGTTGCATCTGCAGTGAACCTTGCATACCCTGGCATAACCCTGAGCATATCCTTGAAACCCTTTTGAACCTTTGAGCCATTGTCTGCCCTGTGCTTTGAGAAAATCCTGAGCTTGACCTGTGAAGTATTGACCTCCAGCCCTGTAGCTGTGAGGTTGAGCTTGGATAGCTAGAATACCTACAAGCCAAGCTGAAGTCAACTAAGATGGTTGACATCAACTCAAGCTGTTGACAAACCTTGGTGAGTCTTGATAAAGCCATCTGTGAGACCCTGTTGTGCTCAAATCCAGCCCCTGCTGCTGTAGAGGCTGATATACAACTGGGTAACCTGAGCTGTTTAGCCGCAAATCTGTGTGATACCCTGGTTGACTGTTGAGCCAGTTACCTTTCATACTAGACCTGATGTGGCCTGTTGAGCCTGGTGAAAGACCTATGAATCTGTGGGGCCTGTGAGCCAACCTGTTGACCCTGCAATGCATTTTGAATAAGCCAAACTAAGCCCAGTTGAGCCAAACCCTGAGCATGTTGTAAACTACTACCCTCTGTTCATTTACTGTTGAATCTGCTGACCCAGTGAACATTGGATGTTGTGAATAAAATGTTATGCTCACATGAGTGCTTTGGTTTTGTGTTAACCATGCTTGTTTTTGCATAATCTCTGACTCTGCACCTTGACCTTGAGCTGCATCTTATTTGTGCTTGTATGCTCCCTGAGCTTGTGCTCATTAACCATTGCAAAAATCCATCAACCACCGCACAACTCTAGCCCCTGCAGCTGCGAGTTGAAGCTACATTTGCATAACATCTTTGGTGCATGAACCTGTTGACAGATCTTTGCATACCTTACCTTGCCTTGGCTGAGTGCACAGCCCTGTTGACCCTGCCACCCTGAAGTCTGTGGGTTTGAGTGATCTTTTGCATCTGTGGTTTGTAAGTGCATTCATTGCTTTAACAGCACCAGCTCCAGCCCCTGCAGCTGTAGAGCTTGAGTGCAACCTGGTTAGCCTAGGTTAGCTGTAGCCTAAGCATAACCCTGAGCATAACCTTGCTGTGATGCATCTTTAATCTGTGCTATACCCCTTTGAGCTATCTACCTGAGCTGCACATAAATTGAACTCTGCCAAACTGAGCTGTGCTAACCAACCAGCACATTACTTGTGTTTCTTCTGTTTTGCTCTAAGCTGTTGCATTTAGTCGAACCCTGTTGCATTTCTTATGTTGCTCTAAGCTGTTGCATTTACTTGTGTTACTTGTGCTATGACAACCTGTGCATAAACTGCCAAGCAAGGCTGTGAAATCTCCTAAGGCACTTCTTTGTGCTTAGGCCCAAGAATTGGTGTGTTACTTTTTGAGTTTTTGTGCTGAGTTATGTGATAAAGTGTAGGAGTTTGGCTGTCCTGTGCTTGCTCATTTGCCAATTTGTGCATCAGCTGTGCTGTGCACACAGCCTGTGCAACTCAATCTTTGCTTAGCCTAACCAGTGCTGCATCATTTTCTGTGAGTTTGCATTGCATTGCTCTTCTCTGCAAAAACCTGCACACACTCTGTGTAAACAGAAACTCACAAACCTGGGCTGCAAACAACAGCCCACATAACTTGCACCTGTGAACCCAACCCTGGGCTGCAAACACCTAAGCCCGCATCAACACACTGCTGGGCTGTACACAAAAACTGAGCCCACACCCAACTAGGCTTTGCAAAACAACCTGGGCTTTACATTTTCACCCAAACTGGACCGTGCAAACATCTGAGCCCACAGTTCCACTAGGCTGTACATTCCCAACAAACCAAACCAGCCCACTGTGCACTGGGCTTGCATAACCTCTGGGCTGTGCATTTTCATAATCTGGGCTCTGCAAATAAAAAGAAACCCACAAAACCAAATCCCAACCAAACCAAATGAAACCCAATAAACCAAACTAAGTCCACTACAACTGGGCTTTGAGTTCAATTTGAGTTATTAAATCATGTCAGGATTTTGGTCTGCAACTGGGGATACAAACAAATCCATTAGAGAGCTTGCTTACGGGCATGCTTCACCATATGAAACCCCCACAGACCATAATGATTTTAGGGAGTATTATGAGCCTTCTCAGGGCCCGACCTTGAGTACTCATACCCTAACCATCATGAGCACATGTATCGGTCACCACGGTGGGAGATGAACAATTTTATACTCCCGACTCCTTGTTTACAATCACTAATGGAAACTCTCATGGAGCAAAATGCTAGGCTTGAACTGAATGCAATACATGACCATCCATATAGCAACATGCATGATCATCCCTTCTCTAGTGAACCATGTGCACAACCATTTAATGATTATTCATATGAAACATGCATACCCACTATTGAAGACTCTCCCTCCATTGAACAATGTCAAATGTTCTTAAAGATGAACCTTATTCATTTAGAAAAGGAAGAATGGAAGGCAGTTCATGATAGGATGATTATTGTCCCTAATAAAGTAAATCTGGAAAATAGTGTTTCTATTCCTACTCATGCAACTAACACTGAATATGAACCTAATCTAGAGGTAAATGAGTATACTAGAAATGCTAATAGGGAAATGCATTTTTGTTATGATGATGATGATGATGAATATGATATGTTAGAAGAGCATGTGCATGCAGAAAATATGATGCCATCTTTTGGTTCAGGGAAGTTAGGCGTCTCTTCTGTGAACCCTATGAATGATACTTCTTCTAACATTCATATATGTGATATTGATTCTGAGCTTGGGTTTGTAAAATTCTTCAGTGAATGTGAGCATGCTACACAACTTGTTTGTGACTTAGGAAAAGATGAATCTTCTGTTGACACTAATGTTCTTTTGGATCATGATATTATTGTTGTGTCTGATTCCCTGCCCATGTCACAATATGTTGCCTGCTCTGATGATTATGACATGGTGATTAATGAATTGTTATATGCTGGTGAGCATGATTTACCTGTGTCTGACTTTAGGAAAGTGTGTAATGGTGCAAATGATTTTATTCATGAAAACAACTTAGATGTACCTAACCTCTCTCCTGAGTCACAAATTGAAACTCCTCCACCAAACCTAGGTGTAGTTTGTAACAAAATTGCAAAACCAACTTTTCTGAAAATGCCTAACTTAGGCTTAGAGCTTTGTGCTTCCCAAGTCCTCTTGGACTATTTTGCATCAAAGTATGACACCTTTAGGGAACCACAGTTGGAATGTGTATGTCTGCCTGTTCTTAGCAAAACTCATTTTGAGTTAGACCTTGTGCATGATGTACCTTTAATTTTGCAAGATTTTGTTCTCAAAAACACATCTGTTGACAAGTTTAGGTTTGGGGGAAACTCATTCTCATATAAGGCCTTACTTGCACTCTCATTTTATATTTGTGTAAGGCTGTTGATGTTTGTATATATTTTCTATTGGGTTGATCCTCAACTCTTTAGATTGTTAGTGTATGGTAAATTTTCATTGTATATAATCCAGTAGGACTTTTTAATTTTTCTTTTCTTGAATTGGTTGAGTCTTCTTGTGCATATTTTGTGCTAATCCGATATGATCTGTTGGATTCTAGCCTTGATTAATGAAGCTCTAACCTTGCTCCCGCCGACATACCGGTAATCTCTTCCCTTTTCTCTTATCAACATAGTTCTCATGGTATGTGACTATTTAAATTTTTCCTATCTGGCGACACATTGAGGACAATGTTTGATTTAGGTTTGGGGGTGCATTTGCATATTTTTGCATATAGAGTTTTTAGTCTTTTTAATCTTTTATTTAAAAATAAAAATAAAAATCAAAAAATAAAAATCAAAATAAAAATCAAAACTCTTTTTGTAAAAACCTCCAACTTTTAGAGATTTTAGAGTCACTAGCATGCTTCTAGCTATGTTTACATAGAGATTCTGACCGAAATAACAGAAGTTAGAAGTACCGGAGAACACAATCGGGTTTCTTAGTTGATTAGAGCGTTAAAGTTGGATTTAACCATACCGGAGAGCGAATTAGGTGCTGTTTAGATATTCGGTAGTAGAATTGTGATCACCCATAGTGGAGACTACCCATTTGACATCAAGTGAGGCACCAACCTTCAATTTTTGCAACTTTCTAGAAAAGTTGTTAGAGTGTGTGTCACCGTACGTCAATTCCGGGTAGGAATGGTGAGCTACCCAACTTCGCACCATTTTCAGCACTACTTTTGATCTCTTGAGTGCTAGTTTTTGTCAATCATGAGGGTGACGTCTAAAGATGAAAACTCCTTCTAAATACCGATTTGCCGTTAGCATCACTCTCTCTCTCAATCAGCAAGACCCATAGAAACACATCATCGTCAGCAAGCGGAGCATCATCAGAATATTGAAAGAAAAATTGATATAGTCCAAGGTTTTTGTGCAACAAAGAAAAGAAAATAGGATGAGAATTAATAAAATTTATAAAATCAAGACAATACAAGTTGTGGAAAAATTGAGTGTTAAAGTCCTTTGTCCATGGAGTTAGTTGTTTCATTATTTGTATTTTTATTTTCACTTATTGTAAAAAAAAAAAAAAAAAAAAAAAAAAAAAAAAAAAAAAATGTAGTTTATTTTTGCTACCACCATGGTAAAGAGAGTTCAAGAAGAAAAATCCAAACAACAAGGAAATTGAGTAGAAAAGTTAAAAATTGTCAAGTTTTGTGAAGTTTAGAAGTTCGTCATCAACAATTGAAGACCGAAGACCGAAGATTGAAGACGTTTCTATGGTTTCTTATGAGAGAGTGATATTAATTGCCGATCGGGTGAGAAGGTAAGTGAGTACTCCCATCCTTGCTAATGGTTGATTTCCTTTCTTAGAGATCATCAGAAAAAGATTATTTTTGTCCACACTTTTGTGGAGTCTCCAGATTTTATTTCGGAAGGTTATCCTTCTTACCTACAACGTGTGCAGGATTTCTCTCTTTATTCCTGCCTGCACACATGAGAGACTAAAAAAGCGATCTTTTTGAGTGCAATTATCATAAAACCATAATAGTGAGGCGAAGTCGAGGCTTATGATCACAATCGAATCCGAATTCTTTCATATGGTATGGTTACTTCTCGCTCGGACTTAAGGATGAGAATGCGTTCTTTGGTAGTTCTAACTTCATTACTAGCATGCAGAAACTCTATGTCCTCATAGCTTCTTGGAGGCTTGAGACTCTTTTACACTCTGAAGTTGGAGAAGGTTTTGTGGGTACACCTCTGGTAAACCCTCACGAGACTACAACTCGTCCACTAGGGACACCTAGGGTTTAAAGGCTTAGTGCATACGCTAAATGGATTCGAGAGACTGCGACATGGGTATAGTTAGGATTTTTTCATTTCTGTTTCACTTGAGGACAAGTAAAATTCAGGTTTGGGGGTATTTGATGAGTGCCAAATAGTGCATATTTATACACCTTGTTATTGGCATTTTACTCATCTTTTGCGCTTAGAAATCAGATATTATCCCAGATTCTGTGTTTTCTTTGTTTTCAAGAATAAATATTTGTATTAATTAATTTTGTGTTTTTAGGTAATAAATAAAGCTCGGAGAAACTGAGGAGCCCAAAGAGCGAAGAATTGGAGTCGAGCATCTATGGAGCAGAAAGCCAAAGCCCGCGCGCGAATCAGTCGCAACCCAACAAGGAAGACATGGGCTAGAGCTACCCATGACCCGGATCCGAACCCGCTCATCCCGAGCCGTTGAGATCGCTTCTAGCTACATCCTACGGTCGCTCCATCACGCACATCTTTACTCGATACTCCCGCTCCACACCAAATTACTCCGAGCCTTCTCTCAGCCGTTCAGATCGTAGCCGCTTCATCCAACGCTCGCTACAGCATTTCCATCATCCGTCGCTACACCTGCTTCACAGCAAAACTACCTATACCTATACACCCATCGACCTAACTCATTCTCTTCTTCCTCTTCTCTTTCTTATCTATACCCTCTGCAGAGCTCCACTTCCTCTCCCATACCTTTGCAGAGCCGCACCATCACCACCATCTCCTCTTCTGTCACTATCACCACCACTGACACCAGCGCCAACAACCAACCACCACAGCCGCACCCCTCTCTAGGTCTAGGTTTTCTCTTTCTTAGCTTCTCCAACCCTAGAAGCTAACTTAGAGAAAAACTAGAGCTAGGGTTTTCATCACCAAAGTCGAAGCATGGAGTTGCAGAGCGATTAGACAAGAGGAGAGACGATCAGAGAGTATGGGTGAGAGTAATTTTTATTTAATTTCTATTTTATAATAAATTAGGGTTTGGGATATTTTCACATGTATAAATAGAAGTGGTAGAAGATGATTTTGGGTATGCCTGGATTAGCCAGAGCAGCAATTAGGTTTAATTTGTAGTTTAATAATTTCATTTGATGTTCTAATTAGTTTTGTTAGGGTTTCACTGAAACCCTAACTCCATATTATGTTTTTAACTCTGTTGAACTTTCTTGAATGCTTAAAACTATAATTATGTCTTCAATTAGAGCATCCAATACTTTTCTCTCACAATGGATGCCTTGTATCCATTGTAGTTAGGTTACATCTGTTTTGAGATTGCCACAGCTCATACTTTAGGCACAATTGCTAATTCCATTGACTAGTTGTACTTAATTAGACAACTAGTGCTCTGGGTTAGCACTTTAGCTGATTAATTGAAGCATTACATGGAGAAACTCCTTAGATAGGAGGTAGACTTGACACCCTGCCCTTATCAGTCACAGGACAAGAACCTCAACTTAGCTGAACTCATAGTAGGAGTTAGTGGTGGAAACTGAAGACCTTAACATCCCTTTTGTCACTGTTCTATACCTTAGTTTAGAGTCACTTCATTACAAACTCAGCCGTATCGGCAACAAAACCACAATATTGTTCTGTCACTTTTGAAATCAGTTTAGGAAGCCATAAGATCACTTTAAGCACACCCATTTCTCTGTGGGATCGACCCGTACTTGCCGCGTCTCCGATAGACGCCGTGCACTTGCGGTTATCACTGTAGGTCATAATATAAACATCTTTCGAGGCCTACCATCCACGGGGGTTAAGGGATGATCTTATTACTTCACACAAGATTACAAGGATCCGATATACACAACAATGCTAACAAAACACTCAGCACTGCTCTCTCACTTCTTTTCTCTCCTAAACAACCCTCCCCTCTACCTTCCTACACGATCTCTATTTATAGCTGCAGGTGGTGATACATCGATATTACAGTGTTGAGCCTGGTATAGCTTCCTGGATGTTCTTCTCGGGCGACTTGCTGGTGCTTCGGTCGATCTCTCCTTTTCCTCGAGCCGACTCATCTAGCCGAGTGGTGTCATCACCCGAAGTCGTTCGTTTGGTGGAGGTGATCGGCGTCGCCCTTCAGATTCTTGGCCGAGTCTAGCTTCGGCCGAGCTTCTCTTATCTCTTCACCAACCCTGTCAGTGCATTAATTATCCTCGAACTCGGTGAGCATCACATCAAAGCTTTTCTCCTTTATGTCGACTTCTCGAGCTGTCTCTGTTCCTCTTTCCTCGCGCCCAGGCCTGATGAGGTGATCTAGTGCTTTCAGTACTTGTTTCTCTTGGTGCACCCTTGGCCAGGATGGTTCCACCTAGCTCTGTGGATTATTTGCACCTACATTTATGCCCCTTATTCCACTCGTGTGATCGACACGTGGGGAAGAAACCGCCTCGTCTTCCCACGTCCTCAGTCATGCCGGGTTCTGCGCCATGCTGTTCCCCACTTTCTTCATTTGTCAGTAATCCGCTTTACCTTCCTCGTCGGTTACCACAGGTGAGGTTTATAAGTCTGATCCTTAAACCTCATTCTCTCTTTACTTTTCCTTAGCCATTTTTTCTCCTCTCTCTCTCCGTTCTCCTCTGCTTCTTTCCTCGCCATTAGTTATCTTCTCCATAGGTTTACTTCCCTCTTCCTTCTCTGTCCTGGGTCTTCTCAATCTCCGTTGCCGCTGTAATTTCCAATTCCGGTGATATTTTTTCTCCTCCCGTCTACCAGCTTTCATGGCGTCTTCAACCCCTTCCATGGTGGAAAAAAGGTGCGTGAGCTATGTGTTTTCTGATGAAGACGGTGTGCCGCTTGATTCTCTATTTGTTATGGAGAGCCCCTCTAGGCATGATTATCGTGCTCTGGATTCTATCTTTTCTGATAATCCTTCTTCGTTTTCATGTAGGGCTGACAAGATAACTGCCAGAGACTTGTCGGATGAACAATTCGTCCGTCAGTTGAAAGATGAATTCGATCTTCATGGCTATGACGTCAGGCTCTTGTCGGGACAAAAAGGCGTTTTAAGGAAGGATGATGTTCTAAAGTTTCCACACTCGGCCGAGGCGACCATTGTCACCAGGGGTCAGCTAAAGCTCGGGCTGCGTTTTCCTTTGTACCATCCCAGCCGTTCGTTTTGGTACGAGGCTCTTTCTAAGATTCGCCCTTCCCGTGCCTTGGCTCAGTGGAATGGCAATACCTTTCGTATTTTATCCGAGTGGGAGAGGCGCAGTCGAGGCGAGTGTACTCCTACCACCTGGTCCACCTACGATCCTTCCCAGGCGAGTGACTATACTCCTGCCAGTTTTGCTAATAACTATCGAAGTGGGAATGCTACCAATGGTAACCTTGCTGGTTTTGCTGCTAGCCCACATCGTCATAAAACTCTTCCTGAGGGTGTCAAGAAGCTTTTGTTGGACGAGGATCCCGAGGGGAAGAGTTCCAACAGACATGCCCATTATACTAGTGATGCGGCTTGGGATCGAGTTCCTCTGGCTATCTCTGGTCCCCTTCTGAGCGGCAATTTTCCTCCTCCGTCCGAGCCTTATCCCTTCTGGGTGGTCAATGTTGATCGAGTAAGCATGTTTCTTGGCTTTATATTTATTTGATCGGCTCGGGTAACTGATAGGGCGATGTTTCAATTTCGGTGTGTTTTCAGTCCAAGTTCCAGAGCGTTCCTTCTGATTCCCTCGTTCCTCGCAAAAGGGATAGGGGTTCTGGTGCAGGGGCCAAGGAGGAAACAGGGAAGGTAACAAATATATTACTCCTTCTTTGTAGTACATGTACTTGCCCCTATTTGTTTCCTTGAATGATTCTGACATTGGCTCATGCGCAGAAGCTGAGGGTCAATGATGTTGGAGGTGCTTCGGCGAGGGATGGTGAGGATCTTGAGGATCGGCTGCCTTTATCGCATTTCATGAGGAAGTCGCCTCAGAAAACTTCTGATGTTTCGTATACCCTTGTAGGTGGGAAGCCTAGTGGTAAGGGCAAGGAGACTAAGGGCGATTTACGCGTCCCAGAAAAAACTGTGCCCCAGCAGTCGCCTGGTAAAGGGGTTGTTCTTGCCGATGGTGTTGTGTATCTTGAGTCTGATGGTGATGATGATGATGATGATCTTTTTGATGGGGAGGACGAAGCCGAAGGTGATGAAGAGGAGCCGAAGCAATCGGAGAAGTCTGGTGGGGATGACACGGTGTACTGGGAAGTAGAGAATACCGCTCACGGGGCGAGTTTCTAGAGCCCCTTTCTCCCGTGGTTCCTAATTCGGGGAGCAACACCTCCTTTACCGTCTCAGGCCCCATGTGTAACTCCCTTGGAGCTCTTATTTCTCCTGATTTTGCCTCGCTGTCGGATGAAGAGAAGATCAAGTCGGTCTCGTTGTATGATGCCGGCCTGAAGAGTACTTTTGACCTGCTGGTGAGTTGCGTTGATCAGGTCATGCATTCAAGTTGTAGGGTCAGTGCTAACGCTGTTGGTGTTTGTAGGATGTCAACCGCTCGTTGCTAAACGATGCCCTTCAGCGTAGGGAGATTGCCGAGAGAGAGAATCTCCGTCTCTTACTACAGCAAGAGCGCGAGCGATCCCGGGGGCTGGAAAAACGACTAGCCGAGACCCAAGGTAATTATTTAGCTCTCACGTGTTTATGATTGATTCTGTAGTGCCAATATCCCGAGTTTAGTACTTGCCTTCCTAGCCGAAACTTCTAGTGTGGAGGCCGATTTCTGCTACGAGGTATCGTTTGTTGAAGAGAGAAATTAATATAGAACGGGATCACGTGTCAAATTTACAACAAAGGATTGTCAACAAAGATGATAAAATCGATCGTCTCGGAGACCGAGATTGAGGTCTGCAGACCCAGCTGCATCGTTATGAGACTTTTGAGTATGTCCCTGAGGAAATCGATAATCTTAGGGCGAGCTTAGCTCGGTTCCAAGGTATTGCTGCCGATAAAACACTGTTGGTCGATAACTTAGAAAGTCAATGTGGTCGGCCGAGGCTTCAGGTTCGAGACTTGCACGCAGATCTCCTTCGGATCTTGGGGGAGAAGAATGCTGCCGAGAGGTGTAGCCAAGAATCCCTTGAGAAGCTCAGAGAGTCCAAGAAGGTTTCTGAGGAGTTGGAGTGGGTCCGCGCTCAATTATCAGGTTTGTAGATAGCCCATTCCCGGCAGAGGGCCGAATGGAGTGATCATAAGAAGTACTGCCCCTCTAATGAGTTTAATGAACAACGATATCTAGAACTTTCTTCCAAGATGTCTTCTCTCGAGTGTAGCTTGTCTGAGTCTGAAGAGACCATTAGAGTAGTTACCCCTTTATTGGAAGGTGGTGCGCCTTGTATTGTGTTTTCCTTGTTGTTGTCTTAGTGCTGTTATTATGTAACTGACCGCTCTTGTTGTTTTGGCAGCCGAGCAGATAAAGGTGGCATCGTTGGAAGAGGAGAATGCCCGATTGAAGGGGAAGGAGTCTCAACTACTCGAGCGGGTAGCCACTGCCGAGGCAACATCGATGCAGCTGACATACGATCTCACTGCTGAAAAGGCGAAGTTTAACGATGAGCTTGTTGCGAAGGTCAAAGCCGGTGTAAAGGCGGTGCTTGATAAGAAACGAGCCGATGCTGCTGCTAAGAGGGCGATTCTGGGGCCGGTTCCTTCTAAAGAGTAAGCTTGTCTTTTGTAGCGCTGCGTCGCTGTCTTACTCTTTGCCATGGGTTGTAATCCGTTCGAACGCCTTCAATTTCTCGTACACTTTTTAATGGGGTGCTGCGTCGCCAGTTTGGTTGTTTTTCTTGCTATCCGACACTATTATGCATGTTACTGTTCTTACTTAGGTTACGCCGACAATGTATGGTTTATTTTTGCGACTAAGTTATATATGCCTGCATAAACATGAGTAGATTGGTTAATCATAAATGTCGTTTCTTTCGAACACACCAACGGGGAGGGTCATCGGGCCCAATGCCATGTCCCGATTGAGGTATCTCATCACCGTCTTTCGAGATCTAGTGGCGGGGTAGTTGGTCCTTCCTAATTTCTAGGGATCGATATCCCAAGAAGTTATCGATTAACTTTCTTGGGCAAGTGATTTCGGCCACTTGCGAGGGGAGCGATGTTGACTGATCGATTGTCGAGTACTCATGCCTCGACAATCGGCTACTGGTTTCCAACCGCCAGGGACCTAGGACTACCTCGGCACTTGCGCACCGCCATTGCCCCGAGTTCGAATAGTCCGTCTTAGTGTAAGTCGCCCGGCACTTGCACAATGCCATCAAGATCTCTCCCTCTCTTCATACTCATTTAGCTCTTTATATAGGGTAATACATATGGATGACAAACTAAGCTCCCTTATTTTCTGGAATGTCTCGCTAAGTGTCGCAGATGCACAAACATTCACTCTCGCGACACTTCTTAACCCTCGCGCATGTCTCACGCCTTCTTTATGTTTTGCCTCGCTGCTATTCATTGCGGCTGCTTATTTTAGCTCCTCGCGACTCCTCGCGACACCGCTGCTCATTAATCACGCAGCCTTGTACGTCTATGTATATTATGATCCTACATCTTGCCTCTTTTTCCTTGAATATTGCTTGAAGAGCGATTTGAAGGAAAAATTCATTGTTGTCATATTCCTTGGTTTCAATTGCTGAAGGAACGAGTCAAAGAATACTTTTCTTAAAAAGTACGTGACTTGCCTCTATTCTTTTGTGAAGTTCCGAAGCTTCTTCGTAATACATATGCGAATTGTCATTTCTTGCCTCATGAATTACGAAAAATAATCAATTTCGCAAGCTATTCTCGCTATTAGGAAATATGTTGTATATTTGGATTCTACTAAAGTTCTTTTCGTCTGCTTCCTTGGATTTAGTAGTGACCATTTACACGTGTCCATATTTACCTCTTTTACTGGCAGCATTTAATGTTAACTCGTCACAACATTTTTTCTCGTTCTATTTATAGAGCATCCTCGTGTAAGAATTTTCCTTTCCTTTTCATCTTCTTCATCGTCTCGCAAGTGTTCTTCTTCTTCATCATTCCGCAAGTGTTTGCCTATTATTGTCTCTATCGTCTTCTTCACTCATTTTGCTATTCCCTAGCAAATGAGTTACTCTCATGGCTGCCTGTGCTTGTTAACTTTGCCATATCCGGCTGATTTTGTGGTTAATCAAATTAGCTTTTCTTGTTGAAATCACACTCGGCATGATTAACTTTGCAGTTCTCTTTCGCCATTGTTGTTTAGCAAGAACCAACCTAACTAAGTTTACCGTGAAAGATCCTCTTCTTCTTTTGCTCACGCACCGAAACCTACTTCGCAACAAGAATCCTCATGCAACAAAAGCCCTCTTCGCGAGCAAAATCTATGGCTTCAAAAAGACAGCCGTGAGTGACAAGGTATCTAAGAAACATTTTTTATTTACAATGCATTGTTGCCTCGCTTTTATTTAATTTGTCATTTGCAGGATGATAAAACTACCGTAATACTCCCAAAAGGCTCCGCCACTCTAAACCTCGTTACCCCAACATTCCATTTCCTCCATTCACATCTTCGTCTCCTGCTACGTAAATCTCTGCAAGATAATTTTGTGCCTCTTTCTTCCGGGTAACATCACGCTACAATATTTCTATACCTCAACTCCTTATAGACCAAGTTCCTTTCAATTGTCCTACTACAAACGATATTATACCTCCTCTCGCCGTCAATGTCCTCGCTATTTCTCCAATCACTCTCCCCAAACCTCCTCTTCTCATGAGGTTCCTTTGACAAAAGACAACTCTGCTCTTCTTTGTTTGAACAAATTCCTCTAACTGCGGAAAATTTGGAGGGGATAGATGTGGCCTTTAAGGTCCTTTCTGATCTCGTGAATGATGCCAAAAAGACTTCTGCAGATCCTGTCAAATCCAATGTCTCATGAGATTTTAAGTAAGCATCTTGGTCCCGATAGGATCTCGAAGCACTTTTAGTTCAAGAAATTAATAAGTCGAAGGATGATCTCCAAATTATGGCCGTGAAATGCAATAATCTCCACCTTGAAAATCAAAATTTCTCAAGATCTCATTAGATCGTGATAATCTTCGCAAGAAGAATGAAGAATTAAAAGGTATGCCTCGCCACCCCCTTCTTTTTTTTTTTTTTTTTTTTTTTTGATGTACAACTCAAACCCTTGCTCGTCCTCCAAGAGTTAAACCAGAAACGAATAATGGAGATATACTGACGGAGTCTATCGTCGAAGAAGTTCGAGTTGAAAGAGATGCTTGGATGGAGCAAAGATAACTCTTAGATAATCTTCATACCCATGCAATTGATCAAATAAATAACTTGTCTAAAGAGAATTTTGATTTATCGCAAAAGCAAGACTCATTAAGTAATGACTTATCTCGCCTCTCTTATTCTTTGACTAAAACTAATTTGGAGTTGGAAACTTTATCGTATGAGAATCGAACCCTTTCACAAGAGAAACGCTCTCTGCTGAATAAGGTGGCGATCTACTCTGCAACAAAGATGATGCTTGTCAAAAACTATGCAAAGAACAAGAACAAAGCATTCATACTTTGAAAAATCAACTTGAAGAAAGTTCCACCGAGAGAGATAAACTTATTCAAGGTAGATAACGCTGAGTGTAAAAGCTGAAGCAATTCCAGTGAACAATGTACCAAATTAGAAAAATTCAACTCTACTCTCGCCACCGAAAATTCCATACTTGTTTCTAATGACAAGAAATTGCGATCTCGATTGAAAGGTTTAGTTGGAGACTCATTTGATGATGCCATGGACTGTCCGGGGAATAACTCGCGCTCTTTAATTCAACAACTTACTCTTCAAAAGGAAGGTAGTCAAATTATTTGACTACCTTAATTCTTTTATTTCACAAATTTTTAATTATTCTCGAAAGTTCCAAAGATCCGCTGTAAGAATCTCTTTAACCTTTACTTGCGTGTTTATTATGCAGATTCTCGAGAAGAAGCTTCACGCCGCCATTTCTACTCTAAAATCAGATTATTCCAAAATTGCAAAGAAAATGGATTACTCGCTTCCTCCCTTGCTCGCTCCCGCGATCGGCGTAACGTAGATTTGATTACATGTCCTGATCAGAAGACATGAGATAGTAAAAACCAAATAAAAGCGCCGCTCACAATTCCTCAAAGTCAAATCCTCGTGAATGAGATTTTCACTGCCTAAGTCTCTTGATCCTATACATGTTGATCCTCCTGGAAGTAAGTGACGACGAAGTCCCTAATCCTCCCGATAGCGACATGACTATGAAAGCGCGAAGATCTCCCTATAAGGAAGTCGCTGACTGAAGATCCGAATAGAAAAATTCTGATGAAAGTCCAGATGAATCGAAGTAGAACAAAGGTGATGAAAACATTTCTGAAGAAAATCCATCAATTAAGCGAGGTGAAGCTCGATAAAGGCGCAGAAAAGTCTCAACCACCCTTTATATTTGATGATGCCGATGTAGAGAGCTAAATTCTCTTTGTAATTTGTTAGAATTCTTTTTGTTTGAATGACTTAACTCTTTTGATCGAGTAATTTCCATATTTCTTTCTTCTTTCCTAGTTAAGACCACCTTAAGCAGCACATGTTCGCTCATTGAGTTTTTATTAAGTAAATCCATCCCAATCGTGGGGATTTGATTTTAATTCTTTCTCACTGCGACAAAGTCATGCAGGTCGCTTTACATTTTCATGCGAGGCCCATTGACCTTGCCTTATCATTTTTGTGTGGTCTTCTAAGTTAGACCTCCCTAATCAGAGGTCTTCCCCCGCCACCCTTTCATCACGACAAGATCACAGGACGCCTTTACACTTGGCACGTAAAGACCCATTGATCTTGCCTTATCATTTTCCAAGTATTTTTGCCTCCGCAGGATGTTTTAGTTGCGACAACATGACAGGTCTAGATATCCTTGCGAACATAAAGCCCCATGACATTGCATGCTGCGCACGAAATCGCAGACGTCCGTACACTTGTCGTGCAAAGACCCATTGACTCTCGCCTACCTCGCGTTAGTATTATTTCCTCTGCAGATCACTGCACAAATATGACAAGCCTAAGTCTCCCTGCGAAAACAAAGCCTCATGACATTTGCATGCTCTGCTTTGACACTCCCCTAATGGAGAGCGCCGCCCTTATCATCTCCTCTGGCTGCCCTTCAAGGAGGCGAAACATCGGCCATACAAGACTAGCTCCTCCCATCCGGTCCTTAACAACAATCAGTTGTTTTCGCAGCCTCTTATCCCTTATACCTATAGGGTTTATGGTTACGAGACCGCACCCTAAGTGGAGTTTTCTTCAAGCGAGTGCAACATATGCCAAGACTTAGCAAGAATGGCGGTGGTAGGTTCATCCATCCCGGCACTCTGGCTCAACCGTGTACCTCTGGCTGTCGAGCATACACTGACTCCTAGGAAGAGACCTCTCACGCCAACCAGGTATAACCTTATACATATAGTTGAGAATCCAAGGTACACTCTTCCGGACAGGCTTTCTGGGCCCTAAATCGCATGACCCAGTGTTTCAGGAGCTGTGTAACCTTCCACCCGAGCCATGTTAAGAGATACCCCTTATATGACGCACTTTAGGTCTTACATTTGCCTCTTACGAAATATAATTCGCGAACTAGGGTGTACGCCATAAAGGTTCGTCCCATCTCATTTACTCATTCATTTTTGTCAATTCATTCAATCATTCATTTTGATTATCTCTTCTATTATCTTTGCAGTAAATTATCGCATGTCTTCATTCTTTCATTCATTTCTTCATTTCTCCGCCACTTCTTTCATTCATTCTCATTATCATATCATTTGGTTATTTGTTCGTCATGTTTGTCTCTGCGAAGTATATGATTCGCTTTGCGGTATAGCTATCATCCTTGGAAATGTATGAACGCCTTGATAAAATATAAAATATCTCGCAGCAAAAAGAATTGTGGGAAATGAGATTTGAACCTTTGACTCAGCTTCTCTATATTCTCGCACTCATACTAACTGCTCCTAACCTCATTTGCGAAATTAACTTGCGTAGATAATCATCAACCTTTCTTCTCACAGATAAGCAATGTCCAGTGAAATTTTCTTTGTATAACAAAATAAATGTGTAGAGCAAGAATTGATCCCGCGCACCTTCCCGCTTCGCTGCTCATGCCTTCCCGACCAATCTACTATAGCTATTTCTCGAAATGTTCTCACAAATAATCACTTACTTTCTTCCGCTAAACATACTTATGAAAAACCCATGCGAAAAATACACGCTCGTTGAGATTTGAACTCGCGACCATGAATTCATTAATTCTCGAGCAGTGACCAATCGTACTGCCTCTGTTTGCGAAGAATGAAACAACTTTGGAATTATCCATTTTTTCCCTTCTTGCGCGAAGAAATTCTTTATGAGGAGGAGGATCTGAACCCGCGACCTTAAGCTCCCGCATGTCTGCTCTCGGACCACTCATGCTATCCTCATGTGCTAAAGGATCGTAGAATGCTAATGACATAACTTATATTCACTCTTTGATATTCAAGGAAACAGATGACAAAACTTCTTCATGATGGTGGGACTCGAACTCGCGACTTTATGTTTATACTTCTCGCCTACTCAATTAGTAGCACTGCTTGGTGAAAGAATCACACAATACTATAACTTTATTCACTTCTCCTTCGGCCTGGTTCAAAAATATGTGCAAGGTGGGATTCGAACTCGCAACCCTAGGCTTTATTCCTCTGCTGAATGACGCATCCGGGCTACTTGCCAGCATGCGAAGGAAACACACAATGCTATAGCTTTATCTCCATTTTTTCCTCCCCGAAAGTTCAAAAATATTTGAAAAATATGACTGTAGTAGATTTGATCTTGCGACATCAAGCTTCTTCTAGCCTCCAACTTCAAACCATCTCTGAGCGAGCCTCCTTTGTGGATAAAATCACAGTTGGCCCTTATCCTTTTTCTTCGTTTCTTTTCCTTAATTTCCTTCAAATAATTTTCCTCTTCTTTTCTCCGAATATGAAATCTTCCATTAAAAATTAGCTTTTCTTCCTTGAATTTTATCACATCAAACTTTCCTTTTTTTTATGTTCTCCTGAATTGTTGACGGTATTTTTCCCGAAAGTGTGATTTCTTCCCATAAAACTTCCATTTTTGAACCTAAATTCTTATAGATCTAAACAGCAGTATGAACAAGTAATTACTTTATCGTGGAAATTTCTCTCAAAGTTTATACATCCAATTGAATTCTAAGAGAGAAATAGACGGAGATAGGTTAGGGTTTCACCAATCAATCACGCATGGAGCTCCGAGGTGATTAGACAAGAGGAGAGGCGAATCGTAGTATGGGTGAAGAGTATGTTTGAATTATTTTATATTTAATTTCGATTTTGAGGAATTAGGGTTTGGGAATTTCAGTGCATGTATAAATAGAAGAAGTAGAGGATGATTTTGGGCATGCTCGGGCTAGCCAGACATCACTTTAGTTTTAATTTGTAGTTTTGTTACTCTAATCATGTTTTAGTTCAAATTGCTAGGGTGGATATGAAACCCTAACTTGCTATTGTGTTTCTCATACTTTAAATGTGATTCTTGAATGCTTGAATACTTCCCAAGATAGAGTCTAATCTTAGCATATCAACACATTGCTCTCACAGAGTGTATGCCAATGCCATGGATACATTGTAGTTAGAATACCCCCGTGATAATTATGCTCGCAACTCAAGCCTAATTAGATTGTTATCAATCCTCGGATTAGTTGTACTCTAAACAGGACAGTGTAATGCTTGGGAAAGATACATTAGTTGTGATTAATCTATCAATTGGAGAAACATCCTAGACATAGAGCGAGTTGACACCTCTCCCCTATTTGTCATAAAGACTAGAGTAATATCATGAGTTGAGAACATAATGTATGTTAAAGGTGGATTTGAAGACCCTAGTATCACCATTTTATCTCTCGTTTTATACCTTAGTTTAGGTTCATTTCACTACAATTCAGCCGTATCGAGCACAAAACATCCGTGTTACACATTGTCATCTGTTGTTACTTTGTTACTTACTTGAAGTCGGTTTAGGAAGCCATAAGATCATCTTAGGCACCACAAGTCTCTCGTGGTTCGACCCGTACTCTGCCGCGTCTCCGACTGGACTACACGTGCACTTGCGGTTTATTACAAGTAGGCTTAAATTTATACACATCCCAAGGCCTACCAGTCGTCGAGCTTGGCCAAGATAAGATCCGCCGAGATGTTTCGCCTCCATGCTTCGGTCCTTGTTGTAGGTATCATCGCCTCTGTCGGGAGGATAGCCTCGGTCCCATATGTTAGCATGAAAGGTGATAACCGGTTGCCCCTCTCGCGAGTTGTCCTATATGCCCATAAAACGTTATAAAGTTCCTCACACCATTCTCCGTATTCTCCATCAAGCTTCTTTTTCAAGTTGTCGGCGATGGTTTTGTTTGTGATCTCGTCCTGTCCGTTACTCTGAGGGTAAAGGGGTGTGGACTTGCTCTTTCTGGATGTTGTAGGTATTGAACAAGCAAGTCGATATTCTTACCCCTGTAGTTGTTTTCCATTGTCCGAGACGATTCGTCTTGGTACTCCAAAGCGACATATGATGTGTTCCCAAATGAATCGAAAAACATCCTATCCCGGATATACTTCAATGGGGCAGCCTCTACCCATTTAGTAAAGTAGTCGGTAGCCACGATCAAGTATTTTCTCTGCCCCGACCGACATGTAGCGGTCCCACGATGTCGATCCCCCATTTGGCGAAGGGACACGGACCGATTATCGAGTTTAACGTCACCGCCTGGTGCATGTATCTTCTTGCTGAATTTTTGACACTCGTCACAAATGAGGGCCATATGCTTTGCATCCTCATTCATGTAAGGCCATAAATATCCCATAGTCTTGGCTCGTGCCGCTTAGGCTACGCCCGAGTCGTGATTTCTGCGCCCCATAATGCAATTCGTTCAAGATAGTGTGCCCCTCTTCTTTACTTAGGCACCTTAATAATGGTCCCGTGTATGATTTTTCATACAGAGTGCCATCTCGGAGCTCGTATGCAGCTGCCTTGCTCTTGATTTTGTTGATCTCGGGTCGCCCCTTGGGTAGTTTTCCTGTTTCAAGATACTCGTGGATCGGTTTCCGCCGATCATCGGCCTTATACTGATCGGTAGTGGTTCGCCGCTACATGTGCGCCGATGTCTACTGCCTCGAGCATCGAAGGCATTAAGATTCTCATAATTCCGATGCCCTCAACACTTGCATCCGTTAACATGGAAGCGATGTATGCTAGAGGCATCCGAGTGGCGATTATCTTTCCTACATATGTGCCGAAACTTGATAGTTGGTATTTGGCCGATGTAAAGTTGGGCGAGCTCCTAATATTTTTGTAACAGTGGATCATGTATGGCGTACTGCCCGCTGATTTGTCTGATGACTAGTCGAGAGTCACTTGTTAATCTTACGTCTTGAATTCCCATTTCCACTATCAGGCGCAGAGCATGTATCACCGCTTCGTATTCCGTGATGTTATTGGTAGCCTTAAATTCGAGTCTAAACGAGTGGACCATCTTTTTTCCTTTTGGAGTCGTGAAGACCAACCCTAGGCCTGACCCGTCTTTATTTGATGATCCGTCTACAAAAACTTCCCATCGTGTCGGGTTACATGTCTTTAGTAGGTCGGATGGGTCCTCTTGGTCTTTCTCCATTCTTGGGATGTCTTCCACTTCATCTTCGTCAGCTCGGGGAAGTATGCTAGGAAGTCTGCCACCGCTCGTGCTTTAATTGCTATTCTCATTTCTTAGAAAATGTCAATTGCCTTGCTTGACCGCATGCGCTCCATTTGGAGATAAATACGATAAAGGCCATTGTCAAGTCTTGATTATATGGAGATTTGGTGAGGACATTGATTGGGTTGGAAATGCGTCAGAAGCTTTTTGAGTTCTGTGAAGACCGGTGCTAATATCATTTGCCCTAGGTCTGGTGTAGTTCCTCTCAGATGGGTTCATAGTTTTGCTTATAAAATATCTGAACCTGCTTCAGCTCTGCGTTCTTGACTAATACGGTAGTAATGGCGTAACTAGTAAGCCCCCTAGGTATAGGGTTAGTACTTCTCGGAGCTCGGGCCTTTGTAACAGAAGCAGGCTCGAGGGATCTTTAACACTCAATTTTCTGAAATGCCTCTACGCATTCCTAGGTCCATTTGAACTTTTTTTCCTTTCTCAGCGTCTGAAGAAGTTTTGCACTTGTGGATGATCAGAGAGATGAATCTTTAAGGCGAAGTTCAGGTTGTAGTTGTACATCATGGTGTCTGGTGATGGCATTTCTCTGCTCGGATCTTATACGGGTGCAACCCGATACCTTTGTCATTAATAATGTACTACTAGGGAATTTGATCGAGGTGACAGTGCATGGCAGGATTCACCTCATCTTGAATCTTCTCATAGTTTGGAATATGTCTCGGAGATGGGCGTGTGGTTGGTGGCTACCTTGCTTTTGTGACATGTGGAGTCCATATATGCCACCGATGGTGTTATGTATTTTATCTTCAAACATATGTTCTACTAATCTTTGGTATGTCGTGCTAGTTTTCTTAGTCGACGACATTTTGGTGTAACAGATATAACCTGGGTGTGAAGAATGATGTGTGTTCTTGGTCCTCGGGAGGCAGGGAATCTAGTTGTTTAGAAATTGCAGATCCATAAGTGTTATTGCCTTGTCCGACTATGGATTCTACCTGGTGATCGATGTTGGGGAGAGGAAGGCATGTCCTTGAGACAAGCTTTATTCAAATCTTGAAGTCGATGCGGTCTGAAACGCCTCCATTCCTTTTGGGGACTATCACCATGTTAGATATCTATTGTGGGTATTGGGCTTTTGAATGATTCCTGCTACTTGTAACTTTTTAGCTGAAACTCCTGTTGCTTGTAGCTCGGGTGCAATTAAGTCTAAATCTTTTGTCGGATCGCTTGACCTTGGAAGTTATTCTCAAGTGGTGTGGCTGGAGACTTTGGTCAATTCCTTCCATATCGTGCATTTGCCGAGGAGAATACGTCCATGTGCTCTTTCAAAGAGTTATCGGCTACTCGATCTTGTTCGTCCGTTAATAGGGCCCCACTCTCACCATTTTGAAGCTCTTCCTCGATTACTAGGGTCAACTGTCGGAGTGGATTCTAAGAAAAGAGAAATTAGGCTTTGGTTAAATAGTATTCGCCAATCGCTGATTGCTATAAGATCTCCTCCTTATCGAAGCCGTGGGTGGTGATGGCTGTGATATTACCTTTTTCTAGCTCTTCCCCCGCTTTTGTTCCTAGCTTTGTTCTTTTCTGTCGTTTCCTCGATCGTCTTTCTTCATTCCTTGGATGTCGATTTTGCACGCATTATGCGTGCAGCACGAAGTCGCCAATACCTCCACTACCCCTCGATAGGATGGAAACCGCAATCTTTGGTGGTAGGCAGGCGGCCTTTGATTCCTGCTTAACCGCGGGGTGACCAGGATCGGCTCGCAAGGCGACACAACGTCGACCACAAAAGGTGGTGAGTGTGTCTAAGACCCTTCCAGTCCGAGACTCTAAGGGTGACTTCTCCTTTTATGCAAATCCTTCATGCCGTTGAAGCCGTAGATTCGGTAGGTTGACGGATTAGGATGTCATCGGACGGCTCCATTCTTTTGAAGGTTTAAGTAAAATTGAACCTCGTGACCCCTTTGTCCATCGGTATCCTTGGACACCCATTCTTCAATGAGTAGGGTTATCACTAGGGGATCCCCGTGTGCTTGTCCATTTGTGGGGACGTCCTTCGTCGAGAAAGTGATTGGCTGCATCATCCAGGTTCCATGGGCAGAGTTTGCTTCTTGATATTTCTTTTCACTAGATCTCTTTTGTGGATCCTTGAAGTGATCTTGGTTCCTAGATCAAACCACGGTGGCCGGGTGCGAGATGGTGTTGCAAAAAGCGGGTACCTGGTTGATCCTTATCGATGTCTGGTCACGTCGGTGAAGTGAGTTTATGTCGGTGATGTTTGTGAAAATGTACGCAAGTGTCGGAGTCTCGGATCGGGTGTTGCCAGATATCTTTTACCTCTCTACAATCATTGGTGGAATGGCCACAGGCTGGTGGTAATGGCAAAATTCGGGAAGGTTCCTCGTTTCGTGTTTGGACCCTAGTCTTCGTGGTATCGGATATCATTTCTCTTTTCTACTTCCTTGAATATTTCCTCTATTGGTGCATTTTAACGGGTGTAAGATGCAGGTTCGTGAGTTCTTTCCTTTCTCCAACCCATATTTTCTTGTTTTCCCCATGATGTTGTGCGCTCGGCCTTTTCTCGGATCGCTTTGGAGCTTCTGTGGAGGTTGCCTCTCTGTGGCGCTTGCTTCTTGTATTCCTCTATCTGCTCCTTCTGTATTTCCTCTAGGCGATGTAGTGTTCCTGCGTCTTCATGATTTCCCTTAGCGTTTTGGGCTTCTCAGTGTACATTTTGCTGCCCAAATGGATGCGACTTCCCTAAGGAATTTTTTGGCTTAGCCGGATATGCATTGATCGGCCAGAGCACCTTTCAAATGTCAAATTTTCTTTTCTCCATCATCAATTAGAAACGACGGTTCTGAATCTTCGTGCAGCGTGAAGAGCTTATTGACTAAGGCGGAGCTATCTCTTTATGCATGTAAGTCTCAAGGAAGGTTTCCACCGGAGCGCATAATTTCCATGATTCATCCAGGCGAGTGTATAACGACTCTTTGCCTCGCCCTCCAAACTTCTTGGGAAGAACTTGCACATGACCACATCGTAATTCTTCCATTGTAACAAAGGACATCTTTGTACATTTTGATGTGCTCTCCGCGTCGCCCGTCTTGGTGTCAAACCTGGTTGGGAAGATCGACGCGTACATAGGCGGGAATGGAGTCGATCAATTCCTTGGTAAACGGTGTCTTCGGGCTTGGCCGATTGCATACGCTGGCTTATGCGTCTCGTTGTTTCTGTCCAGTTTTTTTGACCATCTGCTCAAGTTGTTCGATCTTTTGTTTTGGTTATCATCACTTGCCCTCATTAGTTGCCTCTTCCTCGTCGAAGAATCCTCGGCTGGCCCATACCCTCCTCTTGATCGATTAGGGTCGAGGTATGCGTTCTTGGCTCGGGGATGGGGTGGGGTGTTTCTCGATGGAGAGTGTGGTGCTAGAAGCGCCTCGGCTCGACGATCCTGCGACCAAGCTCTCTGATCGCGGAGTCGGTAGTTTTCATGTTCTAAGGCTAGGTTTCTTCTTTGCAGCTCTCTCATAAGGTCTTCTTGCCTTCTTTGGCTTGCCAATATAGCGAGTAACATTGGGTCGGTGCTTTCATGGCTAGAGTGGCCATTCACTTGGTTTCCTATTACATTGGGGGGTGCAGTTGGAGGCCTTGTCGAGGGAACAACGGGGGGAACGATTGGAGCTATGGGATGATCGGCTGCTACTGGTGGGATGTGTCGGTTGAGGTCGCCCCTTGCTAAGTGCACTCGCCTAAGCCTCTCACCTTCTCGTTCTAGTTCGCGCTGGTACTCTGTTGGTTGTCTTTCTCGCCCTCGTTCCTCCTGTATTGTCTGCACTTCCTCTTCTTCCTCAGTATGCGATGCAGTTCTTCCGTCTACCATGTCGTCCTCGTTCCCTCGCATCATCTGGCTCGGGTTGATCCTCAGTATCCTAGGTGGGAGATCGTCTTCTCGGCCTAAATCGACCTCCTCGTCGACAGTAGCCATGCCTTTGCCTAGTGCCTGAGTCTCGTCCTGGTTATTTAGCCGATGATCTTCGTGTCGGGAATCCGTGAGTCCTTCTTGTACACTAGATCCCGCTGTGACTCGGTTCCTAAGGATCCTGCTCGTCCTGGAGGTACTCGCCATTACCTTCGATACTGCCCTTGTTCCTCGGCTCGCCCGTCCGTCCGTACCTACGTCAGCAAAGTATACAACACTTACTTGAATCGCTTTGAAAAGGTTAAGGATGAAGTACAGCGGTTCTGCTTGTGTAAGGTGGGAAAAGTTTTCACGAGTACACTTCCATTTATGCTAGCGTGTTGATCTCAGCAATCAAGTGGTTTTGACCGTAAAGGACAATCTTTGAAAAGCTGTCTCGACACATCGCTTTCGGTACTTTCTCTATGCATTAATCATTATTTGTCCTAACATTCCTAGTGCCAGAAGTCATTAATCATCCGTACGTTAGATCGGAAGATTTCTTTCTTGGCTATGGTTGATAATAATGACAACCCTCACCAGTTGTTGTGCTGACGGTCTACCTATACGGATTGCCGGGAATCCCCGAAGACAGTTGTACCATAGGATTCCTTTGGTTTTCTAATGATGCTGTGAGGCTTTTAGTGTAGGATCAAGATGAGACTTATTAACGAGGCGCTCACTATACTCCTTCCAGCCGTAGTTTCCGGAAAACTAAACTCGATGACTTCGAGTTAGTCTTGCCTCCACCACTATTGTACTTTGTTTAACTCACTAAGAAGGTTTAAACGGCGAAATAACGTTTCAACTTAGCTTCTACCGATCATCAAAGATGATCCATTCGGGAGCTTTGAGGTGTTATAACGGTTAACTTAGATCGAAGACGAGGCGATCTTTAATCAAGAAGCTTAACTCAACACAAAACACTTAACTCGACGTAAGAAGATTAATCAAACTTTCCCGACCGGAATCCCTCATTCATAAGGTAAGAGATCTTAGGGCACTTACTCGACGAAATTAATACTAGCGAAAATAACTAAACAAGTTTTTTCCTTTTAAACTAAAATTCCGTGAGCTTTTCAAGGATTAAGTAAGTGAAAACAAATGTAACGAAATCGAGCTTTTAATCACAAAGGTAAACTTTAAACGATAAATCTAGCAACCTATGCATTTCAACCATTAGAGTCTTTCACTTAGCATCGACTATCATCAATAGATGTTTATAGGAGCTGTTGAATCTCTCTTTTAACGCTCGTTGATGCTATTTTTGACGAGTTAACCATCCTTAGAGTCTTGAGACGAAAAGGTGGCCAGCGAGGTGGAATTTCACTCTAGCTTCTACCAACATCAAAAGATGTTATTTTGGGAGCTTACCGATCTTCCAATAACTCGCTTAGACGTCTTAAGCAAACAGACCTAGCTTAATGATTTAGTCTTGGCGACTTTATTCAAACGAAAGACAAGAAAATAAAGCGAACCTACATCAAAACTCAATAAGGTTTTGCTAAGAAAACAAAGACAAGAAAAATCTCACAAGCTCTGCCTGCCAACACTCTTAACCCAAGAGTTTCTCCCTTAGCTTCAACTATGCCTTAAAAGGTGACTTAGGAGCTTGTATTTCTCTTTTTTGTGCTTAGTTTCAAGGTATCCGAAGATGTTATACGTTCCCCTTAATCGGCGCGGGAATGTAGGCAGTAGAAAATCTCTTACTAAATCCAGATTTCAGGACGTATGCTAAGTAAATAAGCAAAGACATAGAAGAACCTGAGATGTACGTGGTTCGGCATGATTACCCTACGTCCCAGGGGTTAAAGGGATGATCTTATTACTTCACACAAGATTACAAGGATCCAATACACTCAGCATTGCTCTCTCAGCAATCCAGCTCCAACCTTTGCTCTATCCACTTCTCTTTTCTTCCCTCTCCAAAAAAATCCCTTTACCTTTCTACGTCTGTATTTATAGTTGCGGTGGTGATACATCGATATTACGGTGTTGAGCCTGGTGCTTCTGGATGTTCTTCTCGGGCGACTTGCGATCTTGATCATCCTCCTTTACTAAGCCAGGAATCATCTGGCCAAAGTGGTGTCATCACCGTTGTCGTTCGTTTGGTGGAGGTGATCGATGTGGCCCATGATTCTTGGCCAGTCTTGCTTCAACCGAGCTTCTCTTATCTCTTCACCAACCATGTCGGTCATTAATTATCCTCAAACTCGATGAGCATCACATGGAGGCTTTTACTCCTATGTCAATTTCTCTATTTGTCTCATTCCCCTCTTTCCTCGCATGGGCACATGAGATGATTCAGTATTCTGGTACTTGTTTCTGTTAGTGCGCCCTTGGCGAGGATAGTTTTCCACACTCTCTTGTGGATTATTTGCACCTACAAGATACATGTTTCTTCTCTCGTCTTCATATTAACAATGTGATTATATACATAGATCAAGGTATTCGGTTCTTTCTTTCTTTCTATTATTTAAGGACAAACCAATTGCTCGGTGTCTCTATGTGCGGACTTGTTTGCTATTCTTCTAGGTAACATGAGAAACTAATTCCTTTCCCTTTTCATTCTTTACTTTGGTATGCACTTTTTGGTGGTTTAGGATCCAGCGTCTTCATCACTGCATATGATGATACTCGGTGTTATCATTTCCTCCCATTTGTGTTTGATCCTTTCCTTGCAATATCTCATTCGCTCATGGGAGTAAAAGTTCAAGTATGAAAAGTACTTTTGTTTCCTAATACTCTTACGATATGGACGGTTTTGCTAATTTTTTTTATTTGAGCAAAAAAGGCGGGTATTCGAATCATTTCTTACGGATTCACTTGATTGCCAATTAAAGTAAATTCTTACCGAAGTAAGTGGTATAATGATTACGGCTTCGAAACATTTGGGATAATTACTCAGGATAATAATTTGAACCTTACCCATCATTAGCTTTGTTTTTGTATTATAGTGAGGTGATGTCTTGAGCACATGACATCGAGTTCTTCTTTGTATTTTACGGTTGCCAAAGAAGTGTGGGAATTTTCCCAACATAGCACGAGAGAGGAGTAGAGAGAGAGATTAAACAAATTAAGATCTACATTTTGATAAAACTTCTATATATTTTCCATTAACAAAACGACCTTAAATAGAGTTTGCAAAAATTAAACCACTAACAAGTAATTCCTAATTGGCCATTATTCCTACATTAATTCACGTTCAAATACTAACACGTGTAGATTTCCTAATTAATCTCTACATTAACTAGACCTCCTACTAATTAGGACATTAACACGTTTCAAGACTTAATCAAAATATCTAATTAATTTAATTCAAATAATTATTATAAAGTGTTTGAATTATATTCCTTTCCTTCCTTAATTCAAACACCATTTATCGCGTATCATTGTCTTCTCAGTGGTTCATCCATCATCATCATCGTAAATCTGCGACATCTTTGATTTGTTGTTGCCATCATCATCATCATCATAAATCAACAACATCTTTGATTTGTTGTTCATCACCATCATCATCATCATAAAATCATCGTCGTCACGATCTTCATCATCACATTATTAGCTGAACAACATCCCACATCATTTCAACTAACCTAACATATTATGCAAATTATATTTGCACCTTCATAGATTCTTCCGTCAAGCAAAATATCAAACCACTCGCAAGACAAAAAATTCTCAAACCCATTTTTCTAAACAAAATTTTAGAATCCTAACATATTTTTGAACAAAAAAAATATTTTCTTCATAACAATTTTCCAACATCAAAATCATTTTTTTTCTTCACCAAAAATTTCTTCATCACAAAAATTTCACTTATAAACTAAACAAAATATCAAATAAAAAAATTTCTAAAACTTTTTCGATAAGTGATAACTCTCTCCCAACTCAACTCTACGCCTGGCTCCGATACCATGTGGGAATTTCCCAACATAGCCTGAGAGTGAGAGAGAGAGATTGAAACACTATAAAATTAAGATCTACATTTGATAAAATTTCTCTTTTCCATTAACAAAAGCATTAAATAAAGTTTACACAAAATTAAACCACTAACAAGTAATTCCTAAATTGTAGCCATTATTCCTACATTAATTCACATTCAAATACTAACACGTGTAGATTTCCTAATTAATCTCTACTTCATTAACTAGACCTCCTACTAATTGGACATTAATACGTTTCAAAGACTTAATCAAAATATCTAATTAATTTAATTCAAATAATTATAAACCGTGTTTGAATTATATTCAACAAGAAGCCGTCTGTATTTCTCTTGCAAACTGATTGCTGGAGGTGCATTGCAGGGTACAAATTCACTTCGAAATTCATCACATAGCCTTGTATATCTATGGTTTAGTAATCCTCTAATTTTGGAAGGTGAAAATTTCGACTCCAATTGGCAAACAGCATGGCCGCCATGATAACGTAACACTGTATGTCAAGCCTGTAGAGGCATCTGTGAAGAATAGCAACTTCAATTTTTATAAGTGGTGTTTGTTGACTCTGCTCTATCTGAATTAGAACTTCTCTTTTTCAGGGAAGGAAATGTTGAATGATATAAATTGGCTGTTTCCAGTTCTATCAACTGTTGAAATCCCGCCATATTTTGTGTTGTATTTCATCAAGGGATTATTGTGCGAGGGTATTTTTCTATTCTTCATTTCATCTTAAAAAAGAATGATGAAACAAGCTTTTAACTTGGATAACAAACGAAATTCAAGTGGAAGATAATGCATCAGAACTACATTAAGAAGCAACAGAACACCCTATCCACCAACTTCAGTCATTTCGCTGGTAACATGTTAACCATGAGATAAACCCCCAGTCGTTTACCAAGGAGAATTGACGTCTTGAGGCGTCAGTTACTTTATCCTCCGAACTCTTATAAATGTTTTCTCATATCACCTTCCATGAAGGTAGGATCCATACACACCGCTCAAGCATCCATGTCAAGAAGGCAGATGACGTCACAGTTGATGCGTGAAAGGCAGATGATGTACACACAGGTGACGTCACAGTTGATGGGCACCATCTTCGCGGGAAAGGCAGATGATGTACACACAGGTGATGGACAACATACTTGTGGCATCGCTTCGGACTATAGGAAAGAAAGTCGCAATTATGGAAGTTTTAACAAGTCGCAATTATGGACAACATACACAGGTGATGGACAACATACAAGATTTGTGCCATTTTCTCCGCAAAATCCAAACGGTAATGAATTTAAGTCTAATATTTTGATAATATATTCTTCTTATAAGATTCTACATTCCTACAAAAAATGAGCATAATTCGAGATGTATAAAACCACCATCTACCCCTTTGATTATCAGCCGTTCAAAATTAACGGTTGAAATTAAGATCAGTAGATGGTCAGGTTTACTATCTCGAATTGCATTCATTTTTTGTAGGAATATAGAGTCTTATAAGATGAATATACCATCAAAATATTATACTTAAATTCATTACTGTTTGGGTTTTGCGGAGAAAATGGCACAAATCTTGTCCGACCTTGTCCATCTAAGAGTGTCCATGGATCCTCCCTCAACATGAAATAGACATGTTAGTTTGCAATCTGGCTCTTCCATATAAAACCCTTTCCTTGAATAAAAGGGGTCTCAATTCCGCCCTAGCGTCATCTCTTTCCCTTGCAAGGCGTTGCACCTAAGCCCGCACATCGGGGATGAGAAGAAGCGCGCTTGCTCGGCGAGTTCTTCTTCCATGACATTAAGCCTAACTTCTGAGTGGAAATCTGGCCAGCGGGCTTTCTCAAGATTATCCGCGTCCATAAAGAGCCCGTTGAATAAATGACGGTCATGGTTGTTTTGATTTTGCAGATCTACCAAGTAAAACTTTTTCTTACGCCATTCTTCGGCCATAGCATTATGGACATCCGCGAAGCATTCCATTTACTGATTCACTCTTGAGTTTTTCAACTAACTTCGGCAATACGACCTTTGTGAATTCTCTCACCCCGAAGCCACATCAACTCGGGGATTCCACCCACTGAAGATAGTACAGATGGAGGAGGAAGAAAGAAGATAACTTCAGAACATATAAGGAACATCTAAGAATCAAAGAAGAGGAGACACGGACACGAAATAGACGAAGAATTCTTCTCGACCACCTCTAACTCTGCCCTTGACCGAAGCTAGCTCGAGCGCATCTTTGCCTCTTCCACGTCTTCTGTTCCTTGCGCTTAAGCGAGACCCTTGACTCACGGTATTGGAGCGAGAGGCCGCGACTTCAACACTCGAAAGCATCTCTTCACGATGGCGGAGTTTCGCTTCTAGCTTGAGAGACTTAGCCTTAGAAGAGCCAGTAAAGATTATGGTTACAATACTCACTCCTCATCATCTATCGATCAAAAAGGAAATTAGTTCACATAACACACCTAAGTAAAATCAAGGTTAGAAAAGAGGCGAGGACAAACCTCCAATAACCGCTGCGGGGATAAGCGTACTTGGTACCCATCAGCAATACCCATCATACCGACAACGATTAGAGGGAGGATTCACCACGAGATCAATCCCGCTGGCCACAAGATTATTGTCCCATTCTTCATCTACCACCTCCTCAGAGGTTAGCTCCATATGCCTGCGAGTAAAAGAGTCCGAACTCTTTTCCCCTTCAATCACAGAGGCAGGATGCGACACGACAAGCAAGTCCTTCTTTTTAATCCAAGCCAAAATAGCATCATCGCCATCTGCGATCAAGGACACGCAGGAAATCATCGAGGAAGAATGCGAGGGCTTCCCACCAAGTGAGCACCAGTATTACCTTGCACCAAAGCCCCGCTAGCGGAAGGAAGTGCCAACAAAACCCTCTGGATGAACCGGCAAAACCTCGGCATCGAGATCCGCGTGATGACCCACCTCCATGACTACCTTTAAGAACATCCCAGTCATCACCAGAGATAGAAGCATATTGAAATCCGAGACAAAGCCCCATAGTGCTGGCCATGTCAAAATATTGTTCCCCGGATAAAACCTTGCCAAGGAGAACTCTTAGTAAGCATCCCCATCCTTGTCCTACTACTGCCAGAGCAACTCCCTTGCCCTTGTCTACAACGGCCAGCTGCAGGCCAATGCCCTTGTCCTCTGCGACGAGATATTCACCAACCTCAATACCTCGGCCCCACTTGACTTAGCATCCCCCGGACACGACATCACCACCACCACCAGGGCACAGTCACCACTACCACCACCGGTGGCCACGATCACCAACACCAACACCGAGTGGCCTGATCACCATCCACCTCCCACCAACGCCCCCACCGGCAACACTCATTTCCTTCTTGAAGAGAGGCGGAGAAGTCTCAATCGCTCTTCCTCACCGGAAACATCCTCGTCACCATTCAGCTAGATGACTGTTCAATCCTCGAAGTGCGTAGAATCTTCGGTGGGAGAATTTGACGATTGCTTAGGATTGATCTTTTTTTCTAAGCACTCTCGAGACATAATGATAAAGAAACATAATGATAAAGAGACATAATGATAAAAGAGTCCATTTGTATCTCCTTTCCTTGGCATAATCAACATTACTTAAGAGAACGAAGGGGCATATATATGTAGAAAACAAACAACACACCTTAGCAATATTAGTACTCATGCGGAGGAGGGTTAGCATCGGAGATATCTTCGTCTTCCGCTTCATCAACATCACGATTGTAAGTAAAATCCATACCTTCAAAACTCATACACGGCCAGGGCAGTAATGGGCATAACGAGAAGGAGAGGCTTCGCGATAAGAAGTGTCAGCGATGGCTGCCAACCATGGGAGTACGGGGACCCAACCATAGACCCACGGACCAGCAACTTTAAAAGCAGTGGAAGACCACTCATAGTCATGATCACACGCTTAATTCTCTCATCAGGCGAGGAATAGGAAGACCTTCGGACTGAGGAATCCTCGCCATCTTGGAATCACTTACCTCGCTCAAAGAGCGAATTTCCCCCTTAGCAGGAGCAATATTCCGCAGATTCACGAACCACAGCTTACGTGTCTTCTGATTAACATAATCTCCAAAGGACTTGTTGAAATTTTCAGGAGTATACCACCCTTTCTCCTCTTCTAATTTGGGGGTATAGCGAGGTCATCATCGTTTGCCCTTTGCTACGAAGATAGCATTCTCGGAGATGGCGAAGATAATTTCTGTCAGCATTCGCATCCACGATTATGACTCTTCTTAGCGATGCTCAGCGGCTAGACAAGACCCGGTAGTAGAAATCATCACTCGACTTATACAAAGGCAACATCAAACCAGACCTCGAAAGCACCCACGGTCGTCAATAAATGAAAGGCATCCTCATGCGATAATTGGTAACCATCTCATAGGTTATATCTTTATCGGGGCATAAAACGCACTTGGAAGTCTTGAAGACCGTGCTTCAATTTGAAGATTTTTCCTCTCAAAAAACTATGATCTTTTCAATGTCAATTGTAACCATATTTTTTTAAATTCTTTTACTCTCGGTCTGGGTTTCGAAATAATTGGCTTCTCCTTCTTTTAGAGTTCTCTCTTCACTAGTATCAGTTGATTATTGAATGGATGACATGGTCTCTTGTTGGAGTGAAGCTGAATCGGCAGATTTCAATTGAGTTGAGGAGTTTTTTAATGGACGTAAAATGCTACCACATATTTGGATTTTGTAGATTTAGTTTTTGTATTTGTTAATCTATTTGTCTATCTTTATTAAAGATCCGATCCTTTTTCAGTTTGTATGTGAAGATTAAGTTATTGAGATTATATATATAAGACTAATTTAAGTCTGTTATTTGAATCTATGGGTTGTTTTCTTTGAGTTGTATTCTAGTCTCTTCTAGCCTGTTTTCGTGTATTCCAACAGCAACAACATCCTTAAGCTCTTACAGGAGTACTGATTGAATATATATATATATATATATGTTTTCCATTTTAGTGGAAAACAAAACAAAAACCATTGTCTAAGAGAAACTACTGAAAGAACAAAAACCATTGTCTAAGTGAAATATATATATATATATATATATATATTTGCTTTCCATTTTCAGTCTTAAATGTGATGGAGGGAAGTCAAAATTCATCAATCTAGTAAGTTAATTAGCTAAATAGTACTGCACAAACGGAAGCAATGTAAAATAGAAGAAAAATTTAAGACCCAAAAAACTGTAAGTAGATTTTAACAATGAGGATTTGTCTCTCGATGACTATTCGTCAACCTAATCAACTTCCATGTCTGAAATTCGGAATTCCGTAAAGATCCTTCAATCTACCCTTGGAAAGTCCAACAAAAACCTAGCATGTAGACTGCAGTTGATTATTCAATAACCTTCGTTATAAATTACCAAATTCCTAGCTGGATAATAATTAAGAAATGTAAATTCTACATGAGCTGAATGGTTAAACAGAGTTTAGTCATTAATGGCTTCCGGAGTTTTTCCTTATTATTGAAAGTCCTTTCATTTCGTTCCAGCCATAAGGTCCAAAAGATGCTCGCATAAAGACCGTTCCGTTACTGGAATAAAAACTTACTATGTTGTTACTGAACGTTTCTCCAATAAGAAAGATAATTTCTTCTAGCTGTTGGCCATCCGAGTTTGCGCCCATGATATGAAGTAACTTGACTTGGCTAGGTATGGAACCAATGGGGAAACAGTGTACAATGCAACACCAAGACGTTTGTAATCCTGCTTGCCATAAATTTTTTCTTCGACGCCTCGACCCAAAATTATTTTACACGAGTCAAATGGTTTAAGCTCACATTTGTTCGAGCTGTCTAATACTACTGAAAACAGATCAACGGCCATAATTTAACCCTAATGTGAACGGTCTAGATGGATCTCTAAATCATATAAGTAGGATAGTTGCCTCATTTCTTCTACTCCGCCTACATTTAGCTGCTACCCAGAGAGAAAAAAATCTGAAACCTAACCCTAGAAAATCAACAACAGCAAACTCTCATGTTCATGATCCATAAATGGAAGCAGAGAAACCCCAAACAGACATGGTCAACAACTTACCCACACAATGATTTCTCCTCTCAAAAAACTATTATCTTTTATATCCAGCATCTGTCTCGGTAAACAAATTCTCCTTCCCTATTACCATCTAACGTTAGATTGGTAGTGTCGACGTCGGTTTTGGATGACAGAGTTTCCTGTTACAGAAACAGCTGAATCGGTGGATTTCAATTGATCTGGGTTTTGAAGATTTAATTTTTGTATTTGTTAATCCATTTTAGCTAGGATTTCAAGTTGAAACTACCATTTGAACAATTCAGAAATCGTGATGCCATCGATCAAAATAAATAATTTTTGTATGAGTTTCTCATAAAGAATATAGTAATTTATGAATGAAAAAAGAAATCCTTTTGTTAAAAAAAATAAATAAATAAATAAATAAATAAATAGTGATGTCAAGTCTTTTTCAACAATACGTCAATACCCACCCAAATCCATTTTTAGATCCTGTATTTTTGTTTTGGGAAATTTTTATTTTTACTGTCAGAGCTTCATCAACATATTTTCATTGGCATTATTACCTAACAAGTCTCGGCTTTCACATCAATGTAGCACCGATGTTTTATTTTTAATATCTTAAATTGCGAATGCGCTAGATCTATCAGACGATTAAACCCCAAAATCTGTAAAAGGAGTGAGGGGCGAATTTATTTATATGGCTGGTTCAAAAATAATTAAGACTAAGATTAAAAATAGTCCCACATTGGGAAAACGGATTCCAAGAATCTTCCATACATCATATTAGGATTGCCTTATCAATCGCCGGTCAGTGATGGATTGGATGCCCATCTATCAGCCAACCCAACTTTGTTGAAATTGAAACTTGTATGGTAAAGTTCTCACTCGGACCTATCCATCGATCACTGATTCGGTTTTTTTGAACAGTAAATCCTTTTCATCAAGGCCAAGAAGGAGCCTGAACTAGTTAAAGGATCCCTACGCGCATCAATTGTTAAGACCAGAAGGTTCCGTGATGTATATATCAGCAAGCTTAAACAAAATTGTTTAAACACAAGAAACCAACTTTTGGATGCCCTTTCTCTGGAGTAATTTGGCATGTCTCCCATGTTAGATGCATCCGTCAGAACTCTCTACACCAAACTGTATCCTCAAAATTCACAACTCTTTTTTTTTTGGAATGTAAAAGTTTTATTAAGAGAAAAACTCCTGCAGAAGCAGTGAAAAGAATACAGGCTCATGCAAAGGCAATGAGCAAATTAGCAGGTTCATGTTTAACACTATGTTCTTTTTTATCCATCAAAAAAAAAAAAAGGGCTCAGGTTTTACATTAAACTCCTTTTTTTACCTGGGGTTTAATACGGAATCATATATAAAGCTCCTTTCATCTGATGGACAGACTGCCTCCTTCCCTGCTACTTTAAGCTGCTTGCAGTCTCCTCATACTTTAGATATAGTCCTCTTTTTCAATCAAAAACACATTTTCTGTTAGAAATTCTCTCTTTCTCCTCTCTTGTCTTCAAATTGATCATAGAAATTAGCAACACAAGAAGAATCATGTTTTTTTAATTCAATGTCATAATGAGTTGAAGGATTTCTGATACATTCCATTTGATCGGGATATTTGTAACAAAATCCAGATACATTCCATTTCAATTAAATTTGTATCATTTTAAGAATTTCCATTTTTCACCCTGAGGTTTATTAATTGAAGGATAATATACAGTGCATGATGAATGGTGATGAGGTAAAATCATGGAGACTTCATATATGTGCGGTAATATATCCAAATGGATCCCAAAAATACATATTGCCAGAAATTGGTAGCTGCTAAAGTACCTGTTGGCCTTGGCTGCATATTTCTTTGGATGGTCGTGGCTTTCCCATGGCCAAGCTTATTTGCATGCCATTTAGGTTCCCAAACTGTGAAAGAGTCTCTAATGCGCTTGGCTTTAGCTGTCCATGACTACTCCTAGGCACCGGAAGGATCAACTGATCTCATTTGGAAAGCCGCAAAACCGAACTTGGACAACAAAATTTTCGAAGCTTACTAGTTTCTTAAATTTTTACGGCCAAAATAATTGAATTATTAAGTAAAAAATGGACGGATGCAACTAATATATGCACTATTTTCTTAAGAAATGAATAAGCGAAAGAAGGGAAATAGCTGCATGTCATAGCAATTCCTATGTAATTTTCCATGATATGAAAAATAATACGTCTCTTCAATCAATTTTTACCAAGGTTGGGATCTCGGCAATGGTTAACAAAGAACTGCGTTAGACTCAACAATATTTAGTCTTTTTAATCAATATCTACGATGACTAGAAAAATACGGTGAATAACAAAATATTGATCTCTCTTTAATTAATATCTACGAGAGCTAATATTTTTATTTTGCTAGGACCTCTTTTACATCCAAAGCAACATGCCAACATCAACATGTTTTCATCAACATTGCAGAGACATCTTTTGCGTCTCACATCTACGTAGAACCAATGTTTTTTGGGAACATTATCTATATACCCCTACTATCAGACCCCTTGCAAAAATACCCTTATCAACTTTACAAATACCCCTAAGCCTACTACATTACTAAAATACCCTCTTTTATATAGTGTATATACAAAACCACCACCACTATTATATAAAAAAAAAAAAAAAAAAAAAAATCTAATGCCCACACCACATGTCCACCGCCAACCACCACCACCACCGTCCACCACCACCACCGAAGACCACCACTGTCCACCGCCTCCCACCACCACCGACGACCACCACCACCACCAACCACCACCACCGACGACCACCACCACCGAAGACCACCACCAACAACAACCACCACCACCGCCAACCACCACCACTGTCCACCACCACCGCCACCGCTAACGAACACCACCACTGTCCACTACCACCGCCGCCGCCAACAACCGACACCCATCGCCGCCGCCAACCATCACCGCCGTCAACCACCATCGCCGCCGCCAACCACCACCACCATGTGAGTCAACTTCTTTGAAGTTGTGTCCATATCGGAGGCAACTAGCTCAAGTTGTCTTCAACAATAAAGGCAACTAACACAAAGTTGTCTTCAAAAAGTGAAAGCAACTAGCCTAAGTTGTCTCCATACATGGAAGCAACTAGCTCAAGTTGCCTCCAATCTGGAATCAACTAGCTCAAGTTGCCTCCAAAAGTGAAAGCAACTAGTTCAAGTTGTCTCCACATATGGAAGCAACTAACTCAACTTGCCTCAAATCTTAGTCAAGCCAATATCCCACATTCAATCAATATCATATAGCATCGAGCGACAAGCTTCTCATAATACGGACCTCGGCAGTTTGTTATTACAGAACTCTTGCGAGCTCCAGCCACTTTGTAAGTACTAAAAGCTAACTAGACTCGAGTAAGTCCATCTCGACAACTGATTCAAATCACATACAACTTTCTCCGTCTTATCTGCTTACCTCCCTCCACGAATACAATCAGCTCAACCACATTAGAAAACTCCGGATACAAAACCTTGACTTCCTAAGCACTAGCAACAAAACTCTCTTCATTTTGTACACACCTTCAAAGTAGCTTATATAAGTAATGAAAACGTCAATAGACTAACAACACTAGCTCAAAAGAAATTTTTGAGAGCTTGGGATGATCAAAATGTGGAGTTATTAACCATTTCACAAATAGTTTAGTGAGCGATAATAAAATTTGAAGGTAGTGGTGACTCACCCAATAGTCCCGCAAAAGCAAGGGGATCAATAGGCACTCCCACCCCTTCGATCAGTAATTGAATACATTTCCTAGATCATCTGTGTATGTCCCTATCACATATTGAATGAAAGAAAGCAATGGGTTGTTATAATAAATTTGAGGCCTTATGAACCTGCAAAACAAAATCAAGTGTTAAAAGCGGATGCAAGAGGATCATCTTGAATGGCTAAAAAGAAAAGAGTTACTCGAAACTCGAAATATCTTGACTCATGACTTCTCCCAACTCTCTTAAGAATTATACTAGTCACCAAGACAATCATGTAACTGAGGATCATAACTTAAGCAAGGGGATTCTGTATGACTTACAAAGCATTTTCCCCACCATTGAAGCTGTTATCAGTGGCAAAAGCTATAAGTGTGAGGGCTAATGAAGTCAAATATACACTAGCTATAAATATCAAAAGAGCATTCTTATTAGGGAGGACAGACTCATACTTGTTCATCACCCCTAAGCATCACTCTCGGCACCAACCACTTCTGACTGCCTTTTACATCCTTGTCTTCTCCTAGAATCATCAATTTATAATCTGCACAATATCATCCACCAAAACCTTGAATATCAACAGCTTTCATCCACTCTAATTGCAATTCCAACACCATTTTATGTATCTAAGAACTGCATATGCATCTTCTTTGCAATTTATATCAACATTTATCACCACCACAAATCAATCTTCTCGTTTTCGCCATCACAGATCCTTTATCCTTATTTCTCATATAATCTTAGCTTCTAATTCCTCTTCTCGATTCAAATCAACAACACCTGGGTTACCTGAGATAAAACCGATACTCTCCTGTAATTCCTCCATAAACCCAATCAAATCAAACCCCTCTCTCAATTTTCAACATAAAGTCATAAACCCAACTTCTAACTCTAAATCACTCCAACACTACTGAAATTCTCTGAAATTTTGATCAATTTTTACTTTTTGATTTCATGGTTTCGTACACGCTAGGTGAGGCAACAAAAACCTAAATCAAATACGTTGATAAATAAAATCGAAAACCTAAATCAAAAATGCAAAAAGTCAAATCGATGAAAATCAGAAAATAAAATTGAAAACTTAAATCTCTATCTCTATCGACTGGATCTTCAATTGACATTGAATTACCTCTTAAAATGAGAAGAATACGAACTGTTGATGGTGTTTACGGCGGCAGAGATGTGGCGATGTTGATAGTATTTACGGTGGCGGAGAAACGGTGCTGATGGTGGTGGTGATGATGGGTGAAATTGGAGGAGAGAAACACAGAGTGATGGAGAAATCTCCGATCTCAAATGAAAAATGAAACGATTCGATGATTTTTCTTTAAAACTGAATGGGTATTTATGGAATTATAAAAAAATTGTTTCCTTCTATAAGGTGAAGGGTATATATATAATGGATAAGGGTATTTGTGCAGGATCCATGGATAGTAGGGGTGTTTATAACATTCCCACATGTTTTTTTTGGTTTGGGGAATCCAATTTTGTCGCACTCTCGGACTAAATGGGCTCAGGTTATAGATGTTGGCCCAGGTTAGGAGTAAATAACCTAGGGTTTTAGTAAAACTGAACCGAGTCATATATAAACCTCCTTAACTGATGGGAGTGCCTCTTTCACTGCTACCTCGCACTTAAATCTAGTCTTCTTCTTCTTCAGCGAAAAATGATGAGTTTTTGGTGTTGTACGAGATTCATCCTGGAATACACAATCACTTTTTATTAATATTATCACAATGACTTATCCTCTCATAGTTAGTTCTGTGAACGTCCTTCTAGGGACATCCTTCTTGACCGAGATGAAGACATTGTTGGATCAGAAGCTTATCTGAAGATAAATCAGAAGACAATATAGAATTTCGGAAAAAAAACTACCCAACAAAAACTTAAAGAGTATAGTGAGAGGAAGCGACAATTCTGAAGCTGTCAACTTGATAGTCATCATCTAGAACTACAAGGACACCGATCCTTCTTAATCTTCTTTGGACTAATGAAATTAATTATGCAGCTCGTAAATTTTGTGAAATTTGTAATGAAATTCAAATTTTATTTTAAATTTTCGTTGTCTGTCGTGTATAATTTAAGAAATGCAAATAATGCTATAACTAACTTCATACGTGACACAGTTGTCATTTTAATGGCTTTTCAGAGTTGTCATTCACAGCCGTCTAATTATGGAGAGCTGAATACCCTAAAATTTTCCCACGAGTCAAACAATTTAATACCCTAAAATCTCAGCCGTCTATAATCAGCTTACTATAAGTCATAAGATTCGTGTGAGCCGTTAAAAACTAAAGCACCCTACTGAAGAGATATATCTCTAAACCTTATAAGTAGAATAGTTGCCCTTGTTTTCTCACCGCCTAAAACTAGCTCAACTAGCTGCTGCCCGGAGATAAAAAAAAATTTCCAAAACCAAACCCTAAAACTCAACAGAAGCAAATTCCCCTTTTCATGATCCACCAATGGGAGCAGAAACACCAAATACATGGCCATCAACAACAAACTCCCCACACAATGATTTTTCCTCTCAAAACACTATGATGTTTTCACCCTCCCCATCTACCATTTTTTTGTAGATTCTTTTCTAGTTAAATTGCTGACAACGTCAGTCATGGAAGAGTCTCCACTTTCAATTTAGCGAGGAGATTTTTTTTAATGATCAGTCTCTTTTACATGTTATGTTTTTTGGGTTTGAGGATTTATTTTTGTATTTTAAGTTAATCCATTTTTTCGAGTTAGTGTTCTCATCTTTATTAAAGATCCTTTCAGTTTGTATGTCAAGATCAAGTTTATTGAGTAATTTTAGTTATTGACTAATTTAAGTTTTATTTTGCGTCTACCCAAAATTGGTTAAAAAGACCCAAATCAATAATTTCTGGGTGAAAAAGACATTTAGATTTTGATACTGTTTAAATGGGCAAAAATATAAAAATAGCCAGGATGTAACCAGTTTCATCTTACCCATTTTCAAATTCTTTTTCTTATTTTTAATTTACATCAGGATGCATCCAGTTTCATCCTTGCTATTTTTTAAGTTTAAGCCAGGATGAATCCAGTTTCATCCTTGTTATTTTTTTTGTGTCCATTTCACCCATAATAATTTTTACTCGTCCATTTGAACCATGTTTTAAAAAATTTTGGACAAATGACCCATTTTCCGTTATGTATATAAACCAAATAAAATCAAAATGAAGTTTTGGAGGATTAGAGATCTGAAACAAGAGAAATGAAGACACGGCTACGTTTAGTGTAATAGTTAGAGAGCAGTAATTTCTAGTGGAGCTAGCTTATTTATTGGTACATTCTAATCCCTAACGGGTGCCCTTCTCAAGGGTAAGAACCCCAATTTAGCACAAGAGGCCCAAAGAATTAACCCAATGCATACAATCCAAATTGACAACCCATGTAATTTCAGAAGAAGTAATTACTAAGTTTCTTCTTTGGCTAACTCATTACTTAGCATTAACCTAACCGGTCTCCTAATCTCTTAAATTTGGCTTGAACTCTGATAACAAATGTCTGGGTCTCGGTTAGTACTGTGATATCAAATGTTCAAAAATAAGTTACAAATGATAGGTTTTGTTAAGAAGGTAAAAAAGTACAATGATATTTGATGAGAATTTCTTCTGGAAACAACTCTCGGGTTGAATTGCCTTAGTGATGATGTACTGAGTCACACATGATAGGTTTCTTTAAAGTACAATGAACCTGGATGAGAATTTTTTGTAGAAACAACTCCCTAGAGTGACTTATCCTAGTGATATTCCGGTAACAGCGAAACAAATTTAGTATTTTTTTTTTTTTAAATAACGGTGGCACTGCAATGAATTATATTGCTTATACTGTTCCAATGGTTTATGTACACATATATGCATGCCACTCCACTAATCTCGACTTCGAAATACCTCAAATCAGCTTAAGGGGTAAGGTTCATCCGGTGGCTCTAAACTCTGTCCATTATCAAATCTTATTTGGAGGTGAGTGTAAAATGATAGTATAAATTAAGGAGGATAAACCCGAGAATTACACAAAAGAGGAAAGAGAATAACATTGAAAGTACGATTTTTGGCTGTCCCAAACAAAATACTATTAACAAACACTACATTATTGGCTCTCCCAAACAAATACGAATTGACATGAGAGCATACAATTTCTTATAGATATTCCCTAACAATCTTCCCACACTCCAGTCCCAGAATTAGTTTACACGGGTCAAACTTCATTAGAAATAACAAATCGAACATAAAATTCGTGTGAGCCGTTAAACCTAATGTTGAGAACAGATGGCTGCCAGTAAACCCTAATCTGAGTGGGCTACATCTCAAAACCTTATAAGCAGACAACAGTTGCCCTCATTTCTTCTCCGCCTCCATCTTTATAGAGAGAAAAAGAATAACCCTAAAAATCAACAACAGCAGATTCTCGTATGTTGTTCTTTTACATGATCTATCATCAATGGAAGCAGAAACATCAAATATGTGGCAATCAACAACAACTTCCCAACACAATGATTTCTCCTCTCAAAAAGCTATGATACTTTGTGCTTCTTTCTTTACCAAATCTTTAGATTCTTTTCTAGCAAGTCTCGCTCTCGGAAAACAAGTTATTGGCTTCTCCTTGTTTCTTAACCAAGTTTCCTATTGGATTTATTTCTACTGTAAGTTGTTAGAGTAACTTCGGTTACGGATGGATGTCAAGGTCTCCTGGATTTCAATGGCAGCTGTTCAACCGTAAATCTTTCATATCTGGGTTTTGAAGATTTAATTATTTTTATTTTTTTTAATTAGTTAATCCATTTTAATAATTAAGTCTAGTGTCTCCTCTTAAGATACTTTCGGTTTGAATGTAAAAATCAACTTATTGAGTAATCTAAAACTTACAACTTACAATGAGATCTACGTATGTTTTTTACTTCACCACATTTGAATCCAAGGATCATACACATTTATAAAGACATAGCATCAGTGGATTAATTCGAACAATATTAAAGAAGGCCAAAAATTGCAACACGGAGAAATTTTACTTGTTCTTAGTGTGATGGAATTCAAATTCATTTGTCCACTAAGTTAACATTAGTCAATATAGTCCGGCCCCAATTGTACACAGCCAACTAGTACTGCACTACAGGAAGCAATGTAATATGGAAGAATAAAAACCGCAAGATGACAATGAGGGTTCCTCTCTTGATGACTATGCATGCATCAATCAACTTCAAATTCTCATATCTGAAAGGGCTTCCTTCAAAATTTGGTAAAGTTCCTTCCCTCTACCCTTTGCAGGTCCAACACAACCCTGCAGTTCATTGTTCAATAAGATTCATTATAAATTACCAAATACCTAACTGGAAATTATTTAAGAAATGCAAATAATGTTATAAATAACCTCTACATGAGCTGAATGGCTAAACAGAGTTTCAACATGTGCGTCAAGACATACAGATAAGACCATCAATGCGGGTGTTGAACTCATTAAACCATCTAGCTAGTATGTGTTTTATTTGGTGGTTTCTTCTTTGGGATGTATCATTTTCCTTGAAATTTTACTACTTATCATATCTTACGAAATTATACTACTTATCACACTATTGAACCATCAACCCATAAATTGGATGATTGTATTTGGTATTTAGTAATGCATGCATTGAGTAAATGAAACTTAATAGTAAAATGCCATCAAGTGGTGAACTTTAGAGGAGAAAAACAAACCTCAATAGAGAGAAAAGTCTATTCCAACACCACCGGCACAACTTAATAGTAAAATGCCATCAACCTGAATACAGTTTAAAGACCCACAATTTCTAAGTTTTTTTTTAATCTTTTTGTCTTATTTCTGGATTAAAAATTTAGAAACCTAATAGCCTAATTTAGGCTCCCAACTGGCTCCTCGAATTTGATTTTTAAGACATCTTATGATTCTCGTTCCCGTTCTCGATTTCGTTCCCGACCACGCTCTCGCTCCCGGCCTAGCTTGTCCCATCATTCAGAATATTTCTACATCACGCCCATATCCACCTTCCCCGAGTGTTCTCGTTTCCTGAAATGTTTCGGTAAATGACATCGATGCACAATGGGACACATTTGGCTTATAATACCGGTATAGTGGACATATAATACTTCACAGAGTCACCAAACACGGAACTTGCTTGCGCTAAAACTTTTTAAAAGTTAGAAATGCTGTGGTGTTATCAACCCTTTCTCAAGGGGTGCTAAATTGATAGCTTGATCTAGTTGTTGGCTATTACATTAGCGTTTGCACCTGATAATACATTCTCCAGAGATGTGTACCGGAGATACAAAGCGAGAAGATTGATAAGTTTCTTGACTGAGGAATTTTTTTAATTTTTGTATTTGTTAACTTTTTTTCTATGTTCATTAAAGATCCTTTCAATTTGTATGTGAAGATCAACATATTGAGTAATACTTAAGTCTAATTCAAGTCTGTTAATTGCATTTATGGTTTATTTTCTTTGAGTTGTATATTCTTGTCTCTTGAATATCTACTGCGCCACAGGAGTATGAACAGACTCTGAAAAAATATTGTTCACTAGCAGGGTGACAAACATTGGACTCCATTTGCAAGTCCGAACTGAAACTGAGTATATTAACTTAACTGTTAAGTCTAAAACCTTGTTAGTTTTATATAGAACGAGATCTGACAGTTTTAGTGAGCATGAACAAACTAACTGGAAGTGGTAAATGTAGTAGGCACAATGGGTGATAAAAATGAGAGTAACCAAATGAAAAACATTAGTAATAACAATGAGTTTCATTTCCTGAGCAAACTCTCAGCCTAAATTAACTATTTTGATTTTACATTGCATTTTTAGCTCTTAATATTATTATGTAATCAAGATTCATCTGTCTACAAAGAAAATTAGCCAGATAGTACAGACAGGAGTAGTTTAAACCCGGTGATTGATCTGGCCTGGCTAGCTGAGTCTATACAGAGGTAGTTTAAACAATACACATTGTGCCAAATCTGTAAGCGGCTTTAAACAAAGAGGTTTAGTCTCCTGATGACTATTCATCACCCTAATCAACTTCCATATCTGAACGGCTTCATTCATATTTTTGTAAAGTTCCTATACTATACCCTTCTCAAGTCCAACACAACCCTGCAGTTGATTCTTGGAAAAGCTTCAAATGCTGAGAAACTACTTAAGCAATGCAAATAAGTTTTGGTGCTTATCATATTCTACATTTCATTACTCCCTATACCTATTTAACCATCAACCAAAAATTGGATGGCTGTATTTGGTAAAACTTAATACTGAAATGCCAAGTGATGAACTTTAGAGGAGATATATAAGCCTGAACGGAGATATATAAGCCTATTAGACGAATCCAATACCACCGTCACAATAGTTTCCATGATGGATTCTTCCTCCGAGTTAGGGTTAAGATATATTTCTTGTGAAGAATCCTTTCTCTATCGTGCCTGTAATTAAGTCTTTGTGCAATTAAGTTTATGCTTAAGACTAATGAAACCGATGCAGAACTGGGACACATTTCACTTATAATAATGCAAAAGAAAGAAACCCAGTATATATATCAATCAGGACAGTGAACATACAATACTTCACATAGTCACCAAACGAGGAACTTGGTTGCGCTGAAAATTTTTAAAAGTCAGAAATGTTGTGGTGTTATCAACCCTTTCCTATCCAGTGGAACAACAATTGATGAAAAGGATAGCTTGATCCAGTTGTTAGGGTTTGCACACGATTTTGGGTGCTCTTATTTTTCTCTATAACAGATCGACGGTTACTATTTAACCTTAAAATGAGCGGGCTAGATCGATCCCTAAACCTTACTAGACCTTATAAGTAGAAAAGTTTGCCCTTATTTCTTCTCAGCCTCCATCTATCTAGCTGCGCACAGAAAAAAAAGAATAATCCAAAATCTAACCTTAAAAATCATAACAGCTCATGTTCTTCTTGTTTATGATCCATAAATGGAAGCAGAAACATGAAATACACAAGGTCATCCACAACAACTTTCCCACACAATGATTTCTCCTCTCAAATAGCTAAGATACTATCCACTTCAGGCTGCACGAGATTTTTGGATTTGTTTCTAATATGTACTATTCCAGGTAAACAAATTACTGGATTTTCCTTTATGAGTACATGTTTTGGTTTGGATTTCTTACGAATATGGATGACAGGATCTCCTTTTTCATTAAAAGATCCAAACAGCTGCATGGACGCTTCAATTAAGCGAGGAAGATGGCCTTTTTTCCATTAAATGGTACTGCATATCTGGGTTTTGAAGATTTAGATTTTGTATCTTTTTAGCTAGCTAGTGTTGTCATCTTTGCTAAAGATCCTTATGCGTAGATCAATTTATAGAGTAATTATAATTTAAGTTTGTTATTTGCATGTGTATTTTTTTTTCCTTTTTAAATAACATTTGGTTAAATTATTTGTGATGCAATATTAATCACTACATGCATGTGCAGTACTGTGTAGTGTTGTTACAAGCACCACAGAGAAATCCAATTAACGATAACTTTCTCACTGCTGCATCCAGAGAAGGGTTTTTTCTAGTGACACAAGTTCTCTATGGGTGTATTATAGTGGCACAAGTTCTCTATTGGTCACCTGCCGTGTCCGTTAGACACACCTCATGGACGTTTATATACGTAAACAGAATCGATTCATCTAGACAAACAAAGACAAAGTTGCTTCTACATTAAACTTTGATTTTGTACAAGCGAACAAGATATTTCCAATCAAAACAGTATACTGTATTAGATTGCGAGTGTGATTTCAACTGTTACGAGTCCATATGAAAACCATGGCAACTTCTATCATCTCCCCCGAAAAATAAGAATTTGGAATTTTAGTGTCCCGGAAATCCATGGAGTTATCTTCTGTGTACTTCTAGATAAAATTCTTTTAGTTTAACCCAATACGCCCTACTTGTCCGTATTTATCATATCCATCAATCTTATTGCTTGCGGTACATTCTCTTAGTACCATCAATGGATCTGGTGGTTGCAGTCTTGTTTTTCATACAACTAATAGTCACATCAGAACCCAAAGTGATAATATCCCAAAATGGAATTTGGGTTCCTCTAGAAAATCCCAATTAATGGTTCTGGTGATTTTTTCATACACCTTAACTTATCAAGAATCCAATCGAGCTAGAATCAACATCAATATGCAACTAAAAATCATCCAAAAAATCTTCTGACTGCAAAAGACCATGAATGTGTAGTACTGTCCGTTACTACAAAAACTATATCTTGGTAATCAGGATTGAGCTGTTACCAATGATAATCACAGTACTTTAAAGCTGATACTCTCAGCATCTGTTTTCTTGAGTTGAACCCAAGGTGAAGGCAAGCATGAAATTGTAAACCATAAAGTGCAGAGCAACGTCACCCATCAGTCTTCGGTTAAAAATGATCCGAGCAAAACCATGATAACATATGCTATCTATGAATTATTTTAATGCATGTAATTAAGGGTTGATTTAATTACCATGGTAGAATGTTATAACAACTGTTGGAGTTTCTTTGATTTTCTCATAGTCTTGAGAAGTATTTGAATGGAGCTGAGCTGACATTCACACTAGACTAGAAATCAACACAATGACATATGGAAAACATAAATTTCACTGATTAATTAGGTAGCTAATGAGATGGATTAATACCAGTTACAAAGAAAAAAACTCAAATATCAAACCATTACTATCAGGGCCTCCATCAAAACCAAACACATATACAATTCATACAAGAAATTCATTAGTTAATCAAAATGAAAGGAATTACAACCTTTTATCAGTATTAATTATTCATCAGAAACCCATTTATTCCTAACTAGATAACAAATAGATGTTATGATCTCAGATCCCTAAAGTAAACCCATTTTCCAACCCCATCTCTCTTCAATTTTGTTATATGAGCCTCATTTTGTTAAGTAAACTGCATAATCAAAAGCTTAAGAAATGGAACTTGGATGAGAGGAGAAATCATTGTGCTGAGAGTTTAATTGTTGTTGTTGATCATCTCATCCAGATATTAAGATATTACTTGTGGTGGTTGGGTTTAAGGCGGCGTGAAGAAGAAAAAAACAGATCGAAAACAGAAGTAAGAAGGGGAACCCTAACACGGATGTTTAAATAGCTAAGTAAACGGCCAAATAAGTAAAATGTTTATAACACTCTGTTTACATCATTAGTACATTCAGATAGATTTTGGTCGTAGATTTTAGTTCGTGGATTTTGGTTCGAGTGACAAATTTAGGGGTAATGGTCCGGTTTTTATGTCATGAGACATTATGGTTCATGAAGTAGATTTACGTAGATTTTAGCTTGCTCTGCTCATTTTGGATCCCAATGCAGATATCGATCCACTATAGAGTGTTTAGGTCATCATATAGATAACCAAGTCATTAAAGTCTCACAAGAAACAGAATTAAACAAGTCTAATTTAAAGAAATTATTACATAAATAACCACGTCCAAATAAAGTACCATAAAAGAAGATGTCCAACCTACGTTTTCTATTTTAAAAAGTACCTAAACTAAGAAGAGAAATAAGCTGAAAGTAGATTATGATGAATTCTGGTATGTATAACACATCGTGAAGTGTTAAAATACGTCCGGGAGCGCATAGAGTTGATATGTGCCAATTCCCATAGAATCCTCACATGTGCCATTTCCCATATAAACTTTATATGTACCACATGAAATACGTCGATAATCTACGAACCCCGCTCGATCTCGAGCTACATGTTTGTTGCTCCCGTATCTACAATCCATTCGGGGAGAGTGACAACTATTACATGTGAACACATAGATGTGTAAATGAGTTAAATGAACAAAGTACCTTTTTCGGCTCGGTGCACTCACGGCCAAAGTGTCCTTTGTTTCCAGTTATAGCATTTCATCTTAGCTTTGTCTCTTTTTCCAACACGCTTGCCACGATGGCGCTTAGCTGGTTTTTCTGCCTTTTCCGAATCCTATGGCTATTTTTCTTGCGCTTCCCTTGTGGTTTGTGCTCACCTTGAGAATACAAGATAGCCACATGTGTCGCCTTTTGGCGCTCAGCTTCAAGCTCAACGTGGCGTTCGAATTTAGTTAATCATGTTGATTGCAAAGGGTTACATCAAAGGAGGCCCAGAGGTTGGTTCCACCCCATAGTTCAAAGTAGACAAGCATTAAATCCAAAACCTAACCCTAAAAATCAACGGCAGCAAACACTCAATGTTCTTCTTGTTCACAATCCATCGACAACAACTGCCCCACACAATGATTTTCCTCTCTAAAAACTATGATCTTTGATAATTCAACTTTTACCATTTTTTTAGATTCTCTTCTATCTGGGTCTCGGTCTGGAAAAACTAATTGTTGGTTTCTCCTTCTGGGTATTTTACCACTATCAGTTGGTAGAATTTTTTTAATACGGTGGATTTCAATTGAGCAGGCAGAGTTTTTAATTGACAGCCTCTTGTACCACAAAATGCTGCTACAGATCTGGGTTTTGAAGATTTAATTAATTTTGTATTTTTAATACATTTTAGTTTGCTAGTGTTCTCCTCATTATTGAATATCCTTTCGGTTTGTATATAAAAATCAAGTTATAGAGTAATCTGTAACTAATTTATTTGCATCCATGGTTTGTTTTCTAATATGGGTTGTATTATGTGGTCTCCGAATATAGTTTGATTGGTTATATGTTGTGCTCTACGAGTATGGTTAGACTGGCAAATATTATAACCACTCATGACATGAATTGTTCCAGGAGCATGGTTGTAAAGTGGACTCCATTTGCAATTCCAAATTGAAACTAGAATAACAACTAAACCATTTGCAATTCTATTTGCTTCTCAAAAGACACCTATCTTCATTTAAACCCTATTTTCATTTAAACTTAATGCCGCTCTTTAGAAATAATCTATTTTCGTTCGATCTTCATATATTTTAATCTATCTTGGATATTGTTGTATTATGCTTTTGGCTGTTTGGTTTCATATGTTTAGTTTTTTAATGAGTGACTTCCATATACTTCACATTCTACGCATATTATGACTAACAATGGCCGAAATGATGAGGCTACGTCTTTACTTGATTGTCTATGTTGCCTTCATCATCATCTGGGTGACTTACACAAATAAACTTAACTTTATCCAAGGAGTGTAGAATATGGTACTAGTATTACAGCACTTAATTCGCATATAGGTTATCAAAACCTAACTGCAAATAAACTCAACTTTTTTTTGTTTTTCTGGTAGGAATTGTAATCCATTTACAATCATAATTAAGAAGCCAATAAAACAAAGAACCCAAAATCAATCAATATTAAGAAGAGAAGTCTTATATTTTCTTGGAATAAATAAATTAAACATACAGAATCGGAATTCCACAAATTAGGTTTGTGATACAAGTTAAATTAACCCTTCAAATTTGTATAAGAAGAAGTTTCTGAATTACCTTATCATGACTTACTTCACTGCGAACAATTCGAGTAAATCAATCCAAACTCATCTAGACAAATAACTCTTAGACGGTGATTGATGAGAAACATTTGAGAGGAAAAATCATAATGCTTGTGGTTTTCTTTCGATTGTGTATAGAGATTCTAAGATCATCCCAGTCCGTTTCGTAAACCATAGAAAATTAAAAAGAAAGAGTTTTGGAGGATTAGAAATCGGAAACCAGAGAGACGAAGACGGCTGCCTTTAGTGTAAAATAGTTAAGAGAGTCTGTGTAGTTGGTTTATTTATACGTAGTAGGTACATCCTAAACCTAATGGGTGCCCTTATCAAGGGTAAGAACCCCCATGTGGCACAGAGGCCCAAAGAATGAACCCAATGGATATAATCCAAAGTGACAGCCCATGTAATTGAAGAAAAAGTAATGGCAAGTTTCTTCTCTGGCTAACTCATACTTAGCATTAACCTAATTGGTCTCCGAATCTCTTAAATTTGGATAGAACTCTGATAACAAAAGTCGGGGTCTTGGTTAGTATTCTGATATCAAATGTCCAAAAATAAGTTACAAATGATAAGAAGGAAAAGAGTTCAATGAAATTTGATGAGAACTTCTTCTAGAAACAACTCTCGGGATTGACTTGTCTTAGGAGATATGTATTCATCGTATATATTGTATATATGGTTATATAATTTCTTAGTTAGGAAAGATATTTATTACATGTAGATTTGTTTTATCTCTACCTATTTATTCACAGGGAAACCTGCTTTGTAAAGATTTAATAAGGGTCATATGCGAAATAAAATGGAGGATCTGCTCATTCTTAGGTTCATTAAGGTGAATGGAAGAGCCATTAAAGCTCCTAAAATCATTGAGGTAAAATGGCAACCTCCACTTTATGGTTGGTTCAAAATTAACGCCGATGGTTGTTCGTTGGTGAATCTGGGGCTAATTTGGATGTGGCGTGGTATTTCGAATAGTAATTCTCGTAGTTGGGAGCTTAGCGCAGTCCACTCGGTGTGGATAACTCGTTTCTCGCTGAATTTTGGGAGCCATTTTTGCTTCGGATCGCATGTTCCGTAGGCATGAGACGTATTTGGTTTGAATGTGATTCCATGCATGTCATTGGTGCTTATCTCGATCATTCTTTGGTGCCATGGAATTTAGCTGTTCATTGGGCAAAGTGTATGAAGTTTCTATCGACAATTCATTCAGTACTCTCATATCTATAGAGAGGTAATGCTGTAGCGGAGTTTACTAGCTAAGTGGGGAGCATCTACGTGCTCGCAATGGTGGAATGAGCCCCACATTTTTATTCGATCACTGTGGGTAGTGACAGATCAAGTCCTGTCGGTTTTATCGTTTTAGATAATTTGTATCATGTTCTTTTTTTTTTTGTTTTGTTTTCTCTTCCCCGTCTTTGAGGTTTTGGCCTAGTCCCCCTCATTCTTTTTGTTTGCCTTTTGAATAAATGCTCCAAGTGAGTTTTGCGGAAGAAAAAAAAAAAAAAAAAAAAAAAAATTAAAGATTTAATTATTGTATTTGTTCATCTTTGTTTCTATCTTTATTAAAGATCCCTTTTCAGTTTTCATGTGAAGATAAAGCTATTTAGTAATATTTAAAACTAAATTAAGTCTGTGATTTGCATCTTTCGTTTGTTTTGTTTGAGTTTATTCTCGTCTCTTGAATAGTTTGATTTATAGGTCTGCTATGAGTATGAGAAAAACATATTGTAACTACAACCTAAAAATCTCATTTATAAAACAGGACTTGTTTCCGGGGAGCTTACGGTTGTAAAAAAGTGGACTTCATTTGCAAGTCTAAATCGAAACCGATAATGTTAATTTAATTGTAATGAGATCGCAGTTGGTGTTGAGCATGAACAAATCGGAATGGAAAATGAGGTAGGCACTAATGGGTGAGAAAATGAGACAAACTAGACCATTCCCAGTTTTTTGACAAAACATAAGCATCATCAACATACCGATTCAAACCATATTACATAAGGCAAGGTAACATAGTAATTCACCGCAAGTAGTAAATGAATTTCTGAAATTTAAATCACATCTAAATTAATTATTTAGATTCCTTTTTTGAACCTCAATGGGATGGAGATCAAATATTCATACCGCCTACTAAGTTAATTAGCCAATTAGACAAGCCCTGTGTTACATGAAGCAATGTTATGAACAAATCGATTGACAAATGAAGGCCTAATGGGTGAGAAAAATGAGACTAACCAAATGAATAATTATTATTTTTTTAAATAAAGGGAGAATTTTTTTATTATTGCTCGAATTGCCTATTTAACAAACCTGGATCCATGGAGTGTAATCTCTGTATTCTCAACAATCAATTTTTCTCCCGATTCTTTTAGAGATGGTGTCTGCAAGACCATTACCATTCCTTGTAACAAAAGAGATTTTCAAAAATAAAAGAAACAAGAAGATTTTTAATATCTCTAATAAGTTTATTACTCTCCCATCCACTCTAGTAATGTACCACTATTTCAACATCCAAGATAAGATGAATATTGTTGATGCTTAAGCCCTTTATCAACCTCAATGCCTCCAGAATAGCCATGCCAACTTTAGGGTTGATTACTCAAATCAAGATAGGTTTTGACCCCATCACAAGTACATGTAAGGGAAAACACAATACAGGAGGCTAGCATTGTTAGTTAGTCATATAATTAGAACATGCATCTACAAAAATTCCCAAAGTGTCATGACATACGTATTGGAGGTGATCCTAGTAGTTGTAGAGGAAGATCCTCTAGTTAATCAATTTATGGCAAAGTCGATTTTTATTGTATTTGTTAATCTATTTTTCTATCTTAATTAAAGATCTATTAAGTTTGTATGTTCTTTTGTATCTATGGTTTGTTTTTCCTAATAAATCTATGGGTTTGTTTTCTTTAAGTTGTGTTTCTCTCATGAATAATTTCATTTAGTATTTACAGACTTTGGAGAATGTTAAGCTGCAGAAAAATGTGATCATAGGCTCCAAACTCCGAATGTTAACTTATATCAGAATCTTTAAACTCACATTCACGTGTATGCAAAAACAAATCATGTAACGATAACGTCGAGTCAACAATTACGGTCATACAAAAATATATCAACCACTACCCTTAAGCCAAGTTAAATCTAATATTGAAAATATATCAACCACTACCGTTTAACCCAATCAATCTAGATCGATCTATAAATCATATAATTAGCATAGTTGCTCATTTTTTCTAACTCACTTCTATTTTAGCTGCCGCTGAGAGAAAATGGATATGAAATCAAATACATCACCTTTGACAACAACTTACCCACACAATGATTTTTCCTCTCAAAAAACAAAGATATTCCTGAATTTCGATTGCTACCATTTCTGGCGGTTCTCGGATCTAGGTAAACAAAATGTTGGTTTCTTAATTTGATGGAATCAAAATTCATCCATCTACTAAGAAAATTAGCCAGATAGGATTCAATGTAAAATAGAAGAACAAACTTTACATAATCTTTGAGCCAAAGCCGTAATATGCTTTGAACAAAGAGAATTAGTCACCTGATGACTATTCATCAACCTACCCTGCGCAACTCCAACACAACCCTGCACTTCTTTATTCAGAAAGCTTCATTCTAAATTTCTGAATCCTGGAAACTACTTAAGCAATGCAAATAAATGTTACAACTTCTACATGAGCTAAATGGCTAAACAGAGTATCGTTGTTAGAGTCACGGTCATAGAGATAAAGACCATCAATGAGGGTGTTAAATCCAGTTGAACCCTATAATCGATCATCCATAAAAAGATATATATATATATATATATATATATATATAAGGGTGATTACCATAAATTTGATATCAAAAACAGATCCACGATTACTATTTAACACTAAAATGAACGGACTAGATAGATTTCTAAACATTATAAGTAGAAAAGTTTGCCCTCATTTCTTCTCAGCCTCCATCTATCTAGCTGGTACGAAAAAGAATAGTCAAAAATTTAACCCTAAAAATCAACAACAGCATACTCTCTCATGTTCTTCTTATTCATGAACCATAAATGGAAGTAGAAACATCAAATAGGTGGCCATCAATAACAACAATTTCCTCACACAATGATTTCTCCTCTCAAAAAACTATGATCACTCCAAATCCAATTTCTACAATTTTTTATAGCCAAAACAAATGTAAGGTGCTTTTAACAATGAGGATTGTCTCTGATCAGCCGGTCTAGTTCAGAATGTAGTTAAGTTCCTTTCTTGTTTCAAGTTCAATATAACCTCGCAGAATTTAGTAAAGCTTCATTATAAATTACCAAATACCTAGCTGGAAACTATTTAAGAAATGCAAATAAATGTTACAACTTCTACATGAGCTGAATGGCTAATCTGAGTTTCGTCATTGGCGTCATCGCGATACACATAATATCATGAATGAGGGTTTTAGATCCTGTTAAATGCATCTTATAATATTGTCTAGTTTCATGTCCCATTTGGTGGTTTATTTTTGTCTTGTCGAATGCATCTTATATTGTCTTAGGCTCTACCATCTACCAAATTAAGAAAGAATTATTTGATTCTTAGACAGTCATATGTATATGAAACTCACCGTTAGTAAATAAATTTGATTCTTCATATCCTTCTGGTTTTTGAAACAAAGTCTCAACCTCTTCTAGTTTTTGGCCTCATTCATGGCACCTACATTTGACAAATATGAAATCAGGTTAAGTATTTTGAACCCGTAAATAAACATTAGACAAGCACCACATGTAACGAAATCCACCTAATCTATCTTCCTTTTCAGGCCCCTCACAAGGCATCTGCATTTGACAAAAAGGAAATCAGGATAAGTCTTATATTAAACTCACAAATATTTTATTCTAATCTAAAATAC
>JAJJWW010001572.1:0-251455 GCA_023531295.1 Papaver armeniacum | reverse complement strand
AGACTAATAAGTCATTCAATACAATTAAGGAGGTACGAAGGACTTTGACATCATGCCACAAATGAATGTCAGGTGAATAACAACAACAGCTCATGCTGAGATATGGGAGACGCAACATAATTCGAAGGAGACGCTCCATGGAGTAAAATCCCGCAGCCCTGATGAAAAAAGTGGTTGGAACTAATCACCAACCCTTATTGGCAATATTAATGCCTTAACAACGAAACATAAGACGTACCGGCGATCCTACGGAGTCTATCCTGTGGGAGGGATCCTCAGACGGAGTCAAAGACAGGAGCTGCAATAACAAAGAATCATTTATAGACCTTATGCTTGTAACCATACAGCAGGGCGTAGAAAATAAATTTCACAACAATGATGAAATACATAATTGAAATTAATTACCAACTTGTTAAGATGGTTCAAAAAGAAACCAGGCCAAAGACGCGAGACCAAGATGTCAAAAGGAGAATTAGCCAGTCAAGGTAAGTAACCAATGACGGAAGGGAGTCCTGTTACAATCAAAGAAGGACTATAAACATTCCGGCACAAATATGTGTGACCCAAACTAAGGTGAAATCAGGGGTCAACTAATAAAATGGTGGTCGACATCCACACTATTTGTTGCACCAACAGCAATCCAAGAATGGGGCATCGAAGAAATGCTACTCTCAAAAATGTAAAATCAAAACTCGAAGTGAAAATTCTGTAGTAACAGATATCACTCGCAAAACCGCTATGAGCGAAGAGGGTCGTCACCCTACAATGGTGGTTGGAGCTTAAATTTCTTATCTCACTTTCGTCGCATTCACGACAAAATGAAAAGTCAAGACGGTACAATTAGTTATGTACAAAAGCATCTCATAACGAAGAGCCCTATACACTGATTAGTTTAACAAGACGAAGCGATCGTTAACATAACGATTCAGCTCTACAATGAATTATGACACCCATGACGCACAATCTTGTTGTCAAAAGGCGGAGTCCATGCTTGAAGTTACAACCACAGTAACCACAGTCCATTCTTACCAATAAATTAAGGTGAAACTCGCCCATGAAATCATACCTAGAGCTACATCGCTCAGTAATCCAAGGTGTTCCCACCAGAAGGCCAAACTACGAAGTAACAACTACCACCATCAGAAAAAAGATGGCACTGACGATCATAAGTCAGTATACACAGTGGTGTCACAATAAAAACAACATATTGGAGGTCCGAGATAATGAGTCTCACAGAAGCCAGACGAGCCCGACACCTGCAATTTAAGCCACGATGACGTGCAAAATAGGGTAGCCAGACAAGATCTCCATATAATCCTCTGTAAAAGGAAATTATTGCTAAGAAGGTCATTTACCCGAACAACAACAGACGCCTCCAAGATGAGACATGAGAGTCCCTTACCGAATAACGAGAATGACAAAATTCGGAGGATACATTCCTTCAAGACCATTAAATATGGTATCGCTCGGAGGATACATTCCTTCAACAACATTAAATATGGAGTATACAAATTGCTAAAGCCCAATGGGAGAAAATTAGCATGTTCAAGGAACATTAAAATATCACCCTTGATATGATCATGGGATAAAAAGAGACCACGAAATCGAACTATTAAAGGCTATATGCCTTGAATGGGATTCCATTTGGAACAATAATACTACCTCTGTTTCTGGAAAAAGTGATACTTTCGCTTTTTCATTTTAGCCTAGTTTTCCAGAAACGGAGGGAAAGATTTCATTTGAACATTTTCTTTTTGTTAGTTTTAATTTTTTCTTTTGATTTTTTTTGTATCTAGGATTTATTTTTGTTTTGTTTATATATTTGCTTTTTGCATTGCATATAGTTAGAAAATTGGGATTCCAAACAATACTCTTCTAAAAGCCCATCAGATTATGGTATGGTGCTAGCCACACCTTCCATTCTACAAGGAATGATGCGGGAACAATACCCAAGCTACCTAAGACGGAAACATACCTAAGGTAATGCCATCACGATCATAAAATCGGATGATGTCCTGCTATAACAGGAGATATCCAGAATTGAGGTACTTGTCTCTGGCTAAGGCAAGAATCACATAACCGAGGTATCGCCCTCCAAAAAATGGTTAAAAAGCAAGTGACTCAAACATATGATCACTCGACCAAGGGGCAAGTGTAACCTAAACAGGACACTATCAAAATAAAAAAGGCGAGCAGGGAGATTCGTTACACTCCAAATCCAACACCATAAGAGATGATCTGTCCAGTTAAGGAACTGATCACTCCTTGGCCTTGTCACCCATGATTGGATTAATGGCATAAACGAAAAACATCCTCAGAGCCACAAAAACAAACCCATGTTAAATTCAAAAACAAACGATGTTCAAAAAATTGCCTCGGAAGGAGCACGAGGACTTACACAAGTTACTGATTGAATACATCGCCTCCGACTATAAACGACGACATATCGGAGAGAACCAACTCCTTTAGACATTACCTCGGACAATGAACGAGGGCTGACGAAATGCATAACCAACAAAGGTGGCAAGACGTCGGACTACACCAGCACTAGTCATATGGCGAAAAAGGTGAAAACAATTAAAATGGAGTGACATTCCATCTCGACGTGGTGGAGACATTCGAGTCCGACGTGATAATTCGATAATACCTCAACGAATGATGGACAAATGAATCCAGTCATGATTTAAAAATATTTACAAAAACAAAGGCGAATTTTAGCTCGGGAAGCATTAGCCTACCTTGCTGCCATACGATGATCGCATCAGCGATACTCAAAGCAGACCTCAAAAAGTTAACATGGGGACACTATGGTGGCTAAAAAAGGAGCGCAGTACGATGCCAAGATATCAGAAGGGCCACCCGATGCAAGGAGGTAATCTAACTCTATGAAGGCGTAACCCAACGCGAGGCGCGACCGCCCAGAGGATTACTTAGGCTTAGTCCTATGGGCTAGATATCGAGCCGCTAGATTGGCCATCCACGTCAGCCTGGGCAACCTCCTAAGTCCTATGGGCTAGATATCTAGCCGCTAGTTTGGCCATCCACGTCATCCGTGAGCGCCTAACCATTCGGCGTTTTTTCTCGAGCGCCGCACCATTCGGGCGTTTGATTACTTTTTGAACGCCGAACGGTTCGGCTTTTCAATCTCAGCCGTTAGATTTTGTGAGCGCCGAATGGTTCGGCGTTGAGACAACTTTTTGAGCGCCTAACCATTCAACGTTTCAATCTCGCCGATAGTGCGACTGCGAGCAAATGCTAGGAGAGAGAAGTAGCCAGATTTAGTGTTAACTTTTTTCCCACACTTTTTTCATGATTTGCAACACTATTTGGCCAATCTAGCACTCCAATCTAGCCCATAGGACTTAACCTTATTACCGTATATGTTGGAAGGGGCATGTGCATTTAACAAAATGCCACCTCGCCAGCACCACCATATATTAACACCGATGGACAAATTGGAGTATATAATCCCATGATGTGAACAGAGAAAGGGTAACTTACATCCACCCAAAAGAAAGGGTATCTACTAAAAATGCACGAGAAGGACCAGAAGAACAGTCACCACATGGGTGATATACACAATAAAATATTGTGAAGCTAGTAGTCCACTCTACTTCCAAAAATAGATATCTATCAGAGCCACCAATAACACGATGAGAAGCTCCACACGAGCAGCTGCAAGGAGAAAATTAATACAACACATGTCAAGCTATTAAGCGACGACATGGCGGACAAAGTCCATTCTCCAGTTTGTGTCAAAAACCAAGCTAGAGATCAACGAAAGCAAGTGCTATCCGAGCAAACAAAGTCAAACGAGCCAATGGCGCAAAATGTAATAATATGCTCCACGAGCAAGAAATGAAGAGTCCAAACTAAAACTCAATCAGAGGGAAGAGACGAACAAAAGCCGAGCGAGGCACACCCATTTCTACGCTATTAGGCGAATATCACTGACAGGGACGAGATCTATCCCAACCATAACGCAAATGGAGGAGCACGATGTCCGTCCCAACCAACCCTTTACAATAGTGTCGGAAAGCAGCATGGTGGCCCGAAGGGAGCTTGGAGAACATCTATCTCATTAATTACAACAGTTTGTTGGAATTAATCACCAACTAATAATTCAATAAGTCTAAAAAAACAAACTCAAAGGCGAAATAACATGATGAATTGAATCATGCAGGGCCACAACCCGTGCCTCGGAACTGAGTATAAGAATAGGGGCAAGTATGCATATTACAAGGGAGAAAATCGTATTCCCCTACACAGTTCCTTCATCAACAGTAGTGCCAAAAAATGAAGCAACAAAAGAAGAGGGTCATCACCCTACGATGACGATTGGCGATGGAGAAGCTAGGCAGGGGCAATTCCCCTATACAAGCCATGAACAAAGGAAAAAACAACACACCACCAAGGAGCAAGATGATAAATAAAAAGGCGAAAATGAAATTTTAAAAGAACCAGGTTACCTTAGCAAAAATGCCCATGGAGGATGTATCTCGGAGCCCACATGGAGAGCTCATAATAGCCAAAAAATTGGTCACGATGCTTATTGTCAAAGCATAAATTTAACTGAATAACACAGCCCAGAGGCGAACAAAAGCTGAACATAGCATACACATGGCATAATTATTAGACGAGTATCGACGAACCGGTCTCAAAGACGGAGGCGATGTCTATCCAGGAGATTACCTTTACAGCGGCTAACCAAAGAGCAATCATGAAAACCAATGACGTACAGAAGGACGTGCTTGGAGTCACAATACTGTCACTACAGTTTTCCCATTAGTATTATATATACCAAATCCTAACGACGATATTAGCATATACTAATGAAGAGATGTCAGGATGAACTATGCCATCAAGATGCGCGACGGAAGTCTTGGAATTTCACATAAGAATAGGGGCAAGTATTAATACTTTTAAAATAAATAGTATTCTTATTGCTCGGTCCCTTCAGCAAACAATCGAAGCACCACAATGAAGTGCTAGCCTACTTGCTCATAAGCATCTAAGGCGCATCTATAGAGAATGCCACAATGGAGCACGACGAAGGAGAAACTTCGCTATTGCTATTCAAAGCACTAATGGTGGAAATAGTACAACAAACGGAGAGGGTCGTCACCCTAAAAAGGCGAATAAAGTAAAGTTTGCTTTTATATTTTATGTTTCATTAAAAACTTGGAGCACTCATCCCGCCTCAAAAACAACACCTAAAGAAGATTTTCATGAAGATTCTTCTTCGAAGAACCTCCAAGAAAAGGAGCAAAATATGAGAGTAAAATATCAACTCGACACGTGGCGCAAGATCTAGACGGGAGCACCATATAATACTACAAGCAACTACACAATAATACTACCTTTTGTAATCCTTATCCTATCTAGTCAGCCCTAAGGGAATAAATGTAATTCGATGTACAATACCCCCTGTATAAGAGAAGGAGATATAGGGTAAAGGGCTTCCTTCGGCTGGATACTCTCGGCGAGCTAGACTCTAGCTCCTCCTCTTCTTCCATGGATGGAGTTTCAAGTCCCATGAGGACCTCGATTCATGGATCTTTGTGTATCACCACCAATAATAGTGAAAACAAAGTGGATGTAGGTCTTTTAATGGCCTACCACTATAAAATCCTTGTGTTAATCTTTACTTTTATGCACTTTTATCTTTTATATTTGATTTTCAATGATTTATGTTCATTAGATCTTATTGGGTGTAGTCATCCGAAAAGATGCAACTACACCTTACATTCGAGCTTAGTAACACAGACTTGACTTGTTTAATTTATATCTACGTTTTTTTTCAAGTTATTTAGATTAAAAAAATAACATACGAAGAATATATCTATGAATCTCTAGTATTGGTGGCTTGATCATTATACTGATTAAAGTGTCAAGGAATCATATACTAGTTGTTTTACACAACTTTGGTATATTGGAGTATGAAGTATAATTAAGCTATTTGGACTTCGTAGATTCAACATATACCAGTATAATTAAGCATATACTAGTTGTTTTACACAACTTTGTTATATTGGAGTATGAAGTATAATTAAGATATTTGGTAGTTCGTTATTAATTAGTGTGTTGAAATTTCAGGTTGATTTCATGCCTCGAAGACTATGTTTAATTATATGAGTTAAAGGAAGTAGACTTATGAAACTTGTTTCGTAGTTGAAATGAATCAAAGGATGTATTTTAGGACCGTTCCCTTAAATAAGAATCTCTACTAGGATTGGACCTAAGTATCTTTAGTAGGACCAGTTTTGTACTAAGGATCTCTAATAGGACCGGTTCCAAGGATCTTTACCAGGACCGATCCTTATGTTAACCAAATAAGATGTTTTCGGTTTGGCTGTTAACTTAGGGTTTGGATATCTGTCGGAAATATGGTATGGTTAATACGAAAAGTTCATAAGATGTCGACATAGTATATGAACATGTGTTAAATGTTCAAGTATTTTTCTTGATACTCAACGTGAGATCCCGAACCGAAATATTCTAAATACCTTTTTTATATTAAGAATATATGTGCTTCTCATATGTTAGTGGATTAGCTTATCTCTTGTAACTATTAGTTAAGTATCTTTTGTATGCTAGTTAATATTTGGTTGTCATCCGGGAGAGATTTAGGTATAACAATTGGACTATTACAAACCCGAAAATAAACATTTATTGCATATATATCTTTAGAATTTTTGGATTTGCTAATTCATTTTTGTCCAAACTACCTTTGCCTTATAAATAGTAAAGTTTGTCATTCTTACAAACTTATCCCTTAGACACGTTGAACTAACCGGTTGTGTGGGAATCCCACTAGAGTATTCTTGTAATGCTCTTTGGAGGAGAGTATCCTAATTAGGTGTAATATCTTATATGTGCTTCGTGTAAAGACTTTTCTGGGATCAAAGAAGCACTAGTAGTACCGTTGGTGAAAAACTAGGTTCTTATTGTTATTTAGTTTTCGATTATTGATTTCATTGACTAACGGTAAAGTTGACCCTTGATAGATCTAGTTTGGGTTGGTGTCATTCTGTAATTCGGTAGACGAGGTTTTTGGATTTAGACCAACTAATATAACTAAGCATCCCACCTAGCCCAAGCCAGTGACTAAAGTCGAGAGTTTCATGCAACTTGTTGAAAGAAGACTAATTCTTATGTTTATTCTGTGATCTTTCTCTTCTTAAATAAGGTCACTCGAACTAGTTCAGGGATCAACGATTTTAGATCAGATCTTTTGATTTAAGATATGAAGATATAAATTTTGATCATCCATTGTTGTTCTGTGTGTGATCGATCATTAATGGAATCAAGTTGTTTGTGCAGGTACTTTGAAGACTGAAGATTGAAGACTAAAGATGTCTTTTTGGTATTCTAATATTTGTGATAACATCGTGCACACTTGATTGACTGGGATGCGACAAGCTTGTTTATCTCGTATATATTTTTTAAGCTTGTTGTATAGATCGACAATCCATATTTGTGTTTCTCTTTGAGATATACTTTGATAGTTTGTGACTAAAATTGATTATTTTGATAATCTCGATCTTAGTTGATCTAACCGATACAAAGGAATTTATATTGATTAAACGGAAAAACCTTTGTACTCAACTTGTTGATCTGGGGGATTAAAAGGTAATCTCGATCTTAGTTATCTCTGATTAACTTGTTAATCTTGGAGACTAATAGAGCGGTTACTGTAACAAATTAGTACATTACTGTTCCAGAATACAATCCAAAGGAGTTGAGTGATTGAAGTATTCATAGCATGTGAAACGACTTGATATAGTGGACTTTATCGTAGGATTCACGTACGTAGACTTAACTATACGAAGTTGAACAACTCTTCCTCCTACTTATCATCATTTAAGTATGCGTAACGGTATGCGTACTTAAGTGGGTTATTTTCTAAAAACAGTTTATTCGTGAACTAAGACATTTATAAATTAAGGAATGCAATCTTTGCAAACCGTTGGCTATAATTTTCATGAATCGATTCGAGTGAATCAAAACTATTTTTGCTTCGATTGTGTCTTGTATACTTCTATGAGATCTAAGCAATTGAACAACTCTCTAACTAGTTCTTTTGAGTCATTTGAACTAGTTATAGTGAAGATGAATAAGGTTGATATGAAAGTGCTCATATGGCTAACTATTGGTTAACTATTGTTGAACTAACTAAGTGTACACGTTTAGGTACGGTTACTCAAACCTAAATGAAGTTACATTTCATTTGTGTATAACAAGCTAAGTTCGATCTAACGGTTGAAAGATATTAGCTTGAATCTCATCAAGTTTTCATCTAACGGTGAATATTGAATGCTTTGTTACCAAGGTAACTTAGATTGCAAACCCTGATTTGGAGACTATATAAAGGAGAACTCTAGCAACTGGGAAACCTAATCACCACACCTCATGTGTGATACTAGTTGAATCAGCTAGAGTCGATTCTCCTTTAACCTTAGGTTTCTCTCGAGACCCTGTAGGTTAACAATTTAAAGACTTCATTGGGATTGTGAAGCCAGACCCAACTATTTTTTCTGTAGTTGCATGATCTGATCTTGCTGTTTCTATCGTGATTGAGTGCAATCGTAAGATTGGATTGAGATTAATTTCTCCGATAGGAAAGATAGAAAAGTAGTCACAAACACCTTCGTTTTATCGTTTGTGATTCCACAATATCTTGTTTCGCTAGTCGATTAAGATTATTGTGAGGTGATTGATATTTCTAGGCTGTTCTTCGGGAATATAAGTATGGTATATCAATTGGTTCATGTTCACCTTGATTTATCAAAAGACGGAAAAAAAACTCGTAGGTATTTCTCTGGGAGACAGATTTATCTATTTTTGTAGACTTTTATGTGAGACAGATTTGTTTATTAAAGTCTTCGACTTTGGGTCGTATCAACTCTTAGTTGTGGGTGAGATCATCTAAGGGAATCAAGTGCGTAGTATCTTGCTGGGATCAGAGATGTAAGGAGCGTAACTGTACCTTGGATCAGTGTGAGATTGATTGGGGTTCAACTACAGTCCAGACCGAAGTTAGTTTATAGTAGGCTAGTGTCTGTAGCGGCTTAATACAGTGTGTGTTCAATCTTGACTAGGACCCGGGGTTTTTCTGCATTTGCGGTTTCCTCGTTAACAAAACTTCTGGTGTCTGTTTTATTTCTTTTCCGCATTATATTTTGTTATATAATTTAAATATCACAGGTTGTGCGTTGAATCGATCAATTGGTAAATTCAACCTTTGGTTGTTGATTGAAATTGATTGATCCTTGAACATTGGTCTTTGGTACTGTTCAAGTTTATTTATCTTATATTCAATCGGGCTCGCAAATTATCATTTGTTTGATTGCGGATTGAATTGAGAGATTGAGATATAACTCTTTGATATACTTTTCTTAAAATTGAGTCTGAATGTCTAGCTAATTCTCTTGAAAGTATACAGGAGTTAGTCCATACAGATTGCTAAGCGAAATATTGGGTGAGGTTGTTGTACCCCCCATGTTTTCAATTGGTATCAGAGCAGGCAAACACATTTAAGACCTCATAAGTTTGTGTTTGTAGCGATCTAACTCTATGGACATAGATTCTATCTCCATAAACGTACCACAAATCTTCGATGGATCAAACTACTTGTGGTGGAAAATCGCTATGCGTGCTTTTCTTCAATCTCGTGATTTTCAAACATGGGTACGTGTTGTTAATGGCTATACTCCTCTGGTTGATACAGAAGGCGATGTGTCTATACCTAAGGACATTGATAGATATAGTCCAGAAGAAATCCTTGCTGCAAAGCAAAATTCTGACGGCTTAAATGCTATCATACATGCCATTACCCCAGATCTCCAGCATTATGTGACTACGTGCACGAAGTCTAAAGATGCCTGGGATATCTTAGAAACCCTATTTGAAGGGAATACATGTGAAAAAGAAGCTAGGCTTCAAAACCTAAATTCTGATTGGGAAAACCTTTGCATGGCAGATGAAGAATCATTTGATGAGTTTAATCACAAAGTGTGTGTAATTGTTAATGCATCCTTTGCATTGGGTAAGACTATTCCTGAAAAGGACATTGTGATGAAGATTCTCAAATCTCTGCCATCCAGATATGATTCTAAGAAGCATGCCATCATTGAAGGAAATAATCTCGCAACGCTTTCCAGAAATACTCTGGTTGGGAAATTAAAGATCTTTGATCATGAGCGTACATCCAAATCTGGAAAGGATGTTGCGTTCAAAGCACAAAAGAACACTAAATTACTTGATAAAAGCAAAAGTGTTTGCATTTCTGAAAATGATCTTTCTGAGGCTGATTCATCAGATGAAGATTTTGACAAGTCAGTCTCGTTGATCACAAGACAGTTTAGGGACCTTCTTTTGAAAAGAAGTAAACGCTTCTCCAGATATAAATCCAGGTCATCAGATAAACCCCATAACCGTGTTCCTCCTAAAAATAGGGATAATGATGAAACTGATAACGAGGATATGCATCAGTGCTTTAAGTGTAAAGGTTTTGGTCATTTTGCAAATGAGTGTCCAAATCAAAAGAAATACACTGGGAACAAAGGTCTAGCTGCAACTCTTGATGAAATGTCTGACTACTATGATTCTAATGAAGACGAAAAATTAAGTATTGTGAATCTTTGTGAAAATATTGATTTTGATAACTGTAGCAATACATACATCAATCTTGATATTCTTTTAGAAGAGAACTCAACCAATCTGGAAGAAAAGATTGACCTTTTCTGTTGGAAACTCTCTGTCTAATTTTTCAGGTTCCACTATGTGTCTAAAAGCTTGCACATCTCAGGCATCTGAATCGTATTCCAGGTTGACATGCTCATATTGTTCACTCAAAAGTCATGAAATGTCAAAGTGTTTCAAGTACAAACACAAATCGAGGCATGTCAACAAACTTCAATGAAGAGCAAATCGATTAGCAAACAAGCTTAAACTTGTTCAAAAGACCACTGAGGTATGTAAGATTTTATCTTCGTCAAAGAAGTTAGTTTCCAAGGATAAGACAAGACCATTAGAAAGAAGTTTATGGTCTAAACACTATAAGAAACAGGGTTCTATGAATTTCGATCAAAAAGGATACGGTGGACAGATTATTGTTCGCCCCAGCACAACTTTAATTGTGTTGGTTAGTGCATCTTGTCTCATGTGCCTGATAAAAAGAGACAAGATTTTGCACACCTCAGGCTTTAGAAAAAGAAAAGTCTTCTAGATTGTTTTGATTTTCTTTTTTTTTTTGTTCTGAGAGCATTGTAAAGTCTGGAATTCGTGTCGCTTTTTCATATCTAATTGATATTGGAAAAGTATTCTCTGTTTTTTTTTTAATAAAAGAGGGTTAAAATAGACAATTCTGCCTATTATAGGGTTGTGAGTTGTGTATACACGAACCTGGATGTTTAAAGGTTTCTTAACCCTACATTCTTTTTTCCTTACCTGAAACTCTTTTTAACCTAAGACTGCTTGTTGAGCCTATTTAGTGATTTCCTCTCACAAACCCATACGCTTATGGATACTCCAAGCATCATGTTTTCTGATGGAAAAGATGTTAATATGATTGTTAAGCCATCAATCATGAAGGAAAAAGAAATATCTCTGAAAAAGCGGGGGTACAACAACCACACCCAATATTTCGATTAGCAATCTGTATGGACTAACTCCAATATACTTTTAAGAGAATCAACTAGACAGTCAGACTCAATCTTAGAGTTATATCTCTCTTTCTCGATTCAATATTTACTCAAGCAAATAGAAATCTGCGAGTCTAATTGAATACAAGAGAAATCACTTGAACGGTACCAAAGACCAATGTTCAAGATCAATCAATTTTAATCAACAACCGAAGGTTGGATTTCCCAATTGATCGATTCAAACGCACAACCTGTGATATTTCAATTATATAACAAAATATAGTGCGGAATAGAAATAACACAGACACCAGAAGTTTTGTTAACGAGGAAACCGCAAATGCGAAAAACCCCGGGACCTAGTCCAGATTGAACACACACTGTATTAAGCCGCTACAGACACTATCCTACTACAAACTAACTTCGGTCTGGACTGTAGTTGAACCCCAATCAATCTCACACTGATCCAAGGTACATTTGCGCTCCTTATGTCTCTGATCCCAGCAGGATACTACGCACTTGATTCCCTTAGCTGATCTCACCCATAACTAAGAGTTGCTATGACCCAAAGTCGAATACTTTAATAAACAAATCTGTATCACACAGAAAAGTCTACGATAATAGATAAATCTGTCTCCCACAAAAAATACCTACGAGTTTTGTTCCGTCTTTTGATAAATCAAGGTGAACAGGAACCAATTGATAACCCGGACTTATATTCCCGAAGAACAACCTAATATTATCAATCACCTCACAATAATCTTAATCGACTAACGAAAGAACATATTGCGGAATCACAAACGATGAGACGAAGATGTTTGTGACTTCTTTTATATCTTGCCTATCGGATAAATCAATCTCAATCCAATCTTTACAATTGTACTTAGTACGATAGAAACAGCAATATCAGATCACACAACTACGAGAAAGTAGTATCGATCTGGCTGCACAATCCCAATGAAGTCTTCAAGTCGTTAACCTACATGGTCTCGATATAAACCTAACGTTAAAGGAGAATCGACTCTAGCTTATACAACTAGTACCATACAGGAGGTGTGGGGATTAGGTTTCCCAGTTGCTAGAGTTCTCCTTTATATAGTCTTTCAAATCAGGGTTTGCAATCTAAGTTACCTTGGTAACAAAGCATTCAATATTCACCGTTAGATGAAAACCTGATTAGATTCAAGCTAATATCTTTCAACCGTTAGATCGAAACTTAGCTTGTTACACACAAATGAAATGCACGTTTTTAGGTTTGTGTAACCGTACCCAAACATGTACATTTATTTGGTTCAACAATAGTTAACCAAATGGTTAGCCATATGAGCACTTTCATATCAACCATATTCTTCTTTACCATAACTAGTTCAAATGACTCAAATGAACTAGTTAGAGAGTTGTTCAATTACTTAGATCTTTATAATAGACACAATTGAAACAAAAATGATTTGATTCACTCGAATCGATTCATGAACTTTATAGCCACGGTTTGCAATTATGCATTCCTTAGTTTATATAAGTTTAAGTTCACAAATAATCGTTTTTAGAAAATAACCAACTTAAGTACGCGGACTGGTATGCGGACTTAAGCACCCGGAATAAGTTTGTTTTTAGTTTACAAACTCTAGCAGAATTTCTCGGGATGATAACTTCCGACAGTACGCGGACTTAGTTCGGTTTTCCAGAGCAGCAAAGTACGCATACTTTGATTCAAGGAATAAGGACTTGCACACATATGTGTTACCACACAATGTTTATATCCTTCCATGGTTATATAATCTAAACTCTCATTTCAATCATTGAAACATTGTTAGAGGACGTTATATAGTTGTTATTCACAAACCATTTTTCGTCAAAGCCATTTTCAAATGATTGAAACTTAACATGACTTTCGTCACTAGTAAAGATGAACTTGGCCAAAGCGAAAGCTTACCAACACATATTTCGAGAAATAGATAAGCGAGATAAACTCAGCTCAAAATAGCAAATGTGTATAATCATAGTCTATATAGCAAAACGACTTTTGTCTCAAGATAGGAGATAAAGTAGATAGACTTTTGGGTGATAGATAAGTTCAAGTCTCCACATACTTTTTAGTCGATGAAGTTCCACAAGTTCCTTGAGTAGTTCTTCGTCTTTGTATGATGATCACCATGGATTCTTGAGCACAACTACACTTTCCATCCTAGTCCGAGACTTAGCTAATAGTATACTAGAAATCAAGACTTATAGTTTTGATCACTAACATTGACAAACATGCTTGAGATAGCAATGCATGCGAGTTCGACCGAGCAGTGCTCTAACAATCTCCCTTACCTCGAACCTTGAAAAGAAAATGAAGGAATGTGAGGAAGCCAAGAGCCGTTCCTTCAAATTCTCAGAAGTTTTCTGATGTTCTGGATGAGTTGAAGGAAACAAGGAAGGAGATTCAACAAATAAAGGCTTTTGTTATGAGAACTCTTGAAATTCAGAAGGCCCTGGTTCGATATCATCATCCTAGAAGGTTTGTTGGAATTGACTCATTTCTTCCCGAACCATATGTTCCCATGGCTGTTGACGACAAGGAGTTCGGGGACGATAAATAATTTTTCAGAGGTCCAACGTATAGGAAACTTCTTATGAGAATTTTATTCTTGTTTTTTTTAAGAAGGATAACTAGGGTTTGGAATAGCCATTATTGTGAGTACACATAGCTATGTCCAACATTTTCATCTTGCAATGTTTTTAGATTTATTTGTTTAAATTCTAAAGTTTATTTGGAAGATGATTTTGCAGTATTAATCTTTATGATTTCATATATTGCAATTTGTTGTGGGATATGTGTGTTTGCATCCGTGAACTATGAATGTCCCATACGTGGTCAAAAGTTAAGTCGTTCATATGTCTATATGCAAGTATTGATAAAAGATTGAATGAACTTTTGAAAACAAAAGTTAAGCCTTTTATGTCATTATGCAAATATTAATGGAAGAAAGGATGAACTTTTTGTTTACAAAGATTAAGTATATTATATGTCATTGTGCAAATGGTGATGAGAAATAGAATGAATCTTTGTTTATTCCGCAGTATTGATCTTCCCTGATCCATATTTTTTATGTAAATATTGTGCGGCTCCGTAAGTTCTCTTATGTGAGCATTTCCGATTGAATTAATTATGGGTTTTCTTGTGGTTAATTTAATTGAGATTTTCGGATACAAATTCATATCCTTATGTGATTTGTTAATGTCCAAAGAAATCCTTCTTTTCTTGTGAAAGTAAGGTCGCTCTTGTTGTTCTTTCGGGAATGACATTTTATGGGGGAGAGTTCTTAATTGAACTTGTGCTAAATTGCAAAATCTTTGGGGGGAGTGCGGCTATGGAATATTATAGGGGTTATCTTATATCTTTATAAACTCCTTGATGAATGCATTTAGTTTCGACTATATGATTGCATCTAAAAATGTTGATATGTACTTTCTTTTGGTCATGAAGTGTCTCTATGGAAATTTCATTAGGATTCCACTAGTTTTCGTACCTTTGCCAATTTTATTGACAAAAAGGGGGAGGATTAATGTGTAGTTCACACTATAAATACATATGGTTTTCGGATCATTATATAAGGGGGAGTGGTTTTCATGTGAGATGAAGTATTGACTAAGGGGGAGTGATACATATCACCAAAGTATTGTTGTCGAAGTTGTGATACAATTGAACTTTGATGTTGTGAATAATACTATGACACTATATAACAATGATTGGGAGCTATTGTTTTCTCATTGTTATGTCTACGGATCTTCAACAACGATGATGCTGAATTGAATACCTTTGGAATCATTGGAGTACTTGGAAGTGACGAAGATTTCGAGTAATGTTGAAGAACCAAGGATATCAATTATGTGGATGAGAAGCTGCAAAGTTTATTTATTTTGTATTCCATATGTATTGATAGTTTTGTCACTAAAATTGACAAAGGGGGAGATTGTTAGAGCATTGCTCGGTCGAACTCGCAAGCGTTGCTATCTCAAGCTTGTTTGTCAAGTTTAGTCTATAAGTCTTGATTTCTAGTCTACTTATAGCTAAGTCTCGGACTAGGATAGTAAGTGTAGTTAAGCTCTAGACTCCACGGAGTTCATCATGCAAAGACGAAAAACTACTCAAGGAACTGGTGGAACTTCATCGACAAAAAGGTATGTGGAGACTTGAACTTATATATCACTCAAAAGTCTATCTACTCTATCTCCTATCTTGAGACAAAAGTCGTATTGCTATATAGACTTCGATTATACACATTTGCTATTTCGAGCTGAGTTTATCTAGCTTATTTATTTCTCGAAATATGTGTTGGTAAGCTTTCGCTTTTGCCAAGTTCATCTTTACTCGTGACGAAAGTCATGTTGATTATTTCAATAACTTGAAAATTGCTTTGATGAAAAATAGTTTGTGAATAACAACTATATAACATCCTCTAAGAAAGTTTCAATGATTGAAATGAGAGTTTAGAATATATAACCATGTTTGGATATAAACATTGTATGTGAATTCATACTTGTGTAAGTCCAAAATCCTTGAACCAAAGTATGCGTACTTTACTAGTTTAGGATGACCGAAGCTAAGTCCGCGTACCTGTACTTTACTCCCCCTTAGTCAATACTCCATCTCACATGGAAACCACTCCCCCTTACATAATGATCCGAAAACCATATGTATTTTTAGTGTGAACTACACATTAATTCTCTCCCTTTTTGTCAATAAAATTGGCAAAGGTACGAAAACTAGTGGGATCCCAATGAAATTTCCATAGAGACATTTCATGACCAAAAGCAAGCACACATTAATTGTGCATCTTTGTATTTTTGGATTTACCTTTGCAAAGTTTTCTCATAGTACATAGTTTCACTTATTTACTAACAATTAAAATTGATAGCGAAGTTTCCTCATAGTACATAGTTTCTTGGAGACAGCAAGGAAGCTTTTAATTTGCATCTATTGTGGGTTCACATCTTGAATATTGCATTTCCTTTCTCTCTTGAAAGTTTTTATTCGCTACCAACTCATGTATGTAAAATTGCTCAATTGGGAGGGTTTAGTTAGCCGCTTATTTGGTTTGTATTTTTGAGCTTGAGCAGTTTTCTCTGGTGTTACAAGCTAATTTGGGTTGTATCTGATATGAATCATTACAATGTATTTAATGGAGTATAAAGATCAATGGTTGCGTTCTCAAAGCTTTGCCGGCTTAAATATAACAAGCACATTAGGATCAAAATACTAAGCACATGTTGAATGGATCATATGTACCAAGCAACGAGCAAGTTACCAAGCAAAGAGCAAGTAGATGCGTTGTCCAAGGAATTGCAAAGATGTGATACTGTTTCAAGGTTTGTTGAATATCTATTTTTTCTTAATTATTTTTTTAATAATTTTAAATTACTAAATTCGTATTCTACGTGTGTGATTTGTATCCTAACATATGCTTAGACATATGCTCATTTGGAGAGTTGTTTCTTACCTTTTAAACCTTCATTTTTTCATAATCCGTGAACAAGGTTTGATTTTTCTGTTACTGTTCATTGATGTTTAAGTGTGTTTGAAGAATATGTAAACAAGCAATAATAATGAATCTAATTACGACGACTCCAATCCACGGCAAGGTAATTAACTATTGTTTTTTTCCCCTTTAATATTTCTTATTTTTATCAGGAAACAACCACACGCATTAAATGGGTTGAAAGGAAAATCATATAACAATAAAGATCTGTGAACAAGGTTTGATTTTTTGTTACTGTTTCATATATGTAAACAAGCAATAATAATGAATCTAATTATTGCGACTCCAATCTACCATATATAAAATTAACACTACAAATCTACCATAAGTATAGAGACCCTTTCTCAAGGCTCAAGCGAAACTTCGTTCTCTCCATGGTCATAGTTGTTCTTCAAGCAGAATGTTATTTTTGTTGCAGAAAACTAAAGGTATGTTGATTGGGTTTGCTGGAATCTCAAAAGCTCTAGAAAAGTTAAAGGTAAAAAGATTTGAAATCAATGTAGGTGTTTCTTAGTTTTGAAAGATGATGATGTTTTAAATATTTCTTGGGTTGATTTAGGGTGTATTTGAATCAAAAAAATTTAGGGTGTATTTGAATCAAAGAAAGCTTTTCAAATACAATTGAACATAAGGTAAATTTTTTTTTTTTTTGAGAGGGTCTGGAAAGTGGCTTTTTGTTTTTGTAAGTCTCTGATTTGGGTTGTGGTTATGGTTTAGTTTTTAAGGCATCACTAGGGGAATTGGATTAATCGATGAGGGATTTTCGCGGAAGCAGGAAGTATCCTGGATACAAGAGTGTAGCCGATACTTTTAAGTTTTTTTCTTATTCAGTTTCAATTTCAATGCTCATATATATATATATATTGATTTTCCTCATTTACCATCAACGCTGCGTTGTTAGTTATGTTTTTTTTTTCGATACTTGATCGTGTTATGTAGTTGGTCCAATATAACATTTCACATTATGCACATTACTTATTTGATGATATCATTCTATTTTTCAAAAAAAAATAATATTATTCCATTTTTGATTGAATGCTTCTGTGCTATGTGTTACATATTTCCTAAGGGTAATTATGGAACACCATCTTCTGAAACTTACTGCATTTCTGGAACCAAGTTTCCATTACAAAAGAGTCTTTTTTAATTTCTCACGTCTCAAGCTCTATATCAGTCAGTATCGTCATTGGGTATGTACACTACATTGAGTAGCTCTCATTGGTCAGTATATGTCCTTTCAGGTTGTAGTTAGACTTTATAGAATTGAAGAATTGAAATTTGTATGTTTTGGTCGTATATGCTTGTCGGGTTGTAGTTAGACTTTATATAATTGAAATTTTTATGTTTTTGATTTAGTTAAATTAACTAATTATTGATGGTGGTTTTTAATTCAGGGTCAAAACTGTAAAATCCTGTATTTAATGCGCTATCACCCTGCGAGGGATAAGGCCATTTGAAAAGTGACGAGTGCAAAAACCTTCCTCGCTCATTGAGCAATGCAATGCAATATATATATATATATATATATATATATGTGAAATTCACTCAGAATGGTGCGCGTAGCAGCAATCCCAAAATATTCTGTGAATTCTCTCTTCTGCCAGCATTGCCCATTAATGCATGACTCGCTTGATATTTTCCTATGCTATGTTCCCAGCCGAACTCCCAATATTGACATGAAATGACGATTAAATGTTCACTCTCAGCAGAGTAGCATGAATCTCCCGAAGTGCCAGTATTGAGATCTACATGAAAATACCCACACAGGTTACATCACTCTCTGACAAAGAGAATCTCGTATTGACGCACTTTTAAGATAGCTCGATCACGCTTGAATTCCTTAAGGAAAATCTAGACTATTAATATCGGTCTTAGAAATGATCACGGCCATACAATTTGGCAGCGTGTTTCAGCAAGCCTAGAACACTCCTCACAGAACTAGGCAATCATCATATTGACTGACGGTAGGCCCACTAATGTCCTAGCCGATCGAACTCTGCTTAGCATACCCCGGCGCCGTTAAACGCCACACCCAAGCGTGAGTGGTCGCACTGTCGAAAGAAAGCTCAAATGAGCTAGACTGTCCAAAACGGTCTCAGAAGCATCACGAACGTCTAACTTTACCAGCCTGGTTGGACGGCTTGGATCCTCCTACGAACAGCTAAGGAAGTGCCAGCATGATCACCGGCGGGCCCACTAGTGCCCTAGTCGACCGACTTGCCTGCGGCAAGCCTATAGGGTACTCAACCGCTTGACCAAACTCGAGCAGGCACGCTGTATTCAAAACCCTAAGTTTGGGTTACGGCAGTTTATAACTGTCGCAATCGATCGTGTCCGTCCAACTTAGCTAGCCTAATTAGACGGCTTAGATCGCGTTTCAAACAGTCGAGAGGGTGCACATGGGTCCACCATCGGCCCAATTTTACCCTCACTTGATCGACTTGCCCGAGGGAAGTCAATGATATGCCAAATCATTTGATCGAACTAAGGTGGATGTGGTTGTCTAAAAACCCTAATTGGGGTTTATGGCAAAACACTTCTATCGCAAAGTGATCACAACCATCCATCTTCGCCAGCCTAAACGAGCGGTATAGATCTAGATTCAGGCAGTCTCGAAGATGTTAATTTGATCACCGTCGACCCACCTTTTCACATGACCGACCGGCCTATTCAAACTAGGGCTCAATTCCTCGAAACGCTCGCCCAAAGAGGGGTGGGCCACATGGTTTTTAAACCCTAAGTTGCATCAACGGCAATATGTAACTGCCGCAAATCATCTCGTCCACCCAACTTTGCTAGCTTAGTTGGACGATGTAGATTTATTTCCGGCAAACCAACAAACTAGCATGGCAATCACCGGCCATCCCTCCTCCACGAGCAGTGATCGACCAAGTGATGGCGTGTCGCTAGAGCCACTAAACGATCACCCAAAGGTGGTCGATCATGCTACCTCCTTTAAGACGCTTATCCATGACTTATTCAATCAAGCTCTAAAATAATGATGCTTCATACACATCGGTTAGTTTGAGCTGCTTAAGAGTGATGCTTCACATGCATCAAATATATATGATATTTTATGTCGGCCTCATAAACGACTTAGTTGTTTTACGTAATAGCACCATATGCTATTCTCCGCTGCAAGTCCCACGACTTGACCCACTTATTCGAGACATCAAATATGTCACAAACTGGGGGATACTCACTGGGGTATTGGTCTGGTGGTTTACAGCGTGTGGCGTGCACCGCGTCCATTATGAACGTGTCAGGAAAGGATGACGGTTAACAATGATGAGAGTAGTGGATGAAGACGTGACCACGTGATGATCACCACTTCTTACATGGCCCCACTACTCCACGACTTAACTTCCTACACTTCCTACGAGATCAGGGTGACGCTCAAATGACTTATATAAATAGGTTTTCAATCTATTTTGAAAGACAGAACACAAGTGTTATCAACACAAGCCAGAAACCATTTTCTGATACGCAAGTCATAAACAACCACACCTTCAACACTCTGATCTCAAACACCTTCTCCGCTTCCCTCCCTAAGATCAACCCTTCTCCTTCACCTTGTGACCGAATTGAATCTGGAACGGCCATTTCTTGGTTTAGGCCAGAGTCTTACAGATTGATCTCTCGAACCTAAAAGCATTCCCATACAGTGCATTTGTTTAGGGTTTGAATTCGTTTCTCATCAACACACCCCAAATTACCAAAAACAGCAGAATCAGTTTTTTCCCTCAAACACTAATTCAATAGGGCGAGGATGCTGGCCCACTGGAATGAAGCGAATATGAATAGTCACATTAGCTACAAACCATTACGTGAATAGTACCAAAGAATTACGAGAGTCACTTTGTTTTATATATCCAAAATGATCATTTATAACGTTTAATTTTTGTTTATAATTTATTTGTTTCATCCAGGGACTATTTCAGTCATGCATTCGCACATGCATATTCAACTAGCGTTATTGGTTTCTATTTCATTCCTTTTATCATATTTTATATACTTGGTTAAATTTGAGAAGTCATGTTCAATCGTGACTTATCCGGAATAAGCATAGTATGAAAGAAATATCGGAGTTACTGGTTGAGATGTATTATATATCATTATTTGGAGAAACTCAGTGGTGGTGGTGGTGGAGATGTTGGAGTGTTGATGTTGCTAAAGTTAGGGGCAGTGATGGTTTTGAGCTGGTGGCGGTCAGATTAAAGTAAGGCGTAAAAAGATTACAAAATGGAAAAAATGAAGAAGAAAAAAAACGAAATAAAAAGGTGAAAAAATGAGGGATTTACGTAAGTGACCTTAAAAATCACTATTTTTCTTTCTTAGTTTCCATAAAGTTGTAAGTTTTCATCGAAAATCTCAAATTACGTAACTAAAGTTGGGAAATTTATGTGTTTGTGCAAATGCTCAAGAGCTTGCTGTACTAGAGGTTGTGATAAAGTGTGTTAAATTCCACAAGCTTGGAGCAGAATATCCAGGGGCACATGTTATTTCAGTGGTGCAATGAGAGGTTCTGGTAAGAATTTTTGGTTCGGAAAGCTGGCATTGAATAGTAATTATACGAACAATAATTTAGAGAAATGAAATAATGAAATAATTATATTTTGTAAGATAGCAGAGATCATAGTTGTGTTTAATGATGGCTCAAGGGAGCCTATCCATGCGAACAATTAGAGACTGTATTTAGGAGTTTTTCAAAATAAAATTTAGAAGCTCTTAAGTCTGAGTGTGAGTTATATACGACTACGTAATGGGGATGTTCTGCTGATTATTAGTTAACTTTACTCTATTTTCTTGCAAATAAACTGGGTATTGGCCTTCCGAGTAGTGCAACAAACTATAGCTACTGTGTGGTCATGTTCAATCTTGCTATCTAACCTGAAGAATGTTCCAATTCTACTTGCACCTACATTTAACTTGAAATGACAAAAATGGTGACTTTGAGGTGAATGTTACAAGCATGGAATTGGTGATTTGCTGCAAATGGCACGACTACAATCCAGTCGAGCATGGAATATGTGATTCGATGTGAATGACACTGCTACAACCCGTCGAACTGTGAATGGCACTGCTATAAGCTTAAAAACCATCGTGTTATGGATGGTACTATGCATGGGAATTTTTATGGTTTTTTATTGGAATTAGTTATCCAAGACAATTTTGATTGCATTATATAAGAACAATTTTTGTTGTAGAGTGTCAAGATGAACCAGATGAAAAATGTTTACTGTACCTATATATAAGAACAATTTTTGTTGGTAATTTACCTATGATTTGACCAAGTTGATAATATAAGAACAATTTTTGTTGGTAATTTACCTATGATTTGACCAAGTTGATAATATAAGAACAATTTTTGTTGGTAATTTACCTATGATTTGATCAAGTTGATAATATGTTAATGTATCTTATGGATGGATTGGGCTTTTTAAGTTTTCCTGCAAATTTAAAAGATATTTATGTGTTTGTACAATTGAAGAATGTAACGAGTGCTCAAGAGCTTGCTGCACTAGAGCCTGTGATAAAATGAGAAAGGATATCATGTTGTCTTCTCTGGCGGAGAAGAACACTAGGTAAAATTGGTCTTCTTATCTTGCTACGACCTTTCAGACTACATTTGTGAAATTTTAATAATTGTGGTCCTATAGTTGCATGTAATATTGGCATTGTACAAACCTCTGGGATTAATATGCTATACCCCATTCCAATTGTCCTGTCTAAATGATGTTGTTTTGTCGGTTAATATTGTACATAGAGGTGATTTTCGACCTCTGATTGCCACGCTTGAATCTCCAGATCTACAACTGAAGGAAATGGAAATTTTTGATTTAGGAAGATTGTCTCAGGTTACTTATATAACAACCTCTTTTCTCATTCCCAAAACTTTTATGATACAACATTATTTGAATGGTCAAAGAATTGATGGACTATATTCTCATATCTGATATTAAGATTATCATATTTTTCACGACCATCCATAAACTTTCATCTTCCAGTTGTTAATTTATCAGATTGTAACTAGTGCCTCAGTTGTACATTAGAATTGTTATACCCACCTTGAAACGTGTGCGGGGCGAAGTCGCGTTTCTCAAGGGAAGCTCTCAGTATTGTAAAGAAATTGTAAAATCAAAAATCACACTCTTAGTTATGTGCGGACATGGTCGGTTTGATCTTCATACATATATTTGTTGACAGATGGTCAGAACTTCATCTGGGTTCGAATCCTACTAAGAGGTCCACTAGAGATCATAAATTGTTGAAGAAAGAACAAGATGTTTCTTTTGTCCCTTCCAGACGATCGGAAAATAAAGAAATGGTTGATATATTCAAGATCATTTACAAAATACCGTCATCAATTCATCATATTTCATCGGATCTAGAATGTGATATGGTTCCGAAAGATGAACCGGATATGTACAGTTCCAATAAGATTTCATTCTTGAAGCAAAATCCATTTTTTTTATTTCATCTATTCCATGACCGGAATAGGGGGGGTCATGTTACACCGCGATTTTGAATCAGAAGAGAGATTTCAAGAAATGGCATATCTATTCACTCTATTAATAACCAAGCCAGATCTGATGTATCATAAGGGATTTTCCTTTTCTATTGATTCATACGGGTTGGATAATTTTTTTTATTGAATGAGGTATTCAACTCAAGGGATGAATCGAGAGAGTACAATCATCACCGGCTAATCTTCCTGTAAGAAATAAGAATTATCAAAATGATAAATGGTAGTGCCAAGAAAATCAAGGGTGGAATACAATAACATTTTTTTCCATAATGAAAAGAGGAAGCATCATATCAACGCCATAATATTTCCAAATAAAATTGTTTGTGACTATTTCTATTCGATTGTAAGTTTTGTATTTATGATGAACACTACCGCTACTTGGAACATGGAATTAATAGAATGATGGGTTATTAAGAAGAGGATTAGCAGAGTTGTCAAAGGATGCTGAAAACATTGCCAATGACATGTAAAAGCACTCAAATCTGTTGGTATTTTGGTTCAATTCATGGGTAGATCTTGAATATACGATATGATAGTTTTAGGTAATACAACCTAAATCCAGTGTGATCTGTCTATATTATGAAAATAAAGGTGATTGTTTTTTTGTTCCGTCGTGTGAAATTTTTATCGTCTCTGTGTGTTAATTATCTGGAAAATGTGTTATTACTGTGATTTTGTTCATATAAATGAATAAGAAATTCCATAAGCGAATAGATTACTGATAATCTAATTAAATCTGGGACCTGACGTACTTAAGTTTTTTCTCAGCAACCAAAAACAAGAATAAAAATTGATCGCCAGGAAGGAGGTTGGTCCAATAATTCCAATAGTTGAGAAAAGAGCAGGATGTGCAAACTGCTCAAGCCCAACAGTCCTACTAAAATTTTGAATCACACGCACATCAAGTTTATATTACAAGTATGTGTAGAAGAAATAAGGAATAAAAGAATGGAGATCTTTGAACAAGGGACCTCGCAATATCACGCTCTACATCAATCTGAAGTAGAGAACTTGAAACTTAAAAGTAACTTTTTGACTTCTTGGAAGAAGTCAGTTTGGGTATAGAATTCAGATCAACTTCTATAAGCAAAAAAAACCATAATTTTTTGCAACGCAAAAAATATTTTGCTTATGAGTTTTGTTCTGGAGGATTCTGCTTCTGTATCCAAAATAATTTGGCGTTTGGATGCACTGAGAACTAACTTTTCGATTTCTAGAAATCACCTTGCGGATATTTTTTCAAAATGACTTGTAGAAGATTTTTTTTTGCTTTTAAACGAAATAAAATATTATTGCTTCTGACTTCTGGAACTAACTTCTGGTATTCAAACATACTGTAACGACAATTGAGTTTGTATGACTTCCAAAGCTTACTACAGTAGCACTTCTATCATTAAAGCGTAAAGCTCTAGGTACTCGCGTAGGATTCTTAAAAAACCAAGTGCCGATGTCCTAACGTGTAGCAAATGCTAGAACCTATCTGATGCATACATAATATGTTTGAGACCAATTATAACAAGAATCGAGAGAACAAATAATATATAAACTCAACGTAGATGAAGAAAACACACAAATAGATTAATAAAAAAATTCTTATGATCCTTAACCTTCGTGTATTTCAGGAAAACAAATCTCACGTGGAATCCAGAAATTGGTAAACACATCATAATCCACCGCTCCAAATTGAATGACCAAATGGCGCCAAATGCATTAACAGGTGGATCTACGCCATCATTCAAAATAAAAATAAAAGTTATTCAGTTAAATATATATTTAAAATTGTCTTCAATGATGTAAAGTAACCACAATATTTAAGATAAGCACAATTTTTAGGAAAAAAAAACCAGAATGCAATCTGTTAAATAATTTTGTTTTACTGAAAAACAAGGCAGTCTGTGTAGAAGAAATATTAATTTCAATCGGGGAAATCAATGCTCATTAAATTCAAACTCGACGAAAGAAACTTCATATATCTCACTCTAAAAGCACGTGACATATTTCATTGTGATAATACTTTGGAGAAAGCAAATCTATTAAAGAAAAATGAATGGGTAAGTATAACTTCTGACAGAGAACAACTCCAAACACCTACTAAGAACGAACTGGTAAAAAAATAAAAGTATGACACAATAGAAAACGACGATGACCTGATAACGTTGATCGAACTGGATGAACATGATGATGATATGGACGAGATTATGGAGAAGGATCGTGACATGCCACCGTTAGTTGAGATAGATGAAGAATGCAATGGAGTGTTTACTTATTAATAAAGATTATAAATATCATGAGCATTTGTTTTTAGGCACACCGTTTTTGAAACATATTATTATTCTTCAGCAGTATATTATTTAATTTTTTTAAACCGTGACAAATTTCAACTAAATGGATGTGAATCTTATAATTAACAGTGCTATCATGGCGTTCTTTCTTTGGGACCAATGTATAAGACCTACTAAGCTGTATCATGAAACTATGCTTAAGAAGCAGTTCAAACACCACCAACAAAGATGTATTGCTGGCAAGGTAATAAGCGAAACTGGACTCAACATAGTACTGTTACATTAATCGACTTCTAAATCTAGACATAAATAAAGGTATCTCTGTAGTAGCCATTGATAGGTGTAGAATACACCGTATTTACTATCTAGTAGTTACGCTTTCTTTGCTATTTTTCTTGTGAATTATGTACTTTACGTGTGTTTTTGAGTTATTAGGTACTCTGGAGTCGCGCGGAGGAAAAGATGGAGAAATCACCCAATTGGAGTAAAAAGGGCAAAATTGTCATTTCATGGCAATCACTACTGGGAGCGGAACCGAGCCAAGCCGAAGATAGGGGACAAACACTACAGCTTAGTCTAGAGAAGCAAAAAGGGAAAACATCATTGGTGGCCATTATCTAAGTAGTGGGTGCTTATAGTTATCTGAGTACCCCCTATCTACTTCACCTAAGTGGGTATAACACTTCTCATTTCTTACACAATACCTAAAAATCAGAGAAACATCATTTTCTTTCCTTCTGCCCGATGCCGAGAAAAGCCATGGTTGCTGCTGCTGTAATATGATTCAGAGATGATTAGGGAGCAGCCGCTGCTAATAATACCAGATCGATGAAAAGGAGAAGATGATGGTGATGTTATTGTTGGTCTCAGGAAGAAGAACAAGAAATCGTGTCACCGAGATGAGAAAAAGGGGATCTGAGATTTACATGAAATTGAAGATGGGTTTGAATTTAATCTCAAAACGGAGGTGAAAGTTTCTTTGGTGGTGTTTGTAGATGGATTTGGTGACTGTGGTCGAGAATTGCAGGTTAGGGTCTCAATCTGTTCTGAGTTTGAAGCTAAAGAGATGAACCTCAAGTTAGGGTTTGCCATTTCTCTGAGTCAGATGAAGAAACTGGACTCAAGGGAGGTTGTTTAGCAGTATGGATGGAGTGTTATTGTTGAAGAATTGAATGATTTGCAATGAAATGTGTCAAGGTGAGGCTGATACTGATAAGCTCACAAAGCAGTGAGCAATGTGAAGTTCAAGATTAGAACATGAATGTTGATTCAATTACAGAAGGTTTTGGTGATGCTGATATGGGTACAATGGTAGTCTTTGAGAGACATGGAGCCAGTGAATTTTTGTAGATGAATGCTAGGGAAGCTGAGACAGATTTTGTTGTGCTATGGAGAGTACAAGGATCCCAGCTTGTCTACAAGATCAAGAGATGGGGGGGTTTGCTGTTACTAATGGCTAAAGACAGGATGGTGGCACTGATGCTGAGCTCTGGAGCTGTTCAACTGGAACTGTAGCAGCTGGTGATGGCAGTGATGCTGTGAGCTGAAGTTAGAATTGAGTTTGTGCAGCTGCAAGTGTTGCTGGTGGTGATTGAATCCTGGAACTCAATGTTGTGGAGAGATGACTTATGGTGTTGTGTGTGTGAATGAATTGCATATTGCAGGTCCTGGTGTGAGCTGCACTTTGCAAGAGATAGTTGGGGACTGTGTTGGTGGTGGCTGTTGTGGAGAATAGAAGCTGGTGATGCCATTTGAGATGATGAGTTTAAATGAATGATAGGAATTTGTGGTGTTGAGCCTAGAGTTGCAGTCAAGGCAGTGGAGCTGGTGATAATGCAGCTGAGATGTGTTGCTGTTGAGCTCAATATGAGCTGGTGCTTGAAGCAGCTGGGAATGGAAGGTGCTAGCTGTGATGAATGCTGAGTTACAGGGGTGGAATTGCAGGCTGTGGTGCAATGCAAAGAGCTGATTGAATATGCAGTCATGTGAGTTAGATGAATGTTAGGCATTGTTGCAGTGTAGGTGTATCTTTAGCTGAATTAGAACTTGAGAGCAAGATGGATGAAGTGTTGCGCAACAGATGAGAATGGTGCTCTGGAAAAGACAGAGTTGTAGATGTGATGGATGCACAACCAAGATGGCTGGCCAAGGAGTGCTGATGCACAATGATAGTGCAGCACAGCTCTGACATGTGCAGTGGCCTGGCAACTAACTCACTCAGCTGAGCCAGAAGACCAGAATCAACCCTGACTCACTCTGACCACACCTGACTCAGGTCTGACTCTGAGTTGAGTCACCTGACTCTACCTGACTCGGTTTGACTCGGTCTGACCGAGTTGACTCGCTGAACCGGTGACCGGGCGGACTTTGCCGGTCACCTGAGATGTTTTCCGGCCAAGTTCCGGCCACAATACCAGATTTCCGGTGACCACTTTTGGGACATATTTTCTACATGGGTTTCTCTCTCTTATGGGCTTGATGGATTTTCATCTAATGGACTTTGAAGACTAGACCTAATTTTAGAAGTTGGAGAAAAGCTATAAAAGGGAAAAGTCTTCTACAACTTATGATATATCTTATTCTTGGAACTTTGGAGAGCCGGGTTTTGTTTACGCTTCTAGGGTTTGCTTTTGTTCATCTTCTTCTTCTTTCCAATTAATATTATTATGATGAACTCCATAGCTATGAGTAGCTAAACATATTATTGGTTATGGGATAAAAGTTGATTTCTCAACATGTTTTTGAATCTATGAATTAGTTTTGTCTCAGTAATTTATTGTTTGTGATTCACAATTAATAGTGTTATAAGATTTGAATACTTGTTAGGTTGAGTCCGGAATCAATCCGATTTGCGTTCATCTCTAGAGCTATATTAGGGTTTTCAATACGAAAAAGTTGTTTATCCCTGATTCTAAGTAGCATAATTGTGGGTAGTGCTTGTAGTGATATATCCTACTAGTCACAAGTGAATCATAACTTTTGTTAAAACGTTTAGTGCTTTTACACATTCGTTTGCATTGATTAGTCTTATTCCATAGAACTTATTGCTTTTAGGGAGTTAAATCTAATTGTGCTTTTACACTTTAGGTTGCTTTCTAGGAAGAATTCACATATGCATCTTTTAATGTGGTTGTGATGAAAACAGGGAATTAACGGGTTATACTTGCGATCAAGGTATCCTAGGACTTTTAGTAAATACGAGATTAAAATACCAATTCTAATCATTGATGAAAATACATGTTTGTGAATGATACTATCCCGTGACCAATATCTTCTCCTTATTGATTATTCCAACTATTTGCTTTGCTTTATTTTATTTTAACTTTAGTATTTCGTTAAAACAACAAACATCCCCCCTTGGTTACCTTAGAAACTGAAAATTGCATAACAACAATTGCCTCTCTGTGGATACGAACTCTTCCTTACATTGTGCTTCATTTAAATTTAGTGAGTAAGAAAGTGAAATTATTTTTGACGGATTGACAACTGACCATCCATGCATGCACACTTCTAGCATTTCACATTTCTTTTTATTTTGTTTGAAAAATTATATTTCGCAAATTTACATGTGATATATATCTTCCAAAACTTCTACATATAAAATCATTGGATATGACAATTTGTTAATAAAAAAAAAGGTTGGACAAAAAAATGTGTAATTATGCTCAATTACAAATATCCGTAGGAAAATTTAATTATGTTAAATACAAAATCTGTGGAATCAACTTCTTTAATTATTTTAATATCTTCCTATAAAATTGATACATGAATTTAGGTTTATAATGCCTAATTTAAATTATCAAATCATTAGATACCTAAAGGGTATCAGAGTTCCATATCCCTTTAAAAGATCAAACTAATCAAAGACTGTTCAAAAATAATCTAATGAATTTGACCACGGGCGCGGGGCGAAGCCCTGCCACTCTAAATTAGACGATCCACCGACCCCGGTGCGTAGCACGGGTTACATACTAGTCATTGATTGAATCTCTTGTAAAGTATATATAATTCATACAAATTGATTCATCTTTGTCCATTGTAAACTTGACACCACGAAATCTATTGAAAGGGGTTTTTTGTTGTGAACCGCTTGCCATTTTAGATAGAAATATGTATTTCAAGAATTTTTCTGAGGAGGTGTGATTTAAACTAATGAAATATGAGTATTTATAGGGAATTCAAAGAGAATTGTTGGATTAGGCGTTAAGACATAATCGTTGGGTGGCAGAACTTAGACCGTGCGACTGTAGTAAAGATGCCAGCGACTTAGCTTGAACCGCGCGGCCTAAGTTACGCCTCCCGTGTCTTCGGTAAGGTCGCACAGTGAAACAAGAGATTGGACCGTAATGGGAAAACCCTCAAATATGTTGGTTTGCATTCCATAGGGATTTTTCTTAAAGAGCAAACAACAAAAAACAATTTAGTCCAAAAAGTGGTCCGGTGTGGACTAGTTAGTCCTGATCGATCCAAGGATATTCTGATAGGTCATTTTTTTATCTGAAAATACGTAAAGACCAATCTATCCTTCATGCGCTCGATGAAAACTTCTTGTAACTGACACAACGAAGGAGAAGAAGCCCCGTGAGCTATGTATTTTCACCTGGAAAAAACTGAAGAAAAAAACTGTCAAAATCTAGGTTTCTGTATCTACCACTACCATATCTAAACGAGATAAATAGGAATCAATCGAGACATAAAGAAACTAAAATTCATACCCGCTCATAGACCTTCGTCACCTAAAAGAGAGAGAAAGAAAGAAACCAAAACCGAGACAATTTCATCATCAAAACTTCTGAACAAGAAAAAAAAATGAAGAATTCATAAGAATTTCGATGAGCAGTTCAATAACAGTAAACTAAAAACGGTGAGGAAAAACAACACGACGTACATATGTCATCATCTGAAACATTTTACCAACAAAAAAAGTTTCAAAGAAACCAAAAACAACAGCTTCAGGGAAACAAAACAAAACAATCAGAAAAAAAAATCAATAACGGCTCTAAAAAAGAAAGCTAAGATCTAAACTATTATTTCCGTAATTTTTGTTTCAACTTAACTGACTACAACTGTATTTTGACATGATGTAAACTAGTATTTTGCTAGATGTGTACATACCGGTGCACTAGGTGTATGCATGTGAAAATAAATATGTATTTTGATATGAATTTTTGATTACATCCATGTTTAGTAGCTGTGTACATACATGTGGAGCATTGTATTTCCCATGAAAAGTAATTGGTCTGTGTGTATGTATGAATTTTCGATTTGTTCCATGTTTAGTAGGTGTACACGATGCACCATTTTATTTCCCATGAAAAGTAAGTTTGTTTGTAGGTATGAATTTTCAGCTACATTCATGTTTAATAAACGTGTACATGTAGGTGCAACATTGTATTTTCCATGAAAAGTAGGTTTGTGTATGGGTATAAATGGTTGATTACATCCATGTTTTGTAGGTGTGTACATATAAGGTGCACCATTGTATTTCTTATGAAAGTGGTTCTGTGTTTGTGTATGAATTTTTTATTACATCCAAGTTTTGTAGGTGTGCACATATAGGTGCACTATTGTACTTCCTACTGAAAATAGGTTTGCGTATGGCTACGAATGGTTAATTACATTCATGTTTTGCAGGTGTGTACACATAGGTGCACCATTGTACTTCTTGTGAAAAGTATGTCTGTGTTTGGGTATGAATTTTCGATTACATCCATGTTTTGTAGATATACACGTACTGGTGCACCAGTGTATTTTTCATGAAAAGTATGTTTGTTTGTGCGTGTGAATATTACTGTATGTTTGTTTGTTACTATTTTGATTTGAGCATCTTTGTTATTTTTATATAACATTCGTAGATAAAGGAAAACGATATGGATGCAGTATTAATGGCATCCATGGGTTTGTGGATGCTCATTTTGAGAAAGATAAAGTAAAAAGAAAGAAAAAAATAGAAGTATTTTCAAGTGCATTAATTTGACCTCAAAAGCAGTGAATGTGTTAGATGACAGATCCTTTGGTGGAAATTTTATATTGAAATTCAACATTCGCAGAGCTTTAGATACTCTGAACTGGAATTTTCTTTTGGATGTGCTTCATGTATTTGTCGTTAGTTCCACTTCCTTACACCGGGTTCAGGTTTTATGGAGCTCTAACAACTCTGTGAAGCTATCTGCTGTGGTGAATGGCAAGGCTATGGGATACTTTGGGAGTTCTTGTGGATTTAGACAAGGCGACCATCTTTCTCCCTTTCTTTTCTGCTTGGATGAAAATGTTTTAAGCAGAAGTATCAGTAATATTGCAACTAGCAGGGTAAGATCCACCATATTACCCCAAGAGTTGTCTCTGTTCCGACTCATATTCTATATGTAGATGATATTTTGGTTTTTTGTAAAGGTTTCCGTATGGATGTGGATAACGTGATAGATTTATTCTTGGAGTATGGGTTAACCTTGGGTTAGAAGATTAGTTACGCAAAATGTATTATTTTTCACAATAAACGCATTATTAGTCGTGCCCAATCTATCTCTAGACACTATGGTATCCTCGTTGGTTCTTTACCTTTTCGTTTCCAGGTGTCCATGTTTTTCAATGTGTCTCCCGAAAGAATTTTATTCAATCTATTTTAGGCAGAATTAAACTAAAGTTCTCTAACTATAAATGGAAATCTCTTTCCTTCTTGGTAGAGTTGAGTTAGTCCATTCTGTTATATTAAGCTCCTCGATGTATAACTTTTATGTGTATGAATAGCCAAAAAGCCTGTATTCATACTCTAAAGCAATAGATGAGAAATTTTATTTGGTCAGGTGATATTCTGATTCGTAACTACTCTGTATTTTCTTGGAAACAGGTTTGTCTCCTTTTTAATGAAGGTGGTTTTAATATTAGACCTCTAAGTTCTTTGAACCACACAGCGTTGATGAAACCAACTTCGCAAGCAATCAACGGTACTTCAGTCTGGTGTGAATTTTCCCGGAGAAGATTTTTCAATGGAGCAAATATTGTTAAAAACTATCAAAAATCTTCTGTGGACGGGCATGAAAAAACAATGGCTTCGTATGGGATCGAGTGTTGTTTGCTTAATTGGGACTGGAGAAAATGTGGACTTTAGGAATGATTGTTGGTACCCGTCTCTAGACTTTCTGTTAGACCAGGTGTTAGATCTGACTACAGCTGAAAGACGTGATATGGTTGTTGTTGATAGCAATGTTATTTCAAGATGGACATCGGTCGTTTCCAGATCACATAGTTTCCAGACTTCCGGTTGATATTACTAGTCAAATTATTTAAGTTCCCATTAATTTTAACATGGATTATCGGCGTGTTTAGGACAACAACGCTTCAAGTGATATTAATTTGAAAAATGCTTATGCATTTAGTAGGGGCAATAAAGTCGTATCTCGGTTGTTTGTGTTGCTGTGGAGTATTACAGTCCCTTCAAGGAGAAAATTGATAGTTTAGAAAATATTACATAAGAAATTGCCTACATATGATAATATCAGAGTTCTTTTGGCATCGGCTTGCTTATTGTGTCTGTGTTTACATTGTTACAAAATTACGGACGCGAGCCGGGGTTCTTGGGATGAGTTTGGAGAAGTCCAGTCAATTTCGGGCCACCAAACCCTGCAATAGATGAGAAGAATGACTGGAAAAGGGTCTACATTGTGACACTCCCTGCCTTCCAAAGGTACGGAGAAGGCGGGCCAGACGCAGCAGAGCGACGACCCGAGAGCGGATTCCCCACCGGTAGGGGTACATAAGACGACCATCTTGAGGCGTATCACGACCTACAGGCAAGACTGGCGAGACCCATCTAATGTTTGATTGTGATTTTGCTGTGGAGATTTGGAGGTGGATTGCGAGTGTTTTTTATTGTGATTTCTTGTCTAATTCAGTTGCTAAATGTTTGATAGGATAAGGGATTACAAGGGTTATTCTTAGGTTCGCAATCTCTTGTTTATTGCAGTGGTGAGTAGTTTTTGGTGTATATAGTGGGCTCGCAACAAAACAAAACTTGAGGAGAGTTCATTTCCTATGTGTGACTATGTAGCTAAGCTTAGGGTGTTAATTTGAGAATACGGTGGGTTGGTGGATGGGTATATGGGGGCTGATTTTTACGATGTCACAATTTAGGGGTGTAAATTGGGTCGGGGGGCCGGGCAGCCTGGCCTAATTATTAAATGGGACGGGATAGGGCGGGCACCAACTTCACTTACCCATCAAATTAAAAAGGCCGAGCGGGCAAGGCTATACTACAAAATAAACTACCCATGACCTGCCCAAGCCTATTAAATAATTTGGGCTAGGGCGGGCAGGGCAGGTCGGGCCTTGAATATACAGTAATATTTTTAAAACAGAAAAAAAAATGCAACAAATTTTACTCACTATTTAATACCTAAATAAATAAATACTTCCTGACAAAGTCAATAAAATGATGTTCAATATCCAAATAGTCTAAATCAAAACCAAACCAATAAAATTTAAATGAAAATGTCTCATAGTGATTCAAAAAATTGATATGCATGCTTCTGTCTTCTTCTACTTATATATAAAATGAATACGAGAACAAGATAACTTAGATTGTAACCTAATTTAACTAAAATAAAACAAAATTGCCTATAATTATTCCAAGATTGGATCATCTTGTAAGAGGAAACCCTATATTTTTTTCACTATAATTAGCGAAATGATTATATGCAGAAAGATATTCGGGAGAGATTGATGTATCGAGTATATTATAAAAATGGAATGAAAGAGGAAAGGGGCAATTAGGTCGGGTAAACGGGTAGATTAAATGGGCAAACAGGCCGGGTAACTTTGACGGGATAACGGGACGGGTAAAGGGCCAGGAAATACTTTTTAACTCATGGCCTTTGCCTGTCCTGTTATTTAACTGGGATAGGCCGGGCTAGCCTGTAAAGGGCCACGGGCAACCATGGGCTCCCATAGGACATGGCGGTTGGTACTGGGCAATAGGCTACCGGGCAAAATTTACACCCCTATCACAATTCGTGTTTTTAAAATGCGCTTCTGCCAAAACCGACTCTAAAAAAAAGAGTACATACACTTTTACAGTGTATTTCCAAAATAAAATCAAAGTAAAATAATAAAGAGAAAAATAAATAAAAACAAATCCACATTAACAAAATTTTAATGTTCCGTTTTTTTTTTAAAAGTTGACCAGGTTGACTTTTGGTCAAACTTAGCCCATACAGGCTCTTTCTCTCGGTCTGGATGCGAACAGGCCCATAATGTTTTCCCTAAACCTAAACGTGTATATACGAGAATAAAAACCTAGAAAGGGAATCAGCCGACTTCTCTTTTCTTTTCCTATTCTTTTCGTCTTTTCTGTTCCATACAAAACTTAGGCAAATTTTATACGATTAGTAACGGTTGGAGCTTGTGACTGTGGTGGATGAATGGTGTATTGCATTGCTGTGTTCACAAATATCGGGATTTATCTAAAATATCGGGATTTATCTAAAGTTTTGAATTAAGCGATTTGAGGTAGGGGCTTCTAGGTAATACTAAAAACTAAACTATTTTGGCATGGCTTTTATTTGCATCATCTCTATTCTTTTGATGTGTATGGAATTCTGCATAATACAAACCAAAACCTATCTTATAATATTATTAATGATATTTATGCATATATCGAGTCTTGATTAAATTAATTTCTTCTGGTGGTTTAAATCATCCGACTCAGGATGTGCTAGATTTGATTTTTAACCCATTAATATAGGGTAACATGCCTGCTGTTTGGAATCAAAATTTCTATTAAAACCTATTTTGTTTTTACTGGCCTAACCAAACCAATCATCAAGGATTGTTCCTTTCCCTTATTAACAAAGAGTTTCTTAGTTCTCTTTGCATGACATTTTGATATTTGAAGTTACTGTTCATCTTTAAATCGTTATTTGGCATCAGTTTGGCTATGCTTATATTTTGGTGTCTCTACACTATATATATCATTACTTTTGCATGGTAACAATTTCAGAAAAGAAATGAAACGAAAGAACAATATGGGTGGAACTACTAAACTTGTAAACATTTTAAGAATGAAGTACCTTCTTACTGCGCATGTTAAAGAAGATTTATGACTGATTGGTGAACAGACTCCACTAATAAACTTGGTACGTTGTACTCGTACTAAGAAAAATAAATTAGCAATTTACGTCCTAAAAACTGCATTAAGAAAAGTAAATGTTATAAACGTGTAATTATGTTAAGAATATCTAGGGTAAACCTCGTTTATTACTGGGATGCCCTTGTGTCTAGCCCTATAAATAGAGACTCTAATGTTTGTCTATGAGACACATCTAATGAAAACTCTTCTTTTTTCTCCCTTTACTTTGTGTCTTCTTCTCCTCTTTATCTATATTACAATACGTTATCACGCACGTTGCTCTATCAATAAAAGCAACCGAGGAGACTTATTACATCTTTATTTGACCTTTTTCTTTTTCTTTTGGTTTGATTTTTTTTAATTTGTTGAAAGGATTCTCATATGGTTTTATCGGCCTTCATATAGGTATCAAGGTACGTGCTAAAGCTATACGGAGTCTACGAACGAGTTTAGATCTCGACAAGATAGTAACACAGTGACCTAACTTGATGTGTACCGAAGGCGGAGTGATAACAATCACTTTGTGGTTGTGTATGTAAGTGTTACTGACGACAAAAGTCAAAGCTCGTTTGATTCCTTTATTAATAACTTGTATGTTCTTTGTTCGGTGATCATTGCATGTGATTAGTCTAAGACTAGCTCTAACGGGATCCAAGATCCCACTTTAGGCACTGTTGAAGTGTCGCAAATATATAAACAGTGTCTCAAATCCAGAATGAGTGATGCGTTCAGCTTGGATCCAAGTTGGAAGTACCCAAGGTACGCAGTTTCAAACTGCGCATGGAAAAAGCATAAAACGCAGTTACAAACTGCGTATGAAAAAAAAATCCACGGAATATTCTTCTGCACGCAGTTTGAACCTGCGTCGCACGCATATTGAATCTGCGTATTATTTAAACGCGGTTACAAACTGCGTGGCTGTTAAATATTTGTTTGACCTTTTTTTTCCTACACCCGGTTTACACTGTAATGTTAAACGACGAGTATTTTTCGTATACTTTCTCAAATAGAGCTCTGGTTGAACATAGCCCAGTTCTGTAGATAAAAACACTCGTACTACTCAGCTTATGCAGTTGCCATTAAGTCATCCATACACTGTTTTGGATAACAAGACTTCTGATAGAAATCTTGTTATCCTTATCAACACACTATAACGACAAGATTTTTTAAAGGGGATTTCATTTATAAATAATAATTATTTTTTCCTATAAATACACTCAAAGAAACAAACCATCAAACATAAAACGCTACTTCGAATTTAGCCGAAAAAAAAAGAATTCTAATCGCAAGGGAAAACAAATTGTGTGTGTAGAAGCAAACCAAATTTGTCCGCTCTGTTTCCTTGAGGACCATTCAGCCATGCAATGCCCTTGGATGTATTCCAAGTGCCTGCAGAGAGGTTGTCCGGAATCAAATTGTTATTAGAAGCGGAACCTGGAAAAAGTAGGTACCTTCGATGCCAGTTCGATAATTGTCGTGAAGAAGCTCAATGGTTAGAAGATGCAATCAAGTCCAAAGATGATAAAAATATTAGCATACTCTGCAAAAACTTCAAATAGAAAGGTATGATTAAGGTTGAACATGAAAAGGGGGCGTCATGCCCGGTACCCTGATGTAGGGTTTTTATGAAACTACATCGTTCTAAAGATAAGAACACCTATGGTAAACAATTCTGGCAATGTCATGGGTGTAATTTGGTGGAATGGGCCGACTAATTAAATTTTCTGTTGCTCTTTAATATGTTGTGTTATGTTATGTGTTTATGATGTAATGTTTAATCCCGTGTTTAATTCTGGTCAATGAGGCGCGGTCTGATGTAATGTTTATGTTTTATGTATTGTGTATTTTTTATGTTGTTTATGTATGTTAACGTTTATTTGGGTTTGTTTATGTATGACTATTTTAGGACCTCAAGTTAGGGACAAACTTCTTGGCAAACTCCCATTCGTGAATATTTCAACTTAAGTCGGTAATCTCCCCAACCACCAGATCCCAAACCCCCTTATTCCAGTCCACGTGTATGATAATAAATCAAAAGGGAAAGCTGCATAATTCAATGCCTATCTTTACACTTTTGTCTGACATACAAGTGGTGGACAACTCAATGGGGCGTGTTACGAAAACACAATCTGACGGGTGATAATTGTAGATGTCAGATACTAATATTACACATCTAATCGGTAATAGTGTACAACAGTCTTTAGATGCCTCCTCTTTCAAAGGTCATTTTCTATTTAACCATTACCCAGATTACAAAAATGTATCACGCTACAGAAGATGACATGCAAAATAATGCCCGACCAATGATACGTACTCATGCAGCAAAGTTGCAATATTTATAATTTATTCCTTTGTAGAATTTCAAAATTATATTTAAACCCATATGAGAGTTTTAGTATAAATTTGTGATAAACCCCTCACAAATCAATTATCCGCGAAGGTGTAATGCTCTGTAAACTCAACCAAAAGATAAATTTTTTCAATCCCAAATTATAAAAGTGACATATCTTATTTCCACCACAATCCTCAATCACGATGCCTCATTTTTCGATGCATGAAGATATCGCTCTAGTGATTAGTTATTGTAAGGTTGCGGATATGGATCATGATACAGAAAATCCTCCGGCGGGTATGGCGTTTTGGTTTCGAGTGAGGGAATACTTTTTGATTCAAATTGAGAATGAAAGCGCTTGGTATTCCGCCATACGTATCCAACACCGCGTTAGCATGCTAAAAAGGATTTGTGGTCGTTTTAGGCAGTATCGCGTTCTTGCAAATGATAATCGTGCTCAGGAGATGGCAATGTATGAAGCGGAACTAGGGAAGCCTTTCCGGCATTTCGTGGCCAATTATTTTTTTGGTACTCGCACATAAAATAGAATCTTGTTATCGTGAGATGTTTATTAGTGGTTAATATTGTTAGTTTGAAATCTTCGGATTTTTACGATGTAATGTGTTTTCTTACTTATTGCAATGACGTAACGGCCAACTTTTAAAATAACGACTTTCATGTTTAACATCGTATTACATTAGAACAACGTAATTAATAACCTAACTCACTTTCGTATGAATAACGGTTACAATTAGCACGTGAAACAAGCCTTTAAACCCTTAGGTGACCCTAACAGACGAGTTTAGTCTCGTGAGGGTTGATAACAGACTAACCCACAAAGTTGTCACAAACATAGATTCCAGTTTTAGACTATAATCAAGATTATGCATCCAATAGCACCGAAATCAATCCATTTATAACTAAAATCAAGAATCATAAAACAACTAAATCAAAAAAACTAAAATTACTTACCTAGTGTGGATTTTGATGATAAAATCTCACAAAAATACCACCAATCGATTACCCTCGGCTTCTAGAATAAACCCTTGTAAATTTTCCGCTCCTTAAACACAATATTTGTTTCAATCAAACCATGAAGTGAGGTGAGGTTAATGAAAAAAGAGAGGAAGAAAGAAAAGAGAAGAAGAAGTGCGGCTTCTGTAACATTTAGGGTTCTCTATGAAACGCAAGTTCAAACTGCGTGTTGACGGGTCAACAGGGTCAATACGCATGTTGAAACTGCGTTTTTGAGTTTCCCTATGAGACGCAGTTTCAAACTGCGTTGCACGCAGATTCCAAATGCGTTTCATCTGGGGATCTTGGATTCCCATTGCGCCCGGGCGATGTGTTTTAGTGACGTGGATCCAAGGAAAACCTAGAATCTTGGATCATGGTTAGAGCTAGCATAAAGATGGTTGTTTCGTATATCAACCCATCTAGGACGATGTGGTAAAATCTCATGGTGGATGGATCTTATTTACCTCCACAAAGTCCACAACACCACCAACGTTATTTTAACCAAATATTCTTTTTAGTTTGGGTGTATAATTACTATCCACGGGTTAATCCTATTTTTGGTAATCAATTCTTCCACTATTTTGATTTCCTTTCTTCTCTAAATCCTTTTCATAAAGAAAGAAAAAAAAACAAAAATCTATCAATAGATAGTTTATAGTTTCTATGCGGAACTTTAATCACCAAAAATTGGCGTCATTAAAGACTTGACGATAACTAATTACGTGCATGGTTGAAAAACCTACGGCCAATTAAATTTGGTATCCTTGTCCTCTATACAAGGATCACGTGATTTATCTATATGGTTTCTATTTTTCTTTTTATAAGAAACTATCCGTCAACCACAAAGTGTAATTATCCGATGACTAAAACGACAATATTTTTTTTTATTTTGTCGATTAAATTTTGGTAAATTTTACAAACCAATTGGTATTAGTTTTTCTCAATTGGTTTTCTACAATTAGATGTAAAAATTGGCATTCTAATAACTTTTAGCCAATTATTGATATTGATTTCTATTCCTACAAAGAAATCTTTATCAACCAATTTTTCTACAAAGAATAACGATAATGATTTCTTTATTTTTAGCAAAAGAATCATTTAAACCAATTGGAATTGGATTTTTCTATATCGTTATTATGGTTTAAACTAATTGCAAATACAAAGATATTGGGAAATTTTAATTTTTCTTGGTAATAATCTCCAATGTTCGAATTTGTTCCGCTTGTAGTTGGAATATTCTAAGGATACTACAAGACAATGGGTGCGCACCTGGCTTGTTAGCCTATATTGTTAGTCCTTGTAGTGACTAAATTAATCTTGAATTTATTTTCTTTTGAAAAAGAAAGTGTCCATAATCTCATTCTAAATCAGTATCTCATTGGCCATAGAGGTGATGGAATTATTTGGATATTTATTTACATATTTTATATGTTTCAGTTATAACCAATAAAACCTATGATTGATGTTAAATTTGTTTGTCCAAGACTACAATTTTATTTTATTTTTGGGACATTTTTTTTATGACTCTAGAAGTCATTATCTATAGTCCAACTGGTGTTTTTTTTAAAAATCCAGAAATTATTATGAGTATATGTCCTCGAATTAATCGGATAATACACAACAATTTTTTTTCGTATATGAGATGAAAATATTTCCGCCATAATCAGGGGGAGACTATACATTATCGAATGTTAGTGTTCATTAACTTAAAAGTTATATAAATTTCTCTCCCATCACTAAAATCGATTAAGGATGTCATTATATAATAGGCGTGAAGTTTCTCATTTTGCTTTTATATAAGCTTTGCCTCTTAGGAGGAAATCCAGTCACATCTAGCAAATAAGTAGCGTTCTATAAAGGGCTACATGTAGTGCTCCAATTGAGTGTACCAAAATCACATTCTCAAATATAATATCTTCTCACATGAAAACGAGGATATTTTAATGCTTGCGGGCGCTGGTACCAGTAATTGATTAGTTTTTTCAAGATATGCATAAATTTGAGAATCGTGTGGGCTCGTAGTAGGCCAATTATTGTCGAAAATTCATTAATAGTAGCTACTCAAATAAAGAAGATGGTGGTTGTTAACCTCTATGTAGAGGAATATCGACAATGTGATTGGTTGGCATACAATCCAAATCAATTTGGATTAATTTCTCGATTGACGCGATTTTGGATCCATGACTTACCACCTTAAAAAATGCCAAGCCTATTATAATTAAAGGTTGGTGTAGTCATATTGCGTATTAAGAGAAATAAGTCGTTTTAAGAGCGATTGAGGGTTATAAGTTCAAACCCGAGGATTGGTTCAATAATTGTTCTCTTTACATGATGCCTTTGGCGTGGTAGTCCTTGAAGGACTCGTACGTGGTTGGGAACATATTCAAATTTTCAATTATATTTAGACAGCCACCTGACTCGATTATGTCAGGATTAACAATCCTTTTTGTGTGTTTTAGAAATTTGGTATGAACCAAAAATCCGGATTAATTACAGGTTTCTCGAGGAGTCCTTAAAAACACAAAAATCCACGCTTTAGCAGCATAAGTTCTATTTTTCTTTTCTTTCTTAAATCTGCAGTTAGAATTATGCTAGCTTAAACTCGTCTTTGAGATAGACTAGAGTTATTATTTTGATGTTTGTTTTTTTGTAAAACTCATATAGTTGGGTTAGCATTCATAAAACGTCAAAAGTTGTACTCTTTTCCCTTCATTTCAGGTTTTGTCCCATGTGGTTTTCCTGACAAGGTTTTAACGAGGCAACATCTCGTAGACGTTTAAATTTCTTTCAAGAATGTTGATATTTGTGCTCTTTCCTTCGCCCTTATTTTTTTCCCTTTGGATTTTACTGGCAAGGTTTTAGTGAGATAATTTAATTCAGCATGATGGTCATCCAAGGGGGATTTGTATAAATTTTGGTTGTTTAGTGGATGCCCACATTTGATTAAACCAAATTAACTTAATCATCTCCTAAGAATTTGGATTTCCTTCTAACAAATACGATTTTTTGTTCACATATTATAAGATATTCATATCTTGGCAATTTGTTGAAGAAACTACATCAACTATTTCTGCAAAATCATCTCCAAGAAATAAGCAATCCAAGACACAAGTACTTAATGTGTTTAAAAGAGGCATGAAGACTCGAGAACACTACTATTAGAAGACTAACACACAAGAAGACTTCATTAACTGGCAGATTTCTCACGAAAGCATTACTATCTCTAGCATTCAAGAAATTCGTTCATCGAAATTGGGAAAATGTCGACTCGAAGATTTGCAAGCAAAGATTTAACTGAAGTACTTATCAGGGGGAGCATCATAGTAAAAGGTATTTTACCGGACTATCACGTTGTACTCTTTTTCCTTCGTCAAGGTTTTGTCCCACTGGGTTTTTCCTTGTCAAGGTTTTAATGAGGCAACATCTGCGTGTCCAAATTTTTTCTAAGTTTTCTCAATCGTACTCTTTTCCCTTCGATCAGGTTTTGTCCTTTTGGAATTTCCTGACAAGGTTTTAACGAGACAATTATCTTAGACACAATGTCATCAAGGGAGTGTTATAAACGTGTAATTATGTTAAGAATATCTAGGATAAATCTCGTTTATTACTGGGATGCCCTTGTGTCTAGCCCTATAAATAGAGACTCCAATGTTTGTCTATTGTACTAATGAATAGAATTTCTCCCTTCTTCTTCCCCTCTACTTTGTGTCTCTTTCCCTCTTTCTCTATCTTACAAGAGTAAATACGTATAACATTTTAAAATGTATAAAATGTAATATGAAAATTGTTAACGACAAACTTAAAGAATAACGTTTCTAAGTAGAAGTTTTAAAGAAGAAAAATTATGATAGTGTGTGGTCCAAAGAATATTAGTTGGTCGATGGTGTAGTGAAGTGGGCTAATCTACTTGTTCAGAGATCAGGCTTGTAAATGCCGGTGGACAGTAGATGTGTATGTTGAGATTTGTTTGTTGAGATCAGGTGTCCATAATAGCTACCGCGCTTATGAATACCGGTGTGGTCACAATAGCTATTGCGCTTGTGAGGTGCACCAGATTTGGGGTTGTCAAATTTGTCGAGTTTGATTATGATTTGGGCTGCGGTCCATGGATAATGATATGGGGTTTTCTAAAGGTTGATTGGGATTTGGGCTGCGGTCCATAGATAAAGCTTGGGGTTGTCGAGTTTGTTGAGTTTACAGCCACAACTATTCAAATAGTGTGTGTGCCAATAGTAGGGTTGTCAGTCTAAAGTATTTGAGGATTTGTTAGTAAATTCTATATAAGACAAGGAACTGTCTGCAATCTCTAAAATGAAAAGTTACAAAGTTTGGAACGCACCTAATTAAGTTGCTAAGTGATATTTGGTTGAACGAAAATTAATAAAAGGTTATAAAATAATTTAAGAAGCTAATTACTTAAATTGGAAGTGTGATTGAGTAAGAGTGCGAAATAAAAATCAGTAAATAATTTTAAAAATATAAATGTTTTCATTAAGTTATACGTAAATAATTGAAAGACTATACTTGTTTAATTATGCCTTTGATGCATCGTTTGGTTTGTTTTTCCGCTGCACTATATTATTTTTGGAAATTCTCTACTGGGTTGTGGTTGCTCACCCCTTTTCTCTCTCTCCCTACAGAGTATACAGAGAACTAGCTGAAGAAAAGAAATCATAATTTATCACGGGGATTTGGGCATTGGTATTTCAGTATTGTCGAATTTGTTAACTACTGAATTGTTTAATTATTTTCAATTATGGATTGTAACCATTTTAAGTATTTTGTAAATAATTTATTTATTTATTGGAATTTATTTCGTAGTTCTAAATTGTTTTTATTTTAAAAAAGTAAAATTTGGACCTACGATAGTGGTGCTCCGAGATTCTGGACTAGGTTCTGGTGCCAGAATTCGCGGGGTATGACATGCGAGATGGTCATACTTAGATTCTTTGGTATTAAATGTCGTGCTAGAAGTGCTTGTAAAATCATTTCAATCAAATGTTCTCCACTTCTCCTCCTCTTGAGGGTTGGGTGAAGATTAATACAGATGGTTGCTCTCTGGGAAATCAGGGTAGGGCTGGGTGTGGGGTGATACTTCATAATTATCTTAGTTTGCTTATGAGCTGCTTTGGTATGAATTTGGGGATTGCTATTTCGGTTATTGTTGAGTTCTCAGGTGCGATTCATGCTTTTAGAATTTTCAATAGTATATGAAATGTATATGGTTCGAATGTGACTCTATGAATATTTTATTTGTGATTGCTAACAAAAGTTTGGTACCTTGGCGTCTTAGGGTTCAGGAGGAAAATTGCTTGCAGTTTATAAGTACGGTACAGTTTACGTATTCCCATATTCATAGAGAATATAATGCTTGTACTGATAAGTTAACGAAATACGGGGAAAACTCAGAAACTCATTTTTGGTGGAATTCGACTCCAGATTTTCTTCGTAGGGTAGACACAAGTGTCTCACCCACTTATAAATTTCATTAATATTTGTTTTCTTTGTTTTATATTTATATCGTATCAGGCTTGGTCTCCCTTGTGTTTTGTTTTTTCTTTTATTTTTAATAAATTTTCCATATTCATCTTAAAAAAAAGTGTGGTTCATTGAATTTCAATTAGATAAACAAAAGGAAAACCCATTTTGGAATGTGATAGATGTTTTTTTATAAAATATCTAAGAGTGAAGCATGGTGAAAGAGTCAAAATTCAATATTGAAAATTGTGAATCAATACCGCCATGATTACATTGGAGAATATGCATTTGTGTTTACTAACAAAATTAAGAGACAAGGGGTAGTAAAAAGCACATCTAAAAAGTTTTTATATTTGGAATGAGGGGGTAACATTAGAAGTTGTAAATGGAAAATAAGTAAAAACATGTGTCGAAAAGGGTTTTAGATCAGTGTTTTTTTTTTTTTTATGCAAAGACGAATTATATTAACTAGCAAATATAATACATGAGGTTTACAATGTCATTTTTATCGAACACATTAGATATAGTACTAGAAACCTTTAATTCTTTGTTGAATCTTCATTGATAAGTGCTGAAGTTTCTTTATCCTTGCTTCTTTTGCCACTGTGTCCGCTGCCAAATTGAATTTTCGGTTTGTGTACATTACCTGAGCCTGAGGAAGTTCTCTTAAAGATGTCTTTATTGCTTGCACGGTGTTTTCAGCTATCCAGAAAGGACTTGTGTTGTCCTTGTTGATGCAGTCTTCCAAAACTCTACAATCTGTTATTAGTGTAACACTTTGTAGAGAACATTTTCTTTTAGCCATGTGAGTGCTTTTTGTAAAGATTTAGCTTCCGCATGAAAAGCTGAAGTGGCTGTTTCTGAACCCGTTGAGACATGCATAAAGGACTGAAAGTCTACTGAATATACTATGTGGGCGTATCCCATTGAAAAGTCCTCTTCCTTGTAAGAAGCATCTATAAATATTATCCAATCGGATTTTATGTTTGACCACTTGGAATTGATGATCGTTAACTGGTTATTATCCAAATATTTTATTTTATGATTTTGAGGGATGGACCGCAAGAAATTGTTAATTTGATCAATAAACTGCCTTGGATTTGGGATTATCTTTTCAAAAACCACCGAGCATCTGTACTTCCAAATGAACCATGATATGGTAGATATTTTCCCCTTCAAGTTATCCATATAAGGATTTGTGATCCACTTTTTAACCCATGTTGTGATTGAGTCTGTGTTATCTGAACTAATCAAATGACCCAAGGAGTAGCTAAACCAAATAGCTCTTGTAAATGGGCAAGATACAAAAAGATGTTTTTCAGTTTCTTGAGTCTGAGTTTTGCATAGCTGGCATTGTTGATCGATTTTCGGATTGTGTGCTCCTAATCTTGAAGCTGTGGGTAAAGCTTTCCCAGTTAATTTCCACACAAAAAGTTTGATTCTTGGAATTGCTTGGATTTTCCAGATGTTTCTTCATGGAAAGTTTATGAGTAAATTATCCTCTTCTTGAAACTGATCAGCTAAAAAATTGTAAATGTTTTTAGCTGAGAAGACTCCTGATTGGTGGTGTAACCATTTGATTTTGTCTTCCTCTTGTTTATCTGGAGATATCGCTTGGATTTTATTTCTCACCTCCGGATTAAAGTAACTACTCAGTTTTTCTTGGTCCCATGTATTATCTTCATTAATAAGCTCTTGGACTGTTGTTGGTGCTGTTTCTTGAGAATCTTGGGGTTTAGATGGTATATCCGATTTTGGAATCCATTTATCTTCCCAGATTTTAATTGAATTTCCGTTTTTCACTTGCCAGATAAAATTTCCCTTAATTAAATCTAGGCCTTTTCGGATGCTTGTCCAAATCCATGATAAGTTGGAACTTTTAGAAGCTTCTAGGGGATGGGAATTTGGGAAGTATTTTGCCTTGATAATTTTTGCCCATAGTTGATCTTTTTCTATTATTAATCTGCTGGCTAATTTGGTAAGAAGAGCTATATTAAATAGATGAGGGTTCTTTATACCTAATCCTCCTTGGGCAATGGGCTGGCAAATGTACTTCCAGGCTCTAATGAATCCTTCTTGTCTTTTTGACCCTCTTTATTCCACCAAAAATTTCTTTGAATACGATCCAATTGATTCAGTATTTCTTTCGGAAGTGCAAGCACCTGCATCTGGTACGTCGGGAAAGCTTGAAGTATAGATTTAATTAGAACGGTTCTTCCCGCTTGAGATAGGAGTTTTGATTTCCAGCCTTGCAGAGTAGAGTAGTATTTTTGAAGAAGCGGTTCGAAGTTAGCTTTCCTATTCTTATCAAAGAAAAGTGGTGTGCCAAGGTATCTGTCGTTTTTCGTCATCAGGGGAACTTTAAGGATCTTAGCTATGATTTTTCCATGTTTAGGATGAATTTTTGGGCTGAAATAGACACTGGATTTTTGTAAGTTTATCATTTGGCCTGTTATATCTCCGAAAAGGGATAGGATTTCCAGAAGATTTTTTGATTCCCCCATTTCAGCTTTTGTAAAGAGAAAGCAATCATCTGCGAAGAAGAGGTGGGATATATTTGGAGAATTTTTATTTATTTGGAAACCGGAGATTTTTTTCTCTGATATTGCATTATCAAGAAGCCTGGAAAGAATTTCCATGCAAATCAGAAAGAGATAAGGCGAGAGTGGGTCTCCTTGTCTTAATCCTCTCGAGGTTTTAAATTTTGACCCAGGTGAACCGTTTATGAGGATTGAGAAAGAAGTGGTGGATATGCATTGTAAAATAAGATCAGTCCACCTTTCATCAAATCCAAAGCTAAGTAGAGCCTTTTCAATAAAATTCCACTCCACTCTATCAAATGCTTTAGAAAGATCCAATTTCAAGGCTAGAGATCCTTTTGTTTTCTTCGAGGTTTTCATAGAATGGATAATCTCATGAGCTATAATTATATTGTCGGTGATTTGTCTTCCCGGGAGAAAAGCCGATTGATTGGGAGATATAATTTTGTTGAGAATAGGCTTTAATCTATTAGCTAGAATTTTTGAAATCAGTTTGTATATGGTGTTACTTAGACTTATTGGTCTAAAATCAGCCGGAGTTTGTGGGGTTGTGATAGGTGTCTAAAACACCTAATTCTATAACTAGTATTTATGCTTTTTTTGCTACTTTTCTTGTAAATTATGTATCTTATGTTTACTTTTGAGTTATTTAGGTACTTTGGAGTCATTCGAGCGAAAAGAAGTGGAACTTGCTCAAATGTTGGATTTATTTTCATCATGACGAGAACGGAAAGGCTAAGCTATCGGCGAAAGAAGGAGGTCACTCGAACGTCATACGAGAGAATTATGAATAAAAGCATCGATGAAGCTTGTCAGTTCTCTAGAACTGACAGTTGAAAGGATTTCTTAGGTCGCCCTTATCCAATTGTTGGTTGCATAAAGTAATTTTGTTCATTACATGCCCCTAAGACCAGATCGGGAATGTCATTCTCGATTACAATATTTACATTTCAGAGCTGAGTGAGACATGATGATGGCTGTTCTAGTATTCAGAGACGAGAGAAGAAGAAATGATGATGGCGGATGTTGCTGGTGGAGGAAATCCACGAGAAAAAGAGAGGATTCATGAACCAGAGAAGAGATTTAGTGGGTTTAGACTGATTGTGAGAACTCAGAAGCAAGAGATGAGTCTGTTGTTGGTCGAATTTGAGAACAACGGGGAGAAGATTTGGTTTGTATGAATCTGAATAGAAGAAACAGCAAGGGTATGATTCTAATTCTATTTATAAGGAGATGTGCTCTGTAATCGAAGTGATTGAGGAGATGATTTTGCTGGTGATTTGAGAATAAAGAAGGATTCAAAGTTAGGGTTTGAGTTAGCTCCAGAAATCAGTCGACTGCAATAAATCAAGGATGAAGGCAAATTGAAATTGAGAATGGGTCTGGTGATTAATGGCGAAATTGGTGATTGAGATGAAATTTGGTGGTTACGGTAGTGAATTAGGGTTAGATGGTGGAATCAAGAGAAGGTGTTGTTGCTCAAGTGGTTAGTTGAACCGAATGGGTGTGTTGGTGTTTGCGAAAATGGAATTGAAGGCTTGGTTTGCGATGTTTGAGGAGTCATTATAGTTGCTGGGTAAAGGCAAGAATTCAGATTGAAGAAAATGGGTTACGGGAATGTGGTGCTTGTATTTGGTTCTTGCAAACTGTGGTTGTTGATAACTGAAGTAGAGATGTACCGATGCAACAGTAAACGGGTCCTGAGACAAACTGGTGGTGATCTTTGTTATTATGGTAAGTTGCAGAATGCAGTAAAGCCAATCTTAGATGTATGTGTAGGTATGGATGGTTGCAAGTGTTATGGCTGGAGTTGGAAAGGAGCTGTTGATATAGCTAGTGCAGTCACAGCCAAGAAATGATGTTGTTGGAGGTTTTAAGTGCAGTGGTGAGGCTGTTGGAGCTGTGGAGCGTAGAAGGTTGCAGACTAGCTATGTGTGGTATTTCAATATTGAGCTGTGAATTGATGGAATGGCTAGGAAGAATGAGTGGACTGGAAATTGCAGGTTATGATAATGGAGTTTAGATGTTGGTTTTGTAGTACAGGGAGGACTCGGTTTGCTTAGATACATGCCTAGGTTTTACAGGTGGTGGTATGAGCCAGTATTAGCTACTATTGCAATGGTTGAGATGGCTGATGGCTGTGTTGCTAGTGCCATTGGCAAGGTCACAATGGCAGTGACTGGAGAAAAACAAGGAGAGGTTGCAGTCAAGTCTGGATTGTGTATGAACTGAGTTTGAGCGTTGCAAGACTCGGTAAATGGATTTGGTAATACTGAATTGTTGAACTAAAATGGCAGTCTCAGGTGGCTGTGTTGGTGTTAGAATGGAGCAGTGAATGATGGCCGGAAGTGCAACTGCAGGTAGGAGCTGGAATTACAGTCGTGTTAGCTTTAGTGCAGGGTATGGCATTGGTGGTTCGATGTTACTGCAGTGGGAAGTTGAAGCATGTTCAAGGTCGGTGGTGGCAATTGAATGGAAATGGATGCAATGAGGGACTGTGTTGCGTGTGGTTTGTGTGGATTAGGAAGATTGTAAACTATTTTAGGTTTTTCGCAATTGAGGCCTGCAAGATAGATGGGGCTAAGTACAAGACAGGAAAGTGTGAGCAGATCAAATGGTGGAAATTTGTGGAAGTGCAAGAAATGTGCAGGCCATTATGGCCGGAAGAGAAGCGGTATGGAATGATGCACCATCTTGGTGCAACACCATCACCCCCATATGGCATGTGCAAATGGCCTATGTTAAGACAAGTCACAATCAGTAGTCGAAGATTGTAAGCTGCAGTTAACTCAACTTCACCTAGGAATTGGGTGGCCACGTATGTGGGGACAGGACATTGACCGAAGATAGATGGGGCTTCAAACCTTGTCGCAAAATCAATCTCACTCCACTCCCTCTTGACTATGCCGGTCACTCGGTCCTCTCCAAAATCTTTCCCCATGGAGACCGAGTCACTTTCTATCACCAACACTCAAACATCATCTCATCCGCAAACTCACCACCACAGAGCTACTTCACTCGGTCACTTCTCCGGCCAATTTTCGGCCATAATACCAATTTTCCGACGACATATTATTGGACATATTTTCTATATGGGTTTCTCTCACTTATGGGCTTGGTGGATTTTCATATAATGGACTTTGAAGACTAGACCTAATTTTGGAACAAGAGGAGCTATAAAAAGAAGACTTCTACAATTTTGGAAGACACGTTTTTATTCTTGGGAGGAAAAGGAGAGAGCCGCCTTTGTTTACGCTACTAGGGTTTGCTTTTGTTCATCTTCTTCTTTATTCAATTCATATTTTTGTGATGAACTCCATAGCTATGAGTAGCTAATTTATTCATTATTGGTTAAGGATGTAGTCCTATTTTTAAAACTTGTGCTTGAGTTGTGTATTAGTTTTCTCTCTTGATTGTCGTTTAAATCTCTACTGTTTTTAATAATCACATGATTGATGTATTGTGATAGGACTTAGATGTTTGGTTAGTTAAGTGGCCAATTAATTTAACTTGCATCCTAGTCCATAACTATTTTAGGGTTTTTCATCGAGCGATAACCCTGAATACAAGTAGCATGATATGTTTACGGTTTGTAGTGATACACTCTCGTAATCATATGTAGAGTTTGACCATTGTCCGAATTGTTATGCGCAATGTATGACAATTACTTTGATTAGCCTATTTCTGAAACTTAAAGCTCATAGGAATTGAACTTAATTAGCGCAAGGTGTTAGGTTATTCTTTAGGTAGAATTCACATACGCCATCATTCCACTCTAATGTGTGTGTTGATGAACTTAGGAAATTAATAGATTATCTTGCTCTCTTGATTCTCTAGGCTTTTGATAATAAAAGAGATTAATTTGTAATTATAATCATATACGCAAGCACATGTCTAAGATTGAAGATGAATTCCTTGACCAATATCTTTCTCTCATTGATTACTTTCTACAATTTATTTTGTTTTTAATTACTTTTATTGTTTACTTAAAAAATCAGAAATCCCCCCAATTGATTACTTTAAGAAAGTGAATACATAATAACTACAATCGCCTCTCTGTGGAAACGAACTCTTTCTTATCATATACTTTAGGAAAGTGAAATTATTTTTGACGCATACGACAACAATCAAATTTTGGCGCCGTTGCCGGGGAGGCATACGGCTAGTTATTAAGTTTTTAGTTTCTTATTTTTTGTTTTTGCTTTTATCTTTGCTTCTTGTTTTCTTGTCTTGTTTCTCACTTGTTTGCGAGAATTGTTTTCAGGTACCTAATCCCTGGCTTCTAAAGATTGGAATTATCCAAGGTGCGAGATATCTACTCGAAGATGCACAATACTCCAACCAAGTAAAGATACAACGGAAGAACAAGAATTGGAAACGGAAGAAGAGATTTTCCAACAAGAAGAAGCAGTTTTAGAACAAGAGGTTCCGGGTGAACAAGAACCACCTTTTGAAGAAAAAGAAGAAGCAATGGGTGATGCAAATCGTTCACTCAAGGAGTTAGCTTCTCATAGGCTTGATACACAACATGGGTGTATTCAAACGAACTCTACTTTTGAGATAAAGCCGGGCTTGCTTAGAGAATTACCAAAGTTCCATGGCATGGTGAATGAAGACCCAAACAAGCATCTTATGGACTTCCACACCATTGTCACGGCCATGCTTCCAGCGGATGTTGAGGCAGATGGTGCAATGTTAAAAGTTTTCCTTTTCTCTTTGATGGATAGTGCTAAGGATTGGTTGTAGTATTTACCTCCCGGAAGTGTCACGACATGGAATGGGGTGAAGAAACTCTTTTTAGAGAGATATTTTCCTGCATCAAAGGCTACTCAAATTCGAAAGGAGATTTGTGGGATGAAGCAAAATGTGGGAGAATCTTTATATGAATGTTGGGAACGATATAAGAGATTGGTGGCAAGCTGCCCTCACCACCAATTCAGTGACGCTATGATTATCCAATATTTATATGAAGGACTCCAATCAAGTGATATGAATCTTCTTGACGCTGCGGGTGGTGGTGCACTAGTTAACAAGACGGTGGCACAAGCTAGAAAGTTGATTGAGAACATGGCAGCAAACTCCCAACAATTCTTGAGTCGTGGTTCGGATGTGCTTCTTAGGAAAGTTAATGAAGTGAGCGAGGTTGAGGAACTTCGTCAAAGAATTGGGTAACATGACAATGCTATGATGCAACAAGTTGCGCCATGGTGATACCAGGTTCTTCTCAAGCTTATGAGGACGAGCAAGATAATGCGGTCTTTCCAAATCAACAAAGACGGTATGATCCCTACTCAAACACTTACAATCCGGGATGGAGAGATCACCCCAATTTTAGCTATGCGAACAAGCAAGGAGCGGTTCAACCACCTAATTTCAACAACCCAAGTGGATTTCAACCTCAACAACAACAATTCCAGCCGAGACAACAATTTTAACAACAACAACAACCTCAAACTATGGGGTCAAATATGGAAGAGTTGCTGAAATCTTTTATGCAAAGAACGGAGAGTACGGTTAAGGATTTGCAAACTCAAGTTGGTTCTATGGCTATTGAGTTGAATCAATTGAACGCACAAAATGGTGGGAAACTCCCTTATCAACCTATCAACCCAAAAGAGGGTGTCAATGCAATTACGTTGAGAAGTGGTACACAACTTGTGCAACCCGGTTATGCGATTCGGGCACGGTGGAAACACCAAAGGAACCTGTTTTGGAGGAGAAAAATGAGGATTCTCCCCAAACTTCGAGGTACCTATTTCTAACTCTAAAACTCCTAGTTTCTACTTATGTTCCTCCTTTACCTTTCCCTCGCAGATTTGAAAATTCCAAGAAGGCGGAACTAGAAAAGGAGATTTTAGACATTCTCAAGAAGATCCATGTGAACATACCACTCATAGATGCAATCAAGCAAGTTTCAAAGTATGCAAAGGTGTTGAAGGACTTGTGTACCAATAAACAAAGGATCAAAGGTAATGAAGTGCTTAGTGTGGGGGAGAATGCTTCGGCAATCTTACAACATAAACTCGCACTTAAGTGCAAGGATCCCGGTAGCTTTGACATTCCCGTCATAATTGGTAAATGATAGACACATTTTTGTGTCTAATTTGTCTCAATTCTTTATATTGATAGTGCTCATTTTTGTACTTATTATGGTGTTTTATGCGTGTGTAGGTATTTTTGGCCAATAAACATTTTTGGAAAAATCGGCTCGAAAAGTTGCGCCGAGGAGGACACCTACTATTCGGACCCTCACTACGGATAAGGGGTACCCAAATTACTAAGGGGCACCCTCAGGACACCCCAAGGCAGCTGCTAAAGGCACCCCTATTCTGGATAGGGGGCACCTCATCTTCAAGAATTCAAAAAATCATAAATTGGCGGGAAAACACGTGCAGCGAGAAACAGATTTGGAGTTGGATTTTTCAGCGGATTTAGAGAGATTCAATCGCGGGTTTTTGATGGATCGGACTTCCTTAGAGCCTAACAGGCTGGTAAGTGTTACAATCAATCAACTTGGGTTGCATGATCGTGTTGGAGCGAAACAGAGGAGGTGAAGTTTCACGGGATTTTGTTTGATAATATTTGGCAGTTACGGGAGATTTGAGGCAAGATAATCTTCCCTAAGATTCATATCAATCTAATAAAGGGATTGGAGTGACCTGTTCGGCTCAGAAACGCGTGGAGAGGAGTTTGGAAAGTAGAAAAGTCCGAGACTTTCTGCCGAAGAAAAAGAGGATTATATCGAGTTTTAGGGTTGCTGTTGGCTATAAAAAGGATTGCTGGGAGTCACAAAGGGACTACGCAAACTTTGGGGAGGTTTAGAACAACACAGAGAACAAAATCAAGAGTTTCATAGAATCGAGTTCTCGCTGTGTGTGGCAAGAACACGAAGAAGAAAGGGCTATCAAAGACAGTCGTTTTCGGGGTCTTAGATTCAGCGACAAATCAACAGTGCATAAGTCGGGTTCTGTAACAGTCCCTTGTAACAGCTTCTTTGTAACGCCATTACAGCGTTGCAAGCAGTTTGTTTTATTGTTTCTCAACCTTTTAATCAACTTTTGAACCATAAAATAATATTTTGAGATCATGATTAATATGAGGAGCTAAACCCATTGCTGAGGCGATAGAGGAAGCTATTTTTCCAACAAAAAGTGGTATATTTTATTTTATTTATTTATTTGCAATTATTATATGATTATTTGCCTTGATTGAAAATTGTTTGAATGATTTTTGTTAAGCAATTGTGATTTCTTTTGATAGAGCATGCTTAGACTTAGGTTTTTGATGTTCTATGCTTCGGATTTACACTTGTTATTTTGAGAATCTACTTGTCGCAATAGTTTAGAATCAAATTGAACGAGAAAATTGCGTAAATATAAATATTGGATTAAATCACTTTGAACTTGGAAAATAGTGGAATCTTAGCCTCAGTGTTCTTTTAATACTGATAACATCTTTGTCAGAGTTTGCTATAATTTTCAGTGAGTTTTCTATTTTTGTTTTGAATTTAAGTCTAAAAAATCCTTCACAAGTTCGAGAGAACGACATCTTTCTTACCACTTTACTACAACTTTCAAAACCACATCAATTTTTGGCGCCGCCGACGCGGACTTGTTTTTAGGGTTTTAGAATTGTTTTTCTTTTTTCTTTTTCTTTTTTCTTTTTTTTTTTATTTTTTTTGTTCTTTTTTACGTTTTTGGGTATTTATCTTTTGTCTACAGGTTCTGGATCATAAAGAAAATTGAGCCAAGGAGTCTTGTGATTTCGTAAAGACTTGGAGCGAAAGATTAAAGCGAAAAGAACAGAAAGAAGACGATTTTATTTTAGATATTTTGTTTTTAGGGTTTGTTTATTTTTAGAAAAAAAAAAAAATTGTATTAGGGTTTATTATTTTTGTAATTTTTATTTTCTTTTTGGACTTTGGACATTATTTTTTTTTATTACCCTACGGAAGGGTACTTTAAATATAAATTGTTTGCAGAGAAGGAGGACAATTACGATATTGTCTCTGCACCTTGGGTTCGCACACTGACATAGGAGTCAGTGGCCCGAGTCGACTACAACCGATTCATCCCCCGTCTGGAACGGGAGGTAAGATTCTGAACACTCGCGAATCCCCTGTCAGCGAGTTACTGGACTCCTTCGTATGCTTATATGTTGAGGACTGAATACAGACATTTATTTTTTTAGTAAAGGGCAAGGCCTGGCCATACAAGATAAGGGTTCGGATTTCATCACCGTTCTCTTCTTGCCCGCCTTAGGAACACGTAACCTACGCGAACCTAAGCCTTAAAATTTTGATTAGAACAAGACCGATAGGGTAACGAGCTTAATAGGAAAGTCATTCGAAAAATATTGGTTACTCTTTTAAGCACACTTCGAAGTTCATGAAGGTTTCTGTGAGTCGAATGCGTGACTGCGCCGCATTGTAATTCCGGTGAGGCCTTGGGTATCAAAGCTCCACCGAGCTTCCCTCGCCTCTATTCAACTCATTTTTGACTCGGATTGATTCCAGAGGGGTTTGCTTAAATTGTAACGAATTCCCTTTCGAAGGATTAGAAGCTGGTCTAGAAACAATCTAAGTGGAGCCATCATGCTTTTTGTTTGCTAGAAATCAATAGGTTTGATTTGGTTGAGTCGGCCTTGATTTGTGATTGCATAGAATCCCCTTCCTAATTCTTTTGTATGCCTGAACGTAAAAGAGACGCCCTAGGTAGATTTGTTAAGGAGAAACCTAGTAGTTCTAAGCTTCTCGATTACCTCAATTTAGAAAGTCCGATTTTTGAAGAGTCCAATTTTGAACGTCCGTCTTTTACTGAGGAGACAATCCCTAATATTCCGATAGTGCCAGAAATGGCAACTTTGAAAGCCTTGTTGAACCCGACTAGGGATACTCGTCCCTCGTGTATCAGGTTAGCTGAAACGGAAGCAACTTATGAACTTAAACCTGGGGACCTTACAACTGCTCCCAATCTTCTTAGGGAAAGAAAATGAAAACCCATATTTTCATGTTAGGGACTTTGAGGAAATTTGTAGTACCCTGAAGATTAGAAACCTTGATGATGATGCTTTGAAACTCAGGTTATTCCCTTTTTCCTTGAAAGATAAAGCCAAATCGTGGCTATATAGTTTGGCTTCTGGTTCAATAGAAACATATGAACAACTTACATCTGCCTTTTTGAACAAGTTTTTCCCTAGGCACAAAACATCGTCTATTAGGACGCAAATTTGCACGTTTTCTCAACAGGAGGGAGAATCTTTGTATAGGTATTTGGAAAGGTTCAATGATCTATTAGCCCAATGTCCTCATCATGGTCTCGAAAAGGTTAGGTTTATTCAGATCCTTTATGAGGGTTTAGATTATTCCACTACGACCACAGTAGAATCTATGTGTACAGGTGGGTTTGAAAACCAAACAGTTGATGAGGCGATGACATATTTGCATGAAATCGCCGAAAAGACCCAACAATGGGAAAATAATAAGGAACCCCAGAAAACAATTCTTCTAAGCAGAGGAAACGTTAATAGGGTAGAAGGAGGCTATGAATAAGATGCCAAAATTGCTGCTATAGCGAAAAGGTTAGAAGCTTTAGAAGTGGGTCACACTATTGGTAGATTGGAGCCTTTTTGGGAAGGCCAGAATAATGAAGAGCAAGCCAATGCTCTCTATAATAACACTAGATTTGATAACCGTCAAAAGTTTGACCCATATTCAGAAACCTATAATCCTGGTTGGAGAAACCATCCGAACTTTTCGTGGTCTAAGGGACAGAGTCAAGGTCAGTTTAGTAATTCTAATGCTCCCCCAGGATTTGGTTACACAAAGAATTCTTCAGGCCCAGAAAATAAAACGACTAGCTTAGAGGACTCTATTAAGATGTTAGCAAAAACTCAGGATATGTTAGCACAAAACCAACTTAGTTTTCAACAGGAAACCAAGCAAAACTTTCAAACTAATGCTCAGAGCCTTGCTAAGTTAGAACTTCAAGTGGGCCAAATAGCTAAGACCTTAAGTGAGAAAGATAACGGAAGGTTCCCTAGTCAGACTAATCCCAATCCTAGAGGAGTTCATGAAGTAGGTGCAAAAACATCGAATCAGTTGAATGTTATTAGAACCCTTAGGAGTGGTAGAGTAGTAGACAATCAGGTAACCATGCCCGATAGTGAACATACCGTAGTTCACCCCTCCGGACCACCACTAGCTGAGGGGATGTTGATGGGTGAAAACTACTCCTGCAGAATTTGGTAATTTGGGGTGTGGATGAGGAATGAATCTAAACCTTCAACAAATGCACTGCGCGGTGAGTGCTTGTAGATTCGAGAGATCAATCTGTGCAAGTCCGGCCTAAACCAAGAAATGGCCGTTCCAGACTTGTTTCGGTCACAAAGTGAAGGAGATGGGGTTGATCTTAGGGAGGGAAGCGAAGAAGGTGTTGAGATTGTGAAGGTGTTGGCTTACTTATGACTTGTAACAGAAAGATGAGCAAGCTTACGGTTGATGCAAGCAGGCTCTGAGTGTTTGAATACGGTTTGTATTAACACTTGGTTTCTGTCGACTGAACTTGTGTTGTTCTGTCATTTCTTGTTGTTGTTTGAAATAAGGCGGAGAACCTATTTATACAAGTCATTGAGCCTCATTCACGTTTCTCGTGGGAAGTGGAGGTAGTGGGATGATGGAGTGGTGGAGTTGTGTGTCGGTAGCATAGACCGGTCTTGCCCACTTCTCCAGTTCATCTCTAACCGTCCATGACTTCCTAACACGTTCTTGTAATGGCGTGTTGCACGCTGCACGCTGTAAACCGCCAGACCAATACCCCAGTATGTATCCCCCAGTTTGTGACATGATTGATGTCTGGAATGTGGATCGTGGATCCACGGAAGATAGCATGTAATCTTTGAATTGAATAACTTTGCGTTATTCGGAAGTCGATACTTGTGAAGTATCGTGTGTATTTCATGCGAGTGCTTGCATTGTGGTGTGGTAAAGTGATGGGTAATGACTCCTCACTAACCAAATAACTCCTGACCAGGGTTGTATAACCAAGCTGGTGAAGTCGGACGGATGAGATGATGTTTGAGACACTCATCTGCGACCGTTGATGAAATCGGGGTTTTTAAAGAGGTGCGCAAGCATCACTCTTCAGCTTGGTCGAAACCAAGCATGGGAAGGATTTTGTGGAGGACCGACCATACATGCGTGTTGACGGCATGATGGTGTACACGTCCATGTCTCACCGTCTCATGGAGATGCAATCTAGGCCACTCAATTTGACCGTCAAAGAGGAGCGGTTGAGATCGGTTTGCGGCAGAAATCCTTGCCGCAAAGGAATTGGTAACCGCGTGTCATCCCAAGTTTGGGGCGCGCGCCCCAAGACGACCCATCTTGGTCGGTCTTGGTCGATCATACCACCGTTTAGGTGGTAGGTTGGTGTTCACACCTATACTGATCATCCCATGAAAACGTGATCTAAGCCATTCAAATCATCCGGTGAAGTTGAGCGGTCGAGATCAGTTTAGGATTTGGGAGTGTAACCGCACGAGTTTGGGCGTGCGTTTTGGGTTGGCCGGGCATGGTATGCCTTGGCCGACCGCAAGAGGAGGTAGATGGGCCCACGGTGGTCATGCTGGTATGACCGGCCTTGGTTAATCCAATCTGTGACCCTCCATTCGTACCGGAGAAGATGGACGCGTGATGACTTGAAACCCTAATTTTGGCTTTCAAAGCCGCGCGACCATGCTCTTTTTGGGCGGCAATTTGTTGTAACCAACCATGGTTGGCTTTGACCGATTGGTCAAGTGTGTAGGCGGTCACACGGTGATCGTGTTGACATGCTCTGGGCCCTTCGAGTCTACATCTGCACCCTTCGTCTGTACTTGCGAAGATGGATGGATGAGACTGTTTTGCGGCACATGTAATATGCCGCAAACCCTAATTTAGGGTTTTCCGTCCATAATGCTTGGTATGGACGGTTTCTTGGCAAGCAAAGCCAATGGTCGACCATGCGGGGTCGGCTGTGTGTATTCCATACCTGCTTGAGGGTGATGGAATTGATCTGTGGTCATCCAATCATGCTTGTGGAGTTGGATGACTGCGATCAGATCATATCCGGCAAGCTAAGGCCGTGGGTATTCCATACCATGCTTGGGGTGATGGAATTGATCCGTGGTCATCCAATCATGCTTGTGGAGTTGGATGATCTTGCGATCGAATCATATCCGAGACCGATACTGATCAAGTCCGGATGCTCAATCGGGCTAATATAACACACCGAGAGGGGCTCAATCGGGCTAATATAACACACCGAGAGGGGCTCGGGATAATATAACACACCGAGCATCAACTTTGCGGGTATTTCGTACATGGTTTCATTATAGTGCTTGGAGGTTCGTGTTACTCTATATATGAGTAACACTCAGTCTCATGCCACACCGATAATGATTCATTATAGTGCTTGGAGGTTCATGTTACTCTATAAGAGTAACACTCGATCGTCATGCCACACTCTATAATGAGTACAGGAAATACAAGGCTGATATGAAATTCACAAGAAGGGATTGTTGCTACATGATCCATTCTTGGTGAATTAAGTGAGGGAATATCCAACACTTATAAATGGCTTTATCTTTTACAAGATGTCAGCGCATGATTTTTTCAGGTTTTTTTACAATTTTAACCTTAAACGAAAATCCACCATCAACATTAAGTCCCCTGCCTAGCACATAATGGTTACATTATTGTGTGGTAGGCATGAGATGGTGACATGCATACATGAGAAAGACAAGGTAAAAGGAGTTTACCCTAAGAGTGTCGGCCGACCGCTAGTTTTCCACGCCGTCACGCTTGTATGGAATCCCTGGTGGGGCCGGTTTCTTTCTTTGGGTATTTGAATCAGAAGAGGAAACCAAACAAAAGAGGAATCCTTGTTCTATTGGGATTCTTCTAATTTTTGTCTATAAAAGAAGCCAAACCCCTTTTCTTTTCTCACGAATTTTCTTTTTCTTCTTTTGTTCTCGTCCGCAACCTTGCTGCTGCCGTCGACTGCTGCTGTTGCCGCTGCCGGAATTGTTGCCGGAAACCGCCGCCGTCCGTTGCCGGAGTTGCTCCCGTCCGGCCGCTCAAGGTAGGTTTCGCTCCCTTTTTTTTTTTTTTTTTTTTTTTTAACGGTCAAACCCTAGTTTTGTTAGGTAAATACCTTTTGTAAGACATATGCATGCTTAGCTTTCCCCACCATTTGACTTGAATCCCGTAGACACGATTCCCATGAATAAAGAAAATCGTATTATGATGTATGCGGATGAATGCGGGCCCGCCGTATATGCTTAACGTGGGTCTTATTCACATATGCTTGACTGAAATTTGAAACTTATACCGACTTGAAAGTTATACCGGAGAACTTGAAGTCAATACCCAGAGAAACTTGTACTTGGACTAAAATTCGTACTAGATCGAAATCGACCGAATTTTGTCCGGGATTTGAATGGTATTTGGACCGGCCATTGCATGCTCCGCTCGTGAGTTGTGTCTTGCCGTGTGTGACTACACTTCTCATGTGCTTTCATACAAGTTCTAACTCCTGTCTTTTATCTCATTGCGGTAGAAAGAAGAGAACTCCTATCAATATGTCTCCTGAAGATAATGATGGTGCCAAGTCAGGAAGTGTTGACAGCTTCAAGGATATGCCGAACATCAATGATGAGTTGTTCACCTCGTCTTTTCCAAATATTAGGAAGCATCCTTCTCATAAGATAGTCTTGCTTTCCGATTCAGAAAATATGGATGCTGACCCATTTTCTTCTTAGCACTTGTGATGAGATTTTGTCTCCAAAGGAACGAATATCCGCCTTCTCCTATTGACTTCAAGATTTGCCATGCTCCACTGGGTTCTTATGAGGGATGGATGAGACGCATGTTGAGTAACAAGGGCATTAAGGACAATTTGACCAAAGCACAAATCCTCGATGCGGTCATGGCATCTTTACCCTCGAAATTAGGAAAGACACCGCGGGCTTGATCACCTTCATTTCTCGTGGCGTATTTCCACTCACACAGACCATATCTAGATGGGGAGAGATGACTATTACTTTGGAGAGTGTAGCTGCATTAATGAACCCGCCTGTTCTTTGGAAGTCTTTCTTACGAACTCTCGATGCGGAACAAAGTAATTATGATGCTATACTTCAAAAGGCGGAGGGATTCGAGAGTCCTGGACAAGGAGGAGAGAAAGGATGCGAGATGCTTTTATACTTGGTGGGTTTCGGAGTGGTCTTCCGCGAGTTGGAAAACGAGCTCAGCGTGATTGCGTTCTCTGTCTTTATGGCTATCCGGGGATATATTTGATGATGGTTCGGGGAAGAAGACCATAAGAGGTGAGCTTGTTAAGATTGCCATAAAGTCAGGCGCAGGTGAAGTTCTTCCTCTAGGTGCATTGTTTCTTGGATCGCTGTATTCTCATCTGGACGCTTTAGCAATGGATATGCACGTTTCTAACGGGTACAAGAAGGTGGAGTCGCACGTTCACTTCGCTTTTCTTCAGGCGCTCTTATGGGAACACTTCAGAAGTTATGCTCCTACTCCTACACCTTCACTCGTTAACTTGTACGGCGGCTCGAGAATACTCCGATGGAATAAGAAGCGTCCTAAAGCCGGTGCGAAACTTGTGGAGGTATTTGACAACATTTCTTCCGTAGATTTTCGTCCATGGGGGCCGATTCACTCTTCCATCGTTCAGCCAAAGACCTTTGCTGACGATCCTGGCGTTGTGTTGCGTACCGATGTTAAGACCATGAGATCTGGGGAAATTATTTACCGCACAAATGCATTCCAGTATGTCCTGTCTCTATTTAACGAAGAACTTGCCGTGACTCCGTATAATATTGACAGGGCTGCTCGTCAAATGGGATTTGATCGGGGGTGTTCCATTCATCCGTCCACCGGTAGTTTCAAAGGAATTTCTCTTGAATAGTCCGAATGCCGACGTGTTCTTAGAGCGGGTGAGCCTTCCCTTCGGCCTATTGGGAGAAAACCGGTGGTGACCGATAAGTACAAGGAATTTTGGAGGAGGCAACCGTTGGTTTTTCGGGGATTCTCGGAGAGTGTTGTGACAGATCCCCATGGTGAACTATCTTCGACGTCTTGACGAAGCATTTCCGTTTGAAGCCACTTCCACCAAACGGACCGGAGCCGAGAGTTGCGGTCCCCAAGTAGGAGAGAGACTCAAGAGGCAAGCATGCGGTCCTGGAATTCTCAATTCCTCCAATATGCGGAGTATTTAAATTTCTTCCCGTCGGTTCTTTCATTTCTCCAAAGGTAAATTCTTAAAACGATCCTTGCTTGAAATCAGGGGATATCGAAAGATAATGCTTTCACAAGGTTGGCACGCATCCAAAACGAGAAGGTTGGCGGTACTGGTCCTCATGCTAAGAAGTCTGGTGGTACGGACCTTCATGCCGAGAAGTCCGACGTATGGAACTTCATCTTTGAGAAGTCGACGGTATGGAACTTCATCTTTGAGAAGTCGACGGCATGGAACTTCATGTTGAGAAGTCCGGAGAAACCGCTCCTTTTTCGACCACGACATAGATGATGAAAGCTCGGTGGAACAAGGCGCTTCCCTCGGTGATCTTGTTGACGGGGTGTGATGGAAATTAGCACCCGAGTGAAAGAGAGGCGACACTGCTGTAGTTGGGGCGGCTCCCCTCGAAATTCGTCCTGAACAGGTTCCGGTCAATATGGCCATTGTGGTGACTCCTTCGAAAAGCCCCCGCACTGACAAGGTTCTGCGGTTTGGTGAATTATCGGTGATGCAGCCGGGGCTTTGTTCAATCCTCCTTTTGATATCCCTTATCCAGGCCATGTGTTGGTTGGTGGATTCAAATACGTCTTAGGTCCGGTTCAAAGAGTTGTACACAGCAATATGGGAGAAGCACGGTCATATTGCTACCACCACGAAACTCAAGAGTCGTCTTGCATTGGTCAACCGCGTCCAAGAAGCTTTATCTACTATCCAAGGGATGAGCGTCACGACCCAGTCGAACAGTTTCGAGGAGATGGTCGAAGACCGGAAGTGCCATCGAGACGTGTTTGCGCAATACGGTTTCAATGCTCCTTGGTTCTTGAAGGGTTCTCCAAGATTCGGGAGTTTCGAAATTACGGACGAAGTCCCCTCTCAAGGATCGCGTTGCTCGCCGGGAAGAAGAGGTCGAAAAGTCTGTCTGCGGAGTTGAAGCCGAAGCAGGCCGTGCTCCAAAGGATGAAGGCCGCTTTCGCCCGGAAGGACGATTTGTTCTTTGAAGGACTTCCCTTGATGTGTGCCATATACTTGTCTCTTCTTTTTAGATGTTTCTTCTTTTTTTGAGTGATAGTGAGGATTTTCTTTCGTAATTTGGCTTCCGGTTTTGGATAGGTAATTGAATTGGCTTATTTTTGAGATAGTTTGTGAACAACCTTTTTGAAAGGGATTATGTTAAATGAAATTTGCATCTTGGTCATGAATGATTGCGCATGAAATTGCAAATGTTATGTAAAAAGGGAGGTACGAATGGGAACAAACATGGCGTTTGATCACTGAGCCTCTTTTTCCACATGCGGGATGCTAAGTCCCCAGTGAATTCTAAACTATCTCTCTTGTAAAGTTGTTGAGTAAAACTTACTTGCCTTTTGAAGCCTCACCATATCAGACCGGAGTAGCCTCTCTAAGAAAATCCTCCGCAAGCTATCTCTCTGAACCGAGCTTCTCCTGAACAATGCGCTTCAAAGCGTTGCATTCACCGGTGGGGTGATGAAGGAACCGATGGTAATGACAAGTACCTCGGATCCATTACTTGTTGATCGTGAGGGTGGGCGCCGTGACGGGGTAGCTTCAACTCTCCATTTCGCACCCACGTCTCCGGTAGCTCGAGATCTTCTTCATTGGGAAGGGAAATGTAAGTACCTTGAGTCTGGCTTTTCCCGCGTTAGTGGGCGTTGTAACGTCTCTCCGCGGCTTTGACGTGGAACGGGGGGATGAAGTTGGGAGATTTGTGAGTGCCATCATATCTGCGGATCGCTTGCCTAGGTAGAGGGATGTGGAAGGTGTCGTAATGTCACCGCCGAGTGACCGGATTGAACGCTCCCATCCTCTCGTACTCACGCGTTCCTTGATTGATCTCTCTTTCCTCAAGCATTTCTTCACTCGGTTGAAAGGTTGATGCGGGTCGAATGGTCTTCCCAAGCTTCAGCGAGGGTTTTGAGATATAAATCTTCTAACACGGTTCCATAGGCTGCAGGCTCCCCTTCTTTATCTGGCAGACATTGTAGTGCTCCGGACAAGTCTCTTCTCCCGTGGAGTTGTCTCGGATTCTCATCGTCGACCGGACCCCTGCTTGTTCATCTTTCTGAGTCCCCTGCGATTACGCGCTATTTTTGTTTCTCCCCTTTGGTAAAGGTGTGATCCCGGGCTAAGGATTCACCGTTTCTTGCGGAGTGGATGCATCCTTCTTGTAATTGTGCTGCTATGTCATTCAAAAGGCGAAATGTCTCGCTCTGCCTTCTGGTGATACCGGCTTGATTCGCCAAGACATCCTCCAACGTTCCAGCTATGCTTCCCATGATATCTGAACCACTGCGGACTCCGGGTGAAGATACATCGTGACACGAAACCGAAGAATTGAGAATTCAATTTTTGTAACCGATAGATCAATCTCCCACCGTGGTCGCCAATTGTTGATGGGTGAAAACTACTCCGTGAGAATTTGGTAATTTGGGGTGTGGATGAGGAATGAATCTAAACCTTCAACAAATGCATTTGCTTGCGGTGAGTGCTTGTAGATTCGAGAGATCAATCCAGTGCAAGTCCGGCCTAAACCAAGAAATGGCCGTTCCGGACTTGTTTCGGTCACAAAGTGAAGGAGATGGGGTTGATCTTAGGGAGGAAGCGAAGAAGGTGTTGAGATTGTGAAGGTGTTGGCTTACTTATGACTTGTAACGAAAGATGAGCAAGCTTACGGTTGATGCAAGCAGTGCTCGAGTGTTTGAATACGGTTTGTATTAACACTTGGTTTTACATCGACTCGAACTTGTGTTGTTCTCGTCGTTTCTTGTTGTTGTTTGAAATAAGGCGGAGAACCTATTTATACAAGTCATTGAGCCTCATTCACGTTTCTCGTGGGAAGTGGAGGTAGTGGGATGATGGAGTGGTGGAGTTGTGTGTCGGTAGCATAGACCGGTCTTGCCCACTTCTCCAGTTCATCTCTAACCGTCCATGACTTCCTAACACGTTCTTGTAATGGCGTGTTGCACGCTGCACGCTGTAAACCGCCAGACCAATACCCCATAGTATGTATCCCCCGGTTGTGACATGATTGATGTACTGAATGTGGATCGTGGATCCACGGAAGATAGCATGTAATGTTGAATTGAATAACTGCGTTATTCGAAAGTCGATACTTGTGAAGTATCGTGTGTATTTCATGCGGGTGCTTGCATTGTGGTGTGGTAAAGTGATGGGTAATGACTCCTCACTAACCAAATAACTCCCGACCAGGGTTGTATAACCAAGCGGGTGAAGTCGGACGGATGAGATGATGTTTGAGACACTCATCTGCGACCGTTGATGAAATCAGGGTTTTTAAAGAGGTGCGCAAGCATCACTCTTCAGCTTGGTCGAAACCAAGCATGGGAAGGATTTTGTGGAGGACCGACCATACATGCGTGTTGACGGCATGATGGTGTACACGTCCATGTCTCACCGTCTCATGGAGATGCAATCTAGGCCACTCAATTTGACCGTCAAAGAGGAGCGGTTGAGATCGGTTTGCGGCAGAAATCCCTTGCCGCAAAGGAATTGGTAACCGCGTGTCATCCCAAGTTTGGGCGCGCGCCCCAAGACGACCCATCTTGGTCGGTCTTGGTCGATCATACCACCGTGTAGGTGGTAGGTTGGTGTTCACACCTATACCGATCATCCCATGAAAACGTGATCTAAGCCATTCAAATCATCCCGGTGAAGTTGAGCGGTCGAGATCGTTTAGGATTTGGGAGTGTAACCGCACGAGTTTGGGCGTGCGTTTTGGGTTGGCCGGGCATGGTATGCCTTGGCCGACCGCAAGAGGAGGTAGATGGGCCCACGGTGGTCATGCTGGTATGACCGACCTTGGTTAATCCAATCTGTGACCCTCCATTCGTGCCGAGAAGATGGACGCGCGTGATGACTTGAAACCCTAATTTTGGCTTTCAAAGCCGCGCGACCATGCTCTTTTGGGCGGCAATTTGTTGTAACCAACCATGGTTGGCTTTGACCGATTGGTCAAGTGTGTGGCGGTCACACGGTGATCGTGTTGACATGCTCCGGGCCCTTCGAGTCTACATCCGCACCCTTCGTCCTACTTGCGAAGATGGATGGATGAGATTGTTTTGCGGCACATGTAATATGCCGCAAACCCTAATTTAGGTTTTCCGTCCATAATGCTTGGTATGGACGGTTTCTTGGCAAGCAAAGCCAATGGTCGACCATGCGGGTCGGCCGTGTGTATTCCATACCGCTGAGGGTGATGGAATTGATCTGTGGTCATCCAATCATGCTTGTGGAGTTGGATGACTGCGATCGATCATATCCGGCAAGCTAAGGCCGTGGGTATTCCATACCATGCTTGGGGTGATGGAATTGATCCGTGGTCATCCAATCATGCTTGTGGAGTTGGATGATCTGCGATCAGAATCATATCCGAGACCGATACTCTAGTCCGGATGCTCAATCGGGCTAATATAACACACCGAGAGGGGCTCAATCGGGCTAATATAACACACCGAGAGGGGCTCGGGCTAATATAACACACCGAGCATCGGCACATGCGGGTATTTCGTACATGGTTTCATTATAGTGCTTGGAGGTTCGTGTTACTCTATATATGAGTAACACTCGCCTCATGCCACACGATAATGATTCATTATAGTGCTTGGAGGTTCATGTTACTCTATAAGAGTAACACTCAGTCGTCATGCCACACTGATAATGAGTACAGGAAATACAAGGCCGATATGAAATTCACAAGAAGGGATTGTTGCTACATGATCCATTCTTGGTGAATTAAGTGAGGGAATATCCAACACTTATAAATGGCTTTATCTTTTACAAGATGTCAGCGCATGATTTTTTCAGGTTTTTTTACAATTTTAACCTTAAACGAAAATCCACCATCAACAGGGGACTGATAAAGTTTCTGATGATGTCAATACTGTTCCTGAGAGGTCTGATTCTGTGCCTAGAGCCCCGTTTCCCCAACTATTAGTACCAACAAAGAAGGAATCGAACTTTAATGACATATTGGAGGTTTTTAAGCAAGTTACCATAAACCTTCCTTTATTAGATGCAATTAGGCAAATTCCCGCTTATGCCAAGTTCCTTAAGGATATGTGTACGCGAAAGCGAAAACTTAGCGTCCATAAGAAAGCCTTTTTATCTAGTCACGTAAGTTCCATCATTCAGAACACCACAACTCCAAAGTACAAAGACCCAGGTTCCCCTACCATTGCTTTTACAATAGGTAAACACATGGTAGAAAAAGCTTTACTTGACTTAGGAGACAGTGTGAACTTACTACCGTACCATGTGTACTTACAGCTAGGACTCGGTGAAATGAAACCTACTCAGATGACATTGCAGTTAGCTGATAGGTCTGTTAAAATTCCTCGAGGTGTTATTGAGGATGTTCTTATTGAGGTCGACAAGTTTATTTATCCAAAGTGGATTTCGTGGTCCTAGATACCCAACCCGTCCCCAACCCGAGAACCAGATACTGTGATATTAGGTCGCCCATTTTTAGCTACGTCTAATGCGATCATTAACTGTCGAAATGGTGTGATGAATTTATCTTTTGGTAATATGACTATGGAGATGAACATTTTTAATGTCGAAAGCTACCTTATGAGCTAGATGACACATGTGTTGAAGAGGTGAACATGATAGAAGCCTTAGTTCAGGAGTCATTACCAAACATTTTGTTTGAAGACCCATTAGAAAGTTGTCTATCCCATTTTGGTTTAGATTTTGATGACGATAGCACTATTGCACAAGTGAATTCTCTATTAGATTCTACCCCGTGTTAGACACCGATAGATGGAAAGCTAGGTTCGAACCATTACCAGCTTTCGAGAATACCTTAATTCCTTCTTTAGAAGAGCCTCCTAAGTTGGACCTAAAACCACTACCCGACACTCTAAAGTATGTGTTTTTAGGCCCATCCGAGACTTTACCGTGATTGTAGCTTCCGATTTGGATAGTGATTAGGAAAGTATGCTAGTAAAAGTATTTCAAGACAATAAGGAAGCTTTAGGGTGGACTATAGCAGACATTAAGGGTATAAGTCCTACTGTGTGTATGCATCAGATTCATTTAGAAGAAGACTCCAAACCTTCTAGGGAGATGCAACGTCGACTGAACCCTAACATGAAAGTGGTAGTTCGAAAAGAGGTGCTTAAGTTGTTAGATGCGGGTATTATCTACCCAATATCGACAAGAAGTGGGTCAGCCCGTTCAGGTTTTCCCCTAAGAAATCGTATCACCGTAGTCCGAATGATAATAATGAGTTAATCCCAACCCGAGTGACCACGGGATGGCGTGTCTGTATCTACTATAGGAAATTGAACAAGGTCACAAGGAAGGATCACTTTCCCCTTCCTTTTATCGACCAAATGCTAGAGAGATTAGCGGGACATAGTCATTATTGCTTCCTAGATGGCTACTCCGGTTATAATCAGATCGTTATTGCCCCAGAAGACCAAGAGAAAACCACTTTTACCTGTCCCTTTGGTACCTTTGCGTATAGACGCATGCCTTTCGGGCTATGTAATGCCCCTGCGACTTTTCAGCGTTGTATGATGAGCATATTTTCCGATATGGTAGAACGGTTTCTAGAGGTCTTTATGGATGACTTTTCAGTGTTTGGCTCATCTTTTGATGAGTGCTTGCATCATTTGACATTAGTGTTGACTAGGTGTAAGGAAAAGAATTTAGTGCTTAATTGGGAAAAATGCCATTTTATGGTTAAATCAGGAATTGTGTTAGGGCACATCGTTTCTTCTAAGGGTATAGAGGTAGATAAAGCCAAAGTTGACCTTATTAAGACTTTACAGGTCCCAAAAACCGTAAAAGATGTTAGGTCATTCCTAGGGCATGCAGGTTTTTACCGTCGATTCATTAAGGATTTTAGCTTGATTTCTAGACCTCTTTGCAATTTACTCAAAAGATGTTAAGTTTGTCTTTGATGATGCTTGTTTAGAGGCTTTTGAGAAGCTTAAGAATTTACTCACTACTGCCCCGATAGTCCGGGCACCTAACTGAACCTACCCTTTGAAATTATGTGTGATGCTTCAGATTATGCTATAGGTGTTGTGCTAGGTCAACGAGAAAACAAATTACTTCATGTGATTTACTATGCTAGCAAAACTCTGAATGATACCCAAATGAACTATACAACTACCGAGAAGGAACTATTAGCCATCGTGTTTGCCTTGGATAAGTTTAGATCCTACCTATTAGGTTCTAAGATCGTAATCTATACTTTGATCATCTTTGCTTTGAAATACCTTTTGTCTAAGAAGGATACCAAACCTAGATTGATTAGGTGGATCCTTTTGTTACAAGAATTCTGTCCAGACATTAGAGACAAAAAGGGTGCCGAAAATGTAGTAGGAGACCACTTGTCTAGGCTAGTTGTTAGTTCCCCTAGTGATTCCCTTCCTATAAGGGATAGCTTTCCTGATGAACAATTGTTCTCTGTTTCCCAATCACCTTGGTATGCGAATATAGTGAATTATCTTGTTACTGGTCGAATGCCTCAACATTGGGGTAAGCAAGATCGTTCTAGGTTTTTAGCCGAGGTTAAGCATTTCTTTTGGGACGATCCTTATCTTTTTAAGTATTGTCCGGACAGTTATTAGGAGATGTATACACGAGAGTGACCAGTCCAAATTATCTCTTTTTGTCATGAACATGCATGTGGGGGTCATTTTAGTGCTAAGAAGACTGCTGCTAAGATATTGCAATGTGGTTTTTACTGGACTTCGTTGTTTAAAGACTCCCATAGTCATTGTGTTTCTTGTGAGCGTTGCCAGAAGTTAGGAACCATTTCCCGTAGAAATATGATGCCTTTAAACCCTATTTTAGTGATTGAGGTCTTTGATGTATGGGGCATTGATTTTATGGGTCCATTTCCTAATTCTTTAGGTTATCTTTACATACTTGTCGCTGTAGACTATGTGTCTAAGTGGGTTGAGGCGGTTCCGTGTAAAACAAATGACCACAGGGTCGTAGTCCAGTTTTTGAAAGAGAACATACTTACACGTTTTGGTACGCCGCGAGCTATAATTAGTGATGGAGGTTCACACTTTTGTAATAGACCGTTTGCTCTTTTAATGAAACAATATGGTATTACCCACAAAGTAGCAACCCCATATCACCCACAGACTAGTGGTCAGGTAGAGGTCTCCAATAGGGAAATTAAGCGTATTTTAGAGAAAACAGTTAATCCTAATAGGAAAGACTGGTCGTCGAGGCTTACTGATGCCTTATGGGCTTACCGTACTGCGTTTAAGACACCCATTGGAATGTCACCTTATCGTCTAGTATTTGGCAAGGCATGTCACCTTCCTGTCGAGTTAGAGCATAGAGCCTATTGGGCTATTAAGAACTTAAACTTTTCACTTGACAAGGCAGGAACTCACAGAAAGATCCATCCCAATGAGTTGGACGAGATTCGTAGAGATGCATACGATAGTGCTAAGGAGTATAAGAACAAAATGAAACTTGTGCATGATAAGAGTATTTAACGAAAGTCATTTTCTCCAGGTCAAAAAGTTTTTCTGTATGACACTCGTTTGCATCTATTTCCCGGGAAGTTGCGCTCTCGGTGGACCGGTCCTTTTGTGGTCCGTACTGTTTTTCCTCATGGCGCTATTGAGATTGAAACACCAGATGGTAGTAGTTCTTCAAAGGTTAACGGTCAGCGATTGAAGCCCTTTTTAGAGCCTTTTCCTACAGGTGATGCTGAGGAGGTCCCTCTGGAGGACCCTGTTTACCTTGATTGACCATCGAGGCGGTTTTGTATGTTGTATATTATTTTTGTAGGTTTTTGGTTATACTTCACCCAGGTACTCTCTTTCCGACTTCTCTCTTTACTATTTCCTCATGTTACTTATATTTTTGGTACTGTTCTTTAATTAGAAACATTGAGGACAATGTTAGATTTAAGTTTGGGGGTGGGGTAGAAACTTTTGTTACCTTTTTTTTTACAATAAATAAACTCCGAGCCTAGAAATTTATGCTTATTAAGGATGGCACTAACCAATCTAAGTGGATGGAAGCATTTTGGTTGTAGGAGTTGAGGAACCAATCTGATTAGATGGCAACATCTAAAGAGTCTATTCATAAAAGCACAGAGCTCGGGTTTTAGAAATAACATGATAGTTTCACCAATCTCGTTGAGTCCTTTTCACTTCTGTTTTTATTTTTATTTTGTTTCTAAACTATGTTTCTCTAAGTGATTAGGTGGGGCCCACGAATCAAGTTGTTACCGATGCTAGGGTGAATTAGAGAGATTGAGATACAAAAAAAAAAAAAAAAAATGAGACCAGACCATCTGACCAACCGGAATAAATTCAATAAAGTCGACCACTGGAACCCTTGTATATGCCAGTTGTGTTGACCTAGAGTTAGGTTTATCGACCACTGGGTTCCCTTGTATATGCCAGTATGTTGATATTAGTCAGACTAGTATCTCAGTCCATTAGGATAGGTTCGTTTTGGCGGAGGCCTTCAGACAGATATGGGAAACATCGATCACTTAGTAAACATCAAAACCATCTATGTTTTTCTCTATATCCATCTTCTTGATCTATCCATGTGATTAGTTTTGACTCCGGGTATTGATGTCCATAGTGCGACTATCTGAGTAGAGCTCTGTGACTTATATATGAATTTTAGTATGCTTGAGTGCAAACTCGTATACAGCAATTGGAATTTCGCATCGGGGTACTTCCTCCTGTAGCCAATAAGTATGCCAACCAAGGAGATTCTTTAGTGCCTTCCAAGGTTCTGCGTAGATAGTTAGGGTCTGGAGTATAAAAGGTTTTGTGGGTACACCTCTGGTAAACCCTCCCGAGACTATAACTCGGCCACTAGGGCCACCTAGGGGTTTAAAGGCTTATTGCATACGCTAAATGCAATCGACGATGCCTGCGACAGTGAGTTAGGATTTTATTTTATATTTGCTCGAGGACTAGCAAATAATAGGTTTGGGGGTATTTGATAGACACATTTTTGTGTCTAATTTGTCTCAATTCTTTATATTGATAGTGCTCATTTTTGTACTTATTATGGTGTTTTATGCGTGTGTAGGTATTTTTGGCCAATAAACATTTTTGGAAAAATCGGCTCAAAAAGTTGCGCCCAGAGGACACCTACTATTCGGACCCTCGCTACGAATAAGGGGTACCCAAATTACTAAGGGGCACCCTCGGGACACCCCAAGGCAGCTGCTAAAGGCACCCCTATTCTGGATAGGGGGCACCTCATCTTCAAGAATTCAAAAAATCAGAAATTGGCGGGAAAACACGTGCAGCGAGAAACAGATTTGGAATTGGATTTTTCAGCGGATTTAGAGAGATTCAATCGCGGGTTTTTGATGGACTGGACCTGTTAGAGCCTAACAGGCCTGGTACAAGTGTTACAATCAATCAACTTGAGCTGCATGATCGTGTTGGAGCGAAACAGAGGAGGTGAAGTTTCACGGGATTTTGTTTGATAATATTTGGCAGTTACGGGAGATTTGAGGCAAGATAATCTTCCCTAAGATTCATATCAATCTAATAAAGGGATTGGAGTGACCTGTACGGCTCAGACACGCGTGGAGAGGAGTTTGGAAAGTAGAAAAGTCCGAGACTTTCTGCGCCAGAAAAAAGAGGATTATATCGAGTTTTAGGGTTGCTGTTGGCTATAAAAAGGATTGCTTGGAGTCACAAAGGGACTACGCAAACTTTGGGGAGGTTTAGAACAACACAGAGAACAAAATCAAGAGTTTCATAGAATCGAGTTCTGCTGGTGTAGCTGAAGAACACGAAGAAGAAAGGGCTATCAAAGACAGTCGTTTTCGGGGTCTTAGATTCAGCGACAAATCAACAGTGCATAAGTCGGGTTCTGTAACAGTCCCTTGTAACAGCTTCTTTGTAACGCCATTACAGCGTTGCAAGCAGTCTGTTTTATTATTTCTCAACCTTTTAATCAACTTTTGAACCATAAAATAATATTTTGAGATCATGATTAATATGAGGAGCTAAACCCCATTGCTGAGGCGATAGAGGAAGCTATTTTTCCAACAAAAAGTGGTATATTTTATTTTATTTATTTATTTGCAATTATTATATGATTATTTGCCTTGATGAAAATTGTTTGAATGATTTTTGTTAAGCAATTGTGATTTTTTTGATAGAGCATGCTTAGACTTAGGTTTTTGATGTTCTATGCTTCGGATTTACACTTGTTATTTTGAGAATCTACTTGTCGCAATAGTTTAGAATCAAATTGAACGAGAAAATTGCGTAAATATAAATATTGGATTAAATCACTTTGAACTTGGAAAATAGTGGAATCTTAGCCTCAGTGTTCTTTTAATACTGATAACATCTTTGTCAGAGTTTGCTATAATTTTCAGTGAGTTTTCTATTTTTGTTTTGAATTTAAGTCTAAAAAATCCTTCCCAAGTTCGAGAGAACGACATCTTTCTTACCACTTTACTACAACTTTCAAAACCACATCAGTAACACCACATTTAACAAAGCTATGTTGGACTTAGGTGCATCCGTTAATGTTATGCCTGCGTCTATGTATAATTCACTTGATCTTGGTCCTCTTAAAAAGTCTGGAATTGTGTTGCAATTAACCGATCGTTCTAATGTCTACCCAATGGGGATTGTTGAGGATGTTCTTGTGCAGGTTAATCAACTTGTATTTCCAGCTGACTTTTGCGTGTTAGAGATGGATGAAGGTTCACCGGACTCGTCTCTTCCATTGCTACTTGGGAGCCCCTTCATGAAAACGGCGAAAACCATTATTGATGTTGACAAGGGAACGCTGACTATGGAGTTTGATGGAGAAATAATACGTTTCAACATTTTCGAAACGATAAGATATCCTAGTGATGTCCACTCTTGTTTCTCCATTGATGTGATGGACACATTGGCGCAACAAATGTTTGAGTTGAATGGTGTTGATAGTTTGGAAACCGTGCTCACTACACCCATTGACGATGGTTTTGAGTATGGTGATGAGATTAAAGAAACCATTGGTTCTCTTGACTCATTACCGGAAAAATCAGCAATTAAGAATATATCATATGCTTCTTTACCTTGCAATGATGAAAAACTTGTACCATCTATGGTTGAATCTCCAAGTTTAGAATTGAAACCTCTTCCAAATCACTTAAAGTACTTGTACTTGGGTGACAATGAGGAGTTACCCGTGATTGTTTCTAACGAGCTTAATGAATTACAGGAGCAAAAACTTCTAAGGGTGCTAAGGACATACAAGACGGCCATAGGATGGACAATCGCCGATATCAAGGGTATAAGCCCTGTCGTTTGTATGCACAAGATCCGTGTGGAGGACTATGAAAAGCCTACAAGGGAAGCGCAATGTCGTTTGAATCCTCCCATGATGGAAGTTGTGAAAAAGGAGATACTCAAGCTTTTGGACGTGGGTGTTATCTACCCCATATCCGATAGCAAGTGGGTAAGCCCGGTACAAGTAGTACCAAAGAAATCAGGTGTGACGGTGGTGGAGAATGATAAGAACGAACTTGTCCCAACTCGTGTGCAAACCGGTTGGAGGGTTTGTATTGATTATAGAAAATTGAATGCCACCACTAGAAAAGATCACTTTCCTTTACCATTTATTGATCAAATGCTTGAACGTTTAGCTGGACACTCTTACTATTGCTTCCTTGATGGCTATTCAGGTTACAATCAGATTGTGATAGCACCGGAGGACCAAGACAAAACCACTTTCACTTGTCCTTTCGGTACTTTTGCTTATAGAAGGATGCCTTTTGGCTTATGCAATGCTCCAGCTACTTTTCAAAGGTGTATGGTAAGTATCTTTTTGGAATATGTTGAAAACATAATCGAAGTGTTCATGGACGATTTTAGTGTCTTTGGTGATTCATTTGACCTTTGCTTGAAAAACTTGTCTCTAATCCTTGAACGATGTATTGAAACAAATCTTGTGCTGAATTGGGAGAAGTGCCATTTCATGGTAACTCATGGCATAGTTTTAGGCCATATAATATCTTTTAAAGGCTTGGAAGTCGATAAATCTAAGATAGACCTTATTCGTGCTCTAACCCCTCCCACTACGGTGAGGGAGATACGCTCTTTTCTTGGTCATGCAGGTTTCTATCGTAGATTCATCAAGGACTTTTCCAAGATAGCATCACCACTTTGTAACTTATTGCAAAAAGATGTGGTTTTTAACTTCGATGAAAAGTGTGTGGCGGCATTCAATCGTTTGAAAGAATTTTTGATTTCAGCCCCTATCATTAAACCATCGGATTGGAGCAAGCCTTTTGAGCTCATGTGTGATGCTAGTGATTACGCGGTTGGTGCGGTGCTTGGGCAGCGTGTGGGGAGGATACCTCATGCCATTTATTATGCTTCTAGAACGTAAAATGAGGCCCAACAAAATTACACAACCACTGAAAAAGAGTTATTAGCTATTGTTTTTGCTTTGGAAAAGTTTCGCTCTTATCTAATTGGTACAAAAGTTGTTGTCTTTTCTGATCATGCAGCGCTTAAGTACTTGCTTACAAAGAAAAAGGCAAAACCGAGGCTCATACGATGGATATTACTCTTTCAAGAGTTTGATATTGAGATCAAAGACAAGAAAGGAATTGAGAACACCGTTGCGGATCACTTGAGCCGTCTTGCTGTGGATAAGGAGACTATCCCATTGCGTGAAAGTTTCCCGGATGAGCAACTCTTCTCAATTGCCTTTGGAGAACCATGGTAAGCTGATATTGTTAATTACTTAGTGTCTAAACAAATCCCAAAGAACTTGTCTCGTGCTGAGAGGGACAAACTTAAGAAGTTAGGATACCAATACATATGGGATGATCCATACTTATGGAAACATTGTAGTGACCAAGTAATACGTAGGTGTGTTCCCGAATCAGAATTTAATTCTATCTTGTCTTTTTGCCATTCATATGCTTGTGGAGGACACTTTGGGAGTAAGAGAACCGCTCTCAAGGTACTAGAATGTGGTTTCTTTTGGCCAACTTTGTTTAAGGATGCACATGCATTTTGTACCACATGTGATAGGTGCCAAAGAACAGGCAATCTAGGTGCTAAAAATCAAATGCCACAAACTATTATTCAATTTGTCGAGGTTTTTGATGTATGGGGAACTGATTTTATTGGCCCTTTTGTCAATTCTAGTGGGAATTATTATATCTTGCTTGCTGTGGATTATGTCTCGAAATGGGTGGAAGCTAAGGCCACCCCAACTAATGATTCTAAAGTTGTTTCAGATTTCGTGCAAGCTAATATATTTGCAAGGTTTGGCATTCTAAAGGCTATAATTAGCGATGGAGGTTCACACTTCAAAAACAGGTTCTTGCAAACTTTGTTAAGGAAGTACAATATGTCGCATAGGATTGCAACTCCTTACCATCCACAAACAAATGGACAAGCCGAGGTTTCCAACCGAGAGGTGAAATCCATTCTAGAGAAGACGGTGAATCCAACAAGGAAGGATTGGAGTTCGCGACTCAATGATGCTTTGTGGGTGTATAGAACCGCATATAAAACACCTATTGGGATGTCTCCCTTTAGGATTGTTTATGGTAAACCTTGTCACTTACCCGTGGAAATTGAGCATAAGGTGTTTTGGGCTATTAAGCAATGCAATATGGAGTTGGATGGTGCTGGAAGGCAAAGGAAGTTGCAACTTCAAGAGTTAGAAGAGATTCTCAATGATGCATTTGAAAGCTCACGGATTTACAAGGAAAATACGAAAGTTTTTCATGATAATATGATTACAAAGAAACAATTTTGCATTGGGCAGAAAGTGCTTTTGTTTAATTCTCGCTTGCAATTATTTCCGGGTAAATTAAGGTCACATTGGATTGGACCTTTTATTGTGACTAATGTGTTTTCTCATGGGGCAATGGAAATTCGTAGTTTAGCTACAAGAAATGAACTTAAAGTGAATGGGCACCGGTTGAAACCATATTATGAGAACTTCTCTTCGGATGTCATGGAAGGAGTTAATCTTGTGGAAGTACTCCCTCTGGAGGAGTCGTAGAAAGCAAGGAGATAGTCGGGCTGACGACTTTAAACCAAGCGCTAAATGGGAGGCAACCCATAGGTTTTGTATCTCTTATCTTTTATTTTATTTTCTTGTCATGTTTTTACTTTTTCTGATTTTTTTTGTCACTTTTTAGTTATGATCTCCCACCTTGACTTTCTTTGGACGATTCAATTACATTGAGGACAATGTAAAGTTTAAGTGTGGGGGAGTGGTTTGCATTGTAATTTTTTCAAATTTTTCAACTTTTGTGTACAATAGTGAATAAAAAACTCCAACTTGTAGTTAGTTTAGAGTCACATAGCATACATGTCGCTAAGATTACATCGAGAATCTCATAAGAGTGACTGAACTTAGAGATGACAGAGAACATGATCGGGTTTCTTAATTGTATGAGAGTTAAAGTTGGATTTAACCATGCCAGTGGCAAATAAGGTGCAGACTGAATTCGGTATTAGAGTAGTGATCCCCTATAGTGGAGACTACCCATGATACATCATGTGAGGCACCGACCTTCAATTCTTCGTACCTGTCTAAATATGTGCTTTTAGAGTGTGTGTCACCGTACGTAAATTCCGGGCAGAATGGTGAGCTGCCCAACCTCCCACCATAGAAGCACTATTTTGATCTCTTGAGTGCTATTTTTATCAACCATGATGGTGACATCGAATTGCTAACTTACATACCACTTGTAATCTTGTTCGCAGTTAGCACGATCCACTTTATCTCTCTACACCAACAGGTCCATAGAAACACCATCATCATCAACAAGAGGAGCATCACAAATTTGAAGGAAAGTTGAAGATGTTCAAGGTTTACAAGCAACGGTACAGAAATGAGCAGATTTCAGATTCAAGTAAAGCAATAAGATAAGGAGCAGAATTTTTATAAGTTGAAGACTATTGTATAAGAGCGACGATTATCAAGATGAGAGTTCGAGAAGTTTATGATATCAAGACATACAAGTTGTGAAGAATCAAGCGGTAAAGTACTTAAACCATGGCCTTTGTACTTGCATTTTTATTTATTCTTATTTGTTAGTTTGTATTTTTATTTTCTCTTGTCTCAAAAAAAAAAAAATTGGGTTTGTATAGTTCATTTTTAGTTTTGTATTCTTTCAATAAAGCCAATGGAAGAAGGAATATCTATAATGAAGTTTCAAGCAACAAGAATTAGAGGAAAGAATCATATTGTCAAGATTCTACGAAGTTCAAGAGTTATCATCAAGAGTTGAAGACCGAAGACGAAGATGAAGACACCGATAGAAGACCGAAGACGTTTTCTATGGATGCTGTGAGAGTGGTGCTAGCTGCACGCCGAACGGATAACGAGGTAAGTAAGCATATTCCCACCTTCATTAAGTGGTTGATTTCCTTTCGAAGAGATCGTCAGAAAAATGGGTTTTCAAAAATTATAAAAGATGTGGGTTTTTAAAAACAATTCGGAGGGTTTGCCTTCCTACTATTCAACGTGTCACATGATTCTCTCTTCATTCCTACCTGGACACATGTGTGACCCATAAAAAGCTATTTATTATTGAGAGCAATTTCATAAAACCCTTTCTTGTGAGGCAGAGTCGAGACTTTGATCACTCTGAACCCGAATTTCTTTCGAGAAGGGATGGTTATTTCTCTCTCAAATTTTAAGGATGAGATTGTGTTCATTTATGTGTCTAACTTCTTATGACTAGTGTGTAGATTCTCTATGTCTTTTTAGCGCGTTGGATGCTATCATTACGGAGAACTAGTAAGTTGGAAAAGTAGGTTTTGTGGGTATATTTCTAGTAAACCCTCACGAGACTATAACTCGTCCACTAGGGACACCTAGGGGCTCAAAGGCTTGTTATTGATGCTAAAAGTGACCGTAGCCTCGACGACACAGAGTTGTATGTATCCTTTAGAATTGTTCTGTTTGATTTGCTCGAGGACTAGCAAAGTCTAAGTGTGGGGGAATTTGATAGGTGTCTGAAACACCTAATTCTATAACTAGTATTTATGCTTTCTTTGCTACTTTTCTTGTAAATTATGTATCTTATGTTTACTTTTGAGTTATTTAGGTACTTTGGAGTCATTCGAGCGAAAAGAAGTGGAACTTGCTCAAATGTTGGATTTATTTTTATCATGACGAGAACGGAAAGGCTAAGCTATCGGCGAAAGAAGGAGGTCACTCGAACGTCATACGAGAGAATTATGAATAGAAGCATCGATGAAGCTCAGTTGAAAGGATTCCTTAGGTCGCCCTTATCCAATTGTTGGTTGCCTAAAGTAATTTTGCTCATTACATGCCCCTAAGACCAGATCGGGAATGTCATTCTCGATTACAATATTTACATTTCAGAGCTGAGTGAGACATGGCGGTGGCTGTTCTAGTATTTAGAGACGAGAGAAGAAGAAATGATGATGGCGGATGTTGCTGGTGGAGGAAATCCACGAGAAAAAGAGAGGATTCATGAACCAGAGAAGAGATTTAGTGGGTTTAGACTGATTGTGGGAAATCAGAAGCAAGAGATGAGTCTGTTGGTGGTCGAATTTGAGAACAACGGGGAGAAGATTTGGTTTGTATGAATCTGAATAGAAGAAACAACAAGGGTATGATTCTAATTCTATTTATAAGGAGATGTGCTGTGTAATCGAAGTGATTGAGGAGATGATTTTGCTGGTGATTTGAGAATAAAGAAGGATTCAAAGTTAGGGTTTGAGTTAGCCCCAGAAATCAGTCGACTGCAATAAATCAAGGATGAAGGCAAATTGAAATTGAGAATGGGTCTGGTGATTAATGGCAGAAATGGGTGATTGAGATGAAATTTGGTAGTTCTGGTAGTGAATTAGGGTTAGATGGTGGAATCAAGAGAAGGTGTTGCTGCCTGAAGTGGTTAGTTGAACCGAATGGGTGTGTTGGTGTTTGCAGCTGGAATTGAAGCTGGTTTGCGATGTTTGAGGAGCTGTTATAGTTGCAGCTGGTAAAGGCAAGAATTCAGTTGAAGAAAATGGGTTACAGGGAATGTGGTGCTGTATTTGGTTCTTGCAGCTGTGGTTGTTGATAACAGAAGTAGAGATGTACCAGATGCAGCTGAGTAACGGGTCCTGAGACAGAACTGGTGGTGATGCTGTTATTCTGGTAAGTTGCAGAATGCAGTAAAGCCAATCTTAGATGTATGTGTAGGTATGGATGGTTGCAAGTGGAATGGCTGGAGTTGGAAAGGAGCTGTTGATATAGCTAGTGCAGTTACAGCCAAGAACTGATGTTGTTGGAGGTCTTAAGTGCAGTGGTGAGGCTGTTGGAGCTGTGGAGCATAGAAGGTTGCTGACTAGCTATGTGTGTTATTTCAATAGTGAGCTGTGAATTGATGGAATGGCTAGGAAGAATGAGTGGACTGGAAATTGCAGGTTATGATAATGGAGTTGAGATGTTGGTTTTGTAGTACAGGGAGGACTCGGATTTGCTTAGATGCATGCCTAGGTTTTACAGGTGGTGGTATGAGCCAGTATGAGCTACTATTGCAATGGTTGAGATGGCTGATGGCTGTGTTGCTAGTGCCATTGGCAAGGTCACAATGGCAATGACTGGAGAAAAACAAGGAGAGGTTGCAGTCAAGTCTGGATTGTGTATGAACTGAGTTTGAGCGGTGCAAGACTCAGGAAATGGATTTGGTAATACTGAATTGTTGAACTGAAATGGCAGTCTCAGGTGGCTGTGTTGGTGTTAGAATGGAGCAGTGAATGATGGCCTGAAGTGCAACTGCAGGTAGGAGCTGGAATTACAGTCGTGTTAGCTTTAGTGCAGGGTATGGTATTGGTGGTTCGATGTTACTGCAGTGGGAAGTTGAAGCTGGTTCTGGTGGTGGCAATTGAATGGAAATGGATGCAATGAGGGACTGTGTTGCAGGTGGTTTGTGTGGATTAGGAAGATTGTAACTGCAATTGAGGCCTGCAAGATAGATGGGGCTAAGTACAAGACAGAGAAAGTGTTGATTTTGAGAGATCAAATGGTGCAGCTGATTTGTGGAAGTGGCAGAGAAATATGCAGGCCATTATGGCTGGAAGAGAAGCAGTGATGCACCATCTTAGTGCAACACAGATATGGCCTGTGTAAATGGCCTATGTTAAGACAAGTCAGTCAATCAGCCGAGTCAGTGACTGACTCACACCTTGACTCGGTCTGACTCTGAGTTAACTCGGCCGACTAGACATTGACCGAGTTCACACAGTTGACCCGACCGAGTTGACTCGTTGACCGGTGACCGAGCGGACTTTTCCGGTCACCTGAGCTACTTTTCGGTCACTTCTTAGGCCAATTTCCGGCCATAATACCAGTTTTCCGGCGACATATTTTTGGACATATTTTCTATATGGGTTTCTCTCACTTATAAGCTTGGTGGATTTTCATCTAATGGACTTTGAAGACTAGACCTAATTTTGGAACAAGAGGAGCTATAAAAAGAAGACTTCTACAATTTTGGAAGACACGTTTTTATTCTTGGGAGGAAAAGGAGAGAGCCGCTTTTGTTTACGCTACTAGGGTTTGCTTTTGTTCATCTTCTTCTTTATTCAATTCATATTTTTGTGATGAACTCCATAGCTATGAGTAGCTAATTTATTCATTATTGGTTAAGGATGTAGTCCTATTTCTAAAACTTGTGCTTGAGTTATGTATTAGTTTTCTCTCTTGATTATCGTTTAAATCTCTACTGTTTTTAATAATCACATGATTGATGTATTATGATAGGACTTAGATGTTTGGTTAGTTAAGTGTCCAATTAATTTAACTTGCATCCTAGTCCATAACTATTTTAGGGTTTTTCATCGAGCGATAACCCTGAATACAAGTAGCATGATATGTTTACGGTTTGTAGTGATACACTCTCGTAATCATATGTAGAGTTTGACCATTGTCCGAATTGTTATGCGCAATGCATGACAATTACTTTGATTAGCCTATTTCTGAAACTTAAAGCTCCTAGGAATTGAACTTAATTAGCGCAAGGCGTTAGGTTATTCTTTAGGTAGAATTCACATATGCAACTCTAATGTGTGTGTTGATGAACTTAGGAAATTAATAGATTATCTTGATCTCTTGATTCTCTAGGCTTTTGATAATAAAAGAGATTAAATTGTAATTCTAATCATATACGCAAGCACATGTCTAAGATTGAAGATGAATTCCTTGACCAATATCTTTCTCTCATTGATTACTTTCTACAATTTATTTTGTTTTTAATTACTTTTATTGTTTACTTAAAAAAATCAGAAATCCCCCCAATTGGTTACTTTAAGAAAGTGAATACATAATAACTACAATCGCCTCTCTGAGGAAACGAACTCTTTCTTATCATATACTTTAGGAAAGTGAAATTATTTTTGACGCATACGACAGCGATCAAATTTTGGCGCCGTTGCCGGGGAGGCATACGGCTAGTTATTAAGTTTTTAGTTTCTTATTTTTTGTTTTTGCTTTTATCTTTGCTTCTTGTTTTCTTGTCTTGTTTCTCACTTGTTTGCGAGAATTGTTTTCAGGTACCTAATCCCTGGCTTCTAAAGATTGGAATTATCCAAGGTGCGGGATAGCTACTCGAAGAGGCACAATACTCCAACCAAGTAAAGATACAACGGAAGAACAAGAATTGGAAACGGAAGAAGAGATTTTCCAACAAGAAGAAGCAGTTTTAGAACAAGAGGTTCCGGGTGAACAAGAACCACCTTTTGAAGAAAAAGAAGAAGCAATGGGTGATGCAAATCGTTCACTCAAGGAGTTAGCTTCTCATAGGCTTGATACACAACAGGGGTGTATTCAAACGAACTATACTTTTGAGATAAAGCCGGGCTTGCTTAGAGAATTACCAAAGTTCCATGGCATGGTGAATGAAGTTCCAAACAAGCATCTTATGGACTTCCACACCATTGTCACGGCCATGCTTCCAGCGGATGTTGAGGCGGATGGTGCAATGTTAAAAGTTTTCCGTTTCTCTTTGATGGATAGTGCTAAGGATTGGTTGTACTATTTACCTCCAGGAAGTGTCACGACATGGAATGGGTTGAAGAAACTCTTTTTAGAGAGATATTTTCCTACATCAAAGGCTACTCAAATTCGAAAGTAGATTTGTGGGATGAAGCAAAATGTGGGAGAATCTTTATATGAATGTTGGGAACGATATAAGAGATTGGTGGCAAGCTTCCCTCACCACCAATTCAGTGACGATATGATTATCCAATATTTCTATGAAGGACTCCAATCAAGTGATAGGAATCTTCTTGACGCTGCGGGTGGTGGTGCACTAGTTAACAAGATGGTGGCACAAGCTAGAGAGTTGATTGAGAACATGGCAGCAAACTCCCAACAATTCTTGAGTCGTGGTTCGGATGTGCTTCTTAGGAAAGTTAATGAAGTGAGCGAGGTTGAGGAACTTCGTCAACAATTGGGTAACATGACAGCTATGATGCAACAAGTTGCAGCCGCGGTGATACCAGGTTCTTCTCAAGCTTATGAGGACGAGCAAGCTAATGCGGTCTTTCCAAATCAACAAAGACGGTATGATCCCTACTCAAACACTTACAATCCGGGATGGAGAGATCACCCCAATTTTAGCTATGCGAACAAGCAAGGAGCGGTTCAACCACCTAATTTCAACAACCCGAGTGGATTTCAACCTCAACAACAACAATTCTAGCCGAGACAACAATTTCAACAACAACAACAACCTCAAACTATGGGGTCAAATATGGAAGAGTTACTGAAATCTTTAATGCAAAGAACGGAGAGTACGGTTAAGGATTTGCAAACTCAAGTTGGTTTTATGGCTATTGAGTTAAATCAATTAAAGGCACAAAATGGTGGGAAACTCCCTTCTCAACCTATCAACCCAAAAGAGGGTGTCAATGCAATTACGTTGAGAAGAAGTACACAACTTGTGCAACCCGAAGTTACTGATTCGGGCACGGTGGAAACACCAAAGGAACCTGTTTTGGAGGAGAAAAATGAGGATTCTCCCCAAACTTCGGAGGTACCTATTTATAACTCTAAAACTCTGGTTTCTACTTATGTTCCTCCTTTACCTTTCCCTCGCAGATTTGCAAATTCCAAGAAGGCGGAACTAGAAAAGGAGATTTTAGACATTCTCAAGAAGATCCATGTGAACATACCACTCATAGATGCAATCAAGCAAGTTCCAAAGTATGCAAAGGTGTTGAAGGACTTGTGTACTAATAAACAAAGGCTCAAAGGTAATGAAGTGCTTAGTGTGGGGGAGAATGCTTCGGCAATCTTACAACATAAACTCCCACTTAAGTGCAAGGATCCCGGTAGCTTTGACATTCCCATCATAATTGGTAACACCACATTTAACAAAGCTATGTTGGACTTAGGTGCATCCGTTAATGTTATGCCTGCGTCTATGTATAATTCACTTGATCTTGGTCCTCTTAAAAATTCTGGAATTATGTTGCAATTAGCCGATCGTTCTAATGTCTACCCAATGGGGATTGTTGAGGATGTTCTTGTTCAGGTTAATCAACTTGTATTTCCAGCTGACTTTTGCGTGTTAGAGATAGATGAAGGTTCACCGGACTCGTCTCTTCCATTGCTACTTGGGCGCCCCTTCATGAAAACGGCGAAAACTATTATTGATGTTGACAAGGGAACGCTGACTATGGAGTTTGATGGAGAAATAATACGTTTCAACATTTTCGAAACGATGAGATATCCTAGTGATGTCCACTCTTGTTTCTTCATTGATGTGATGGACACATTGGCGCAACAAATATTTGAGTTGAATGGTGTTGATACTTTGGAAACCGTGCTCACTACACCCATTGACGATGGTTTTGAGTATGGTGATGAGATTAAAGAAACCATTGGTTCTCTTGACTCATTACCGGAAAAATCAGCAATTAAGAATATTTCATATGCTTCTTTACCTTGCAATGATGAAAAACTTGTACCATCTATTGTTAAATCTCCAAGTTTAGAATTGAAACCTCTTCCAAGTCACTTAAAGTACTTGTACTTGGGTGACAATGAGGAGTTACCCGTGATTGTTTCTAACGAGCTTAATGAATTACAGGAGAAAAAACTTCTTAGGGTGCTAAGGACATACAAGACAGCCATAGGATGGACAATCGCCGATATCAAGGGTATAAGCCCTTCCGTTTGCATGCACAAGATACATGTGGAGGACTATGCAAAGCCTACAAGGGAAGCACAACGTCATTTGAATCCTCCCATGATGGAAGTTGTGAAAAAGGATATACTCAAGCTTTTGGACGTGGGTGTTATCTACCCCATATCCGATAGCAAGTGGGTAAGCCCGGTACAAGTAGTACCAAAGAAATTCGGTGTGACGGTGGTGGAGAATGATAAGAACGAACTTGTCCCAACTCGCGTGCAAACCGGTTGGAGGATTTGTATTGATTATAGAAAATTAAATGCCACCACTAGAAAAGATCACTTTCCTTTACCATTTATTGATCAAATGCTTGAACGTTTAGCCGGACACTCTTACTATTGCTTCCTTGATGGCTATTCAGGTTACAATCAGATTGTGATAGCACCGGAGGACCAAGAGAAAACCACTTTCACTTGTCCTTTCGGTACTTTTGCTTATAAAAGGATGCCTTTTGGCTTATGCAATGCTCCAGCTACTTTTCAAAGGTGTATGGTAAGTATCTTTTCGAAATATGTTGAAAACATAATCGAAGTGTTCATGGACGATTTTAGTGTCTTTGGTGATTCATTTGACCTTTGCTTGAACAACGTGTCTCTAATCCTTGAACGATGTGTTGAAACAAATCTTGTGCTGAATTGGGAGAAGTGCCATTTCATGGTAACTCATGGCATAGTTTTAGGCCATATAATATCTTCTAAAGGCTTGGAAGTCGATAAATCTAAGATAGACCTTATTCGTGCTCTAACCCCTCCCACAACGGTGAGGGAGATACGCTCTTTTCTTGGTCATGCAGGTTTCTATCGTAGATTCATCAAGGACTTTTCCAAGATAGCATCACCACTTTTTAACTTATTGCAAAAAGATGTGGTTTTTAACTTCGATGAAAAGTGTGTGGCGGCATTCAATCGTTTGAAAGAACTTTTGATTTCAGCCCCTATCATTAAACCACCGGATTGGAGCAAGCCTTTTGAGCTCATGTGTGATGCTAGTGATTACGCGGTTGGTGCGGTGCTTGGGCAGCGTGTGGGGAGGATACCTCATGCCATTTATTATGCTTCTAGAACGTTAAATGAGGCCCAACAAAACTACACAACCACTAAAAAAGAGTTATTAGTATTGTTTTTGCTTTGGAAAAGTTTCGCTCTTATCTAATTGGTACAAAAGTTGTTGTCTTTTCTGATCATGCAGCGCTTAAGTACTTGCTTACAAAGAAAAAGGCGAAACCGAGGCTCATACGATGGATATTACTCTTTCAAGAGTTTGATATTGAGATCAAAGACAAGAAAGGAATTGAGAACACCGTTGCGGATCACTTGAGCCGTCTTGCTGCGGACAAGGAGACTATCCCATTGCGTGAAAGTTTCCCGGATGAGCAACTCTTCTCAATTGCCTTTGGAGAACCATGGTACGCTGATATTGTTAATTACTTAGTGTCTAAACAAATCCCAAAGAACTTGTCTCGTGCTGAGAGGGACAAACTTAAGAAGTTAGGAAACCAATACATATGGGATGATCCATACTTATGGAAACATTGTAGTGACCAAGTAATACGTAGTTGTGTTCCCGAATCAGAATTTAATTCTATCTTGTCTTTTTGCCATTCATATGCTTGTGGAGGACACTTTGGGAGTAAGAGAACCGCTCTCAAGGTACTAGAATGTGGTTTCTTTTGGCCAACTTTGTTTAAGGATGCACATTCATTTTGTACCACATGTGATAGGTGCCAAAGAACAGGCAATCTAGGTGCTCGAAATCAAATGCCACAAACTATTATTCAATTTGTCGAGGTTTTTGATGTATGGGGAATTGATTTTATTGGCCCTTTTGTCAATTCTAGTGGGAATTATTATATCTTGCTTGTTGTGGATTATGTCTCGAAATGGGTGGAAGCTAAGGCCACCCCAACTAATGATTCTAAAGTTGTTTCAGATTTCGTGCAAGCTAATATATTTGCAAGGTTTGGCATTCCAAAGGCTATAATTAGCGATGGAGGTTCACACTTCAAAAACAGGTTCTTGCAAACTTTGTTAAGGAAGTACAATGTGTCGCATAGGATTGCAACTCCTTACCATCCACAAACAAATGGACAAGCCGAGGTTTCCAACCGAGAGGTGAAATCCATTCTAGAGAAGACGGTGAATCCAACAAGGAAGGATTGGAGTTCGCGACTCAATGATGCTTTGTGGGCGTATAGAACCGCATATAAAACACCTATTGGGATGTCTCCCTTTAGGCTTGTTTATGGTAAACCTTGTCACTTACCCGTGGAAATTGAGCATAAGGCATTTTGGGCTATTAAGCAATGCAATATGGAGTTGGATGGTGCTGGAAGGTAAAGGAAGTTGTAACTTCAAGAGTTAGAAAAGATTCGCAATGATGCATTTGAAAGCTCACGGATTTACAAGGAAAATACGAAAGCTTTTCATGATAATATGATTACAAAGAAACAATTTTGCATTGGGCAGAAAGTGCTTTTGTTTAATTCTCGCTTGCAATTATTTCCGGGTAAATTAAGGTCACGTTGGATTGGACCTTTTATTGTGACTAATGTGTTTTCTCATGGGGCAATGGAAATTCGTAGTTTAGCTACAGGAAATGAACTTAAAGTGAATGGGCACTGGTTGAAACCATATTATGAGAACTTCTCTTCGGATGTCGTGGAAGGAGTTAATCTTGTAGAAGTACTCCCTCTGGAGGAGTCGTAGAAAGCAAGGAGATAGTCGGGCTGACAAATTTAAACCAAGCGCTAAATGGGAGGCAACCCATAGGTTTTGTATCTCTTATCTTTTTTTTTTTATTTTCTTGTCATGTTTTTACTTTTTCTGATTTTTTTTTTGTCACTTTTTAGTTATGATCTCCCACCTTGACTTTCTTTGGACGATTCAATTACATTGAGGACAATGTAAAGTTTAAGTATGGGGGAGTGGTTTGCATTGTAAATTTTTCAAATTTTTCAACTTTTGTGTACAATAGTGAATAAAAAACTCCAACTTGTAGTTAGTTAGAGTTTCATAGTATACATGTCGCTAAGATTACATCGAGAATCTCATAAGAGTGACTGAACTTAGAGATGACAGAGAACATGATCGGGTTTCTTAATTGTATGAGAGTTAAAGTTGGATTTAACCATGCCAGTGGCAAATAAGGTGCAGACTGAATTCGGTATTAGAGTAGTGATCCCCTATAGTGGAGACTACCCATGTTACATCATGTGAGGCACCGACCTTCAATTCTTCATACCTGTCTAAATATGTGCTTTTAGAGTGTGTGTCATCGTACATAAATTCCGGGCAGAATGGTGAGCTGCCCAACCTCCCACCATAGAAGCACTATTTTGATCTCTGGAGTGCTATTTTTATCAACCATGATGGTGACATCAAATTGCTAACTTACATACCACTTGTAATCTTGTTCGCAGTTAGCACCATCCACTTTATCTCTCTACACCAACAGGTCCATAGAAACACCATCATCATCAACAAGAGGAGCATCACAAATTTGAAGGAAAGTTGAAGACGTTCAAGGTTTAATGATGATGGCGGATGTTGGTGTGGAGGAAATCCACGAGAAAAAGAGAGGATTCATGAACCAGAGAAGAGATTTAGTGGGTTTAGACTGATTGTGGGAACTCAGAAGCAAGAGATGAGTCTGTTGGTGGTCGAATTTGAGAACAACGGGGAAAAGATTTGGTTTGTATGAATTTGAATAGAAGAAATAGCAAGGGTATGATTCTAATTCTATTTATAAGGAGATGTGCTCTGTAATCGAAGTGATTGAGGAGATGATTTTGCTGGTGATTTGAGAATAAAGAAGGATGCAAAGTTAGGGTTTGAGTTAGCTCCAGAAATCAGTCGACTGCAATAAATCAAGGATGAAGGCAAATTGAAATTGAGAATGGGTCTGGTGATTAATGGCGGAAATGGGTGATTGAGATGAAATTTGGTGGTTCTGGTAGTGAATTAGGGTTAGATGGTGGAATCAAGAGAAGGTGTTGCTGCCTGAAGTGGTTAGTTGAACCGAATGGGTGTGTTGGTGTTTGCAGCTGGAATTGAAGCTGGTTTGCGATGTTTGAGGAGATGTTATAGTTGCAGCTGGTAAAGGCAAGAATTCAGTTGAAGAAAATGGGTTACAGGGAATGTGGTGCTGTATTTGGTTCTTGCAGCTGTGGTTGTTGATAACAGAAGTAGAGATGTACCAGATGCAGCAGAGTAACGGGTCCTGAGACAGAACTGGTGGTGATGCTGTTATTCTGGTAAGTTGCAGAATGCAGTAAAACCAATCTTAGATGTATGTGTAGGTATGCATGGTTGCAAGTGTTATGGCTGGAGTTGGAACTGAGCTGTTGATATAGCTAGTGCAGTCACAGCCAAGAACTGATGATGTTGGAGGTCTTAAGTGCAGTGGTGAGGCTGTTGGAGCTGTGGAGCGTAGAAGGTTGCAGACTAGCTATATGTGGTATTTCAATAGTGAGCTGTGAATTGATGGAATGGCTAGGAAGAAGGAGTGGACTGGAAATTGCAGGTTATGATAATGGAGTTGAGATGTTGGTTTTGTAGTACAGGGAGGACTCGGATTTGCTTAGATGCATGCCTAGGTTTTACAGGTGGTGGTATGAGCCAGTATTAGCTACTATTGCAATGGTTGAGATGGATGATGGCTGTGTTGCTAGTGCCATTGGCAAGGTCACAATGGCAGTGATTGGAGAAAAACAAGGAGAGGTTGCAGTCAAGTCTGGATTGTGTATGAACTGAGTTTGAGCGGTGCAAGACTCAGGAAATGGATTTGGTAATACTGAATTGTTGAACTGAAATGGCAGTCTCATGTGGTTGTGTTGGTGTTAGAATGGAGCAGTGAATGATGGCCTGAAGTGCAACTGCAGGTAGGAGCTGGAATTACAGTCGTGTTAGCTTTATTGCAGGCTATGGCATTGGTGGTTCGATGTTACTGCAGTGGGAAGTTGAAGCTGGTTCTGGTGGTGGCAATTGAATGGAAATGGATGCAATGAGGGACTGTGTTGCAGGTGGTTTGTGTGGATTAGGAAGATTGTAACTGCAATTGAGGCCTGCAAGATAGATGGGGCTAAGTACAAGACAGAGAAAGTGTTGAGTTTGAGAGATCAAATGGTGCAGCTGATTTGTGGAAGTGGCAGAGAAATGTGCAGGCCATTATGGCTGGAAGAGAAGCAGTGATGCACCATCTTGGTGCAACACAGATATGGCATGTGCAAATGGCCTATGTTAAGACAAGTCAGTCAATCAGCCGAGTCAGTGACTGACTCACACCTTGACTCGGTGTGACTCTGAGTTAACTCGGCCGACTAGACATTGACCGAGTTCACACAGTTGACCCGACCAAGTTGACTCGTTGATCGGTGACCGGGCGGACTTTGCCGGTCACCTGAGCTACTTTCCGGTCACTTCTACGGCCAATTTCCGGCCATAATACCAGTTTTCCGGCGACATATTTTTGGACATATTTTCTATATGGGTTTCTCTCACTTATGGGCTTGGTGGATTTTCATCTAATGGACTTTGAAGACTAGACCTAATTTTGGAACAAGATGAGCTATAAAAAGAAGACTTCTACAATTTTGGAAGACACGTTTTTATTCTTGGGAGGAAAAGGAGAGAGCCGCTTTTGTTTACGCTACTAGGGTTTGCTTTTGTTCATCTTCTTCTTTATTCAATTCATATTTTTGTGATGAAATCCATAGCTATGAGTAGCTAATTTATTCATTATTGGTTAAGGATGTAGTCATATTTCTAAAACTTGTGCTTGAGTTTGTATTAGTTTTCTCTCTTGATTATCGTTTAAATCTCTACTGTTTTTAATAATCACATGATTGATGTATTGTCATAGGACTTAGATGTTTGGTTAGTTAAGTGGCCAATTAATTTAACTTGCATCCTAGTCCATAACTATTTTAGGGTTTTTCATCGAGCGATAACCTTGAATACAAGTAGCATGATATGTTTACGGTTTGTAGTGATACACTCTCATAATCATATGTAGAGTTTGACCATTGTCCGAATTGTTATGCACAATGTATGACAATTACTTTGATTATCCTATTTCTGAAACTTAAAGCTCCTAGGAATTGAACTTAATTAGCGCAAGGCGTTAGGTTATTCTTTAGGTAGAATTCACATACGCAGCTCTAATGTGTGTGTTGATGAACTTAGGAAATTAATAGATTATCTTGCTCTCTTGATTCTCTAGGCTTTTGATAATAAAAGAGATTAAATTGTAATTCTAATCATATACGCAAGCACATGTCTAAGATTGAAGATGAATTCCTTGACCAATATCTTTCTCTCATTGATTACTTTCTACAATTTATTTTGTTTTTAATTACTTTTATTGTTTACTTAAAAAATCAGAAATCCCCCCAATTGGTTACTTTAAGAAAGTGAATACATAATAACTACAATCGCCTCTCTGTGGAAACGAACTATTTCTTATCATATACTTTAGGAAAGTGAAATTATTTTTGACGCATACGACAGCGATCAGGTTGAGATCTTTGGGATAAGGGTAATGAAAGAATAATTTAAATCCTCATCGAGAATACCCGTTTTAAAGAAATCATGCACCGTGTTTACGATATCCGGTCCAAATACTTCCCAATTAGCCTTGAAAAAAACCCGGTTGAAATCCATCTGGTCCCGGTGAGCCCCATTGATTCATATTGGAAAGAGTGAGCCAGATTTCATTTTTGGAAGGGATTTTTATTAATGAAAGATTTTCTTCTTCGGAAACGCACGGCTTTATGAAACTGGACAAGTCAAATCTATAATGGTTTATCTGAGATGTTCCGATATGAGTAAAGTGGTTTGTCAGGAGAGAGTAGATTTGATCTCTGTCCGAGAGCCAAAGCCCAGAAGGTTTTCTAAGGGTATTGATGGAATTTATTCTTTTCCTATTGGAGGCGGTGGCATGGAAGTATTCTGTATTTCTGTCATGTTCTCTGAAAAATTTATCTCTAGACAGTTGATGGTAATAATCATTTTTAATCTCGTACCATTTTCCTAACTCCGCTTGAAGGTTTTTTAGCCTGTCTATGTCCCTGGCGATATTCCCGGTTTTATGGATGCTCTCAATTTTATTATTTAAGAGCTTGATATTTTTATGTATATTGCCGAAAACGTTTGTGTTCCACTGGGAAAGATCTGAAGACAGGAGTTGAAGTTTTAGGGAGAAGTTTTCATTTGTTGTGAAGTTGGAGTGTAGATCCCAAGAAGCTTTTACTACCTCGTGTAATCCTGAGTGAGATAGCCAAGATCTGATACATCTAAATGGTTTTTGGAGTTATATTTTTTCGGGTTTGGTATCTAATAAAATGGGAGTGTGATATGATCCAACTCTAGGTAAATAAGAAACTTTAGTGTCCGGGAATACCTGGGCCCAGCGAAAGGAGGTCAAAGCTCTGTCAATTCTTTCGCAAATGTTTGCTTCTCCTTTTCTGTTATTTGACCATGTGAACGGCGTGCCTTCATATCCCGCATCTTGCAATCCAATTGCGTCTACTATCTGGATGATGGTATTCTTAGATCAGTGTTAGACATGTTAAAAATTAAATATAATGTAAACTGCGAAAAGTGGAAGTGGGAGAAACATACTTAGAAACAAGGAGGGACAAGAAAAAAACTGAAAAAACATATCGAAAAGAATGTCGAGGATTTGGCAAAGTTATTGGTTTGTACACGTGCATAGCTATTACTCCCTTCGTCCATTTTACATAGGATGGATGTTAGTTTTTGGTTGTCCATCTATACATGTATAGTTCTAATTCCTAGATGACTCTTTCCAAATCAACCCCTATTTATGATAGTAGTGTCACTACACCATTTTTAGTGATTAGCAACAGTGGGATTCAGTTGAAAAACGGGGTCGCAACAGTTCAGCTCTGCTACGAAAGTCGATGTTGTAATATTTTGCAATGGCTATATTACCGTTGCGAATTTGCAAACATAAAAAAACAGTGGTTTTGACCACCATTTCCCCTGTAATAAAATCAGGTTTTCCCTGTTTATTTGGTAACCAAAATCAAGTTCACTGCATTATGAAAAACAAGCAAGCTTACAAATATTTTATAAATTACAGTGCTTTTAGAAGTGAGAACGTACACATTAGAAATGGCACACGCATTAAAATTGGAATTTCTATGATTAACCAAACAAGAGAACGTACCCAAAAATAAAACAATCATTTTTATCGGAAATTATTATTGTAATCAATTACAAGTGTAACCGAATTTATAATTGTTTGGATGCAAAATATCTAAGATTCACATAAATACAAGTTCTCATCGGTTAAAATAAGTTTTATCATAGTTTGTAGTATTTATTTAAATCATTATGACCAAAATTATTCAGTCTCATGCCGTGCCATTACGGTACGGGTTATTTCTAGTTTCAAATTATACCAAAACAACACAAGCACTAGCTAACTTTATCGGTTAAGCACCCTATCTTTCTTTATACCTCATAATAATATTGAATCAAAACCATATTTCAGGGATGGCTCTAAGCTGAGTCAATCACCAATATTTCTTTAAATGCAATGAATAGAAACAACAACTAAATAAAAATAACCATGCAAGAACAATAATTTAGTCTAATTTAGTAACTTAATAAACATTCATAATCCAGTCACATCAAAAATCCAATATTATCCATATAGTAATCTCAATCTAATACAAAGACACGCCACCAATAAAATCAAAAACAAAAACCAACATAAACCATCTCAATTAAAGTTAACCCAATCACTAAAATCAATTTATAGCTATACAACGGAGAACCCAAAATCAATATATAGGTCTTACAAAGAACCAAAAATCATATGAATCATTAGATTCATTACCTATTGTTGTTAGTTGTTGAACATCAAGTACATATAATTAATTCATATTCCAAATCGATCTCATAAACAAAACCCTAAAAAACTATACAGAAAAATCAATGAGCTGTGTAATAAGAAATTTCTGTTGTAACTTGAAAAGGAGGATGAAGAAGAAAAAAATAAGTAAAGAAATTAAAAAAAAAAGTATAAGAAGAAAACCGAAGAAGAAGGTGGTACTGGTGATGGTGACGGTGATAGAGACTAGATAGTGGTGGTGGTGGCGCTGTGATAAAGAAGAAGAAATGAAGAATAATAATAAGATAATAACGAAGTGAAAGTGAAATTGATATTGTGGAGTGAGACTGTGAAAGTAACCTTAATTTATTCCTAGTGTCAATGGCTAGGATTAGCTATAAATCCATGGCCTTGTTACCCGATTTTTTTGGCTTGGTTAAGCTCGGGAATATACTAGAACCGACACTTGCACTGTTAATATACTGGTTCCGACGCTTTGTTAGAGCATTGATCGGTTGAACCCACAAAATATTGGTATGTCAAGTTTAGTTGTCATATTTTAGATCTAAAACTCGAGGTTGCTTGATTAGATAACTAGATTCAACTTCGTTAGGTTAGACTAGAAACAATAAAAATGTTGAGACTCGCTTCTGTTATTCTGAAGAACCTGAAGACATATGGGCATCAACAAACACATAATCCTTACATTCGATCTTAGTAACACAGACTTGACTTGTTTAATTTATATCTACGTTTCTTTCAAGTTATTTAGATTAAAAAAATAACACACGAAGTATATCTATGAATCTCTAGTATTGGTGGCTTGATCATTATACTGATTAAAGTGTCAAGGAAGCATATACTAGTTTTTTTACACAACTTTGGTATATTGGAGTATGAAGTATAATTAAGCTATTTGTACTTCGTAGATTCAACATATACCAGTATAATTAAGCATATACTAGTTGTTTTACACGACTTTGTTATATTGGAGTATGAAGTATAATTAAGATATTTGGTAGTTCGTTATTAATTAGTGTGTTGAAATTTCAGGTTGATTTCATGCCTCGAAGACTATGTTTAATTATATGAGTTAAAGGAAGTAGACTTGTGAAACTTGTTTCGTAGTTTAAATGAATCAAAGTATGTATTTTAGGACCATTCCCTTAAATAAGGATCTCTACTAGGACTGGACCTAAGTATCTTTAGTAGGACCGGTTTTGTACTAAGGATCTCTAATAGGACCGGTTCCAAGGATCTTTACCAGGACCGATCCTTATGTTAACCAAATAAGATGTTTTCGGTTTGGCTGTTAACTTAGGGTTTGGATAGCTGTCGGAAATACGGTATGGTTAATACGGAAAGTTCATAAGATGTCGACATAATATATGAACATGTGTTGAACTCTTACTACTTAATGTTCAAGTAATTTTCTTGATACTTAACGTGAGATCCCGAACTGAAATATTCTAAATACCTTTTTTATTTTAAGAATATATGTGCTTTTCATATGTTAGTGGATTAGCTTCTCTTGTAACTATATCAGTTAAGTATCTTTTATATGCTAGCTAATAGGACCGGTTCCAAGGATCTTTACCAGGACCGATCCTTATGTTAACCAAATAAGATGTTTTCGGTTTGGCTGTTAACTTAGGGTTTGGATAGCTCATAAGTCGGAAATACTCTTACTATGTATGGTTAATACGGAAAGTTCATAAGATGTCGACATAGTATATGAACATGTGTTGAACTCTTACTACTTAATGTTCAAGTAATTTTCTTGATACTTAACGTGAGATCCCGAACTGAAATATTCTAAATACCTTTTTTATTTTAAGAATATATGTGCTTTTCATATGTTAGTGGATTAGCTTATCTCTTGTAACTATATCAGTTAAGTATCTTTTATATGCTAGCTAATATTTGGTTGTCATCCAGAAGAGATTTCGGTATAACAATTGGACTATTACAAACCCGAAAATAAACATTTATTGCATATATATCTTTAGTATTTTTGGATTTGCTAATTCTTTTTGTCCAAACTACCTTTGCCATTATAAATAGTAAAGTTTGTCATTCTTACAAACTTATCCCTTAGACACGTTGAACTAACCAGTTGTGTGGGAATCCCACTAGAGTATTCTTGTAGTGCTCTTTGGAGGAGAATATCCTAATTAGGTGTAATATCTTATAAAGTATGTGCTTCGTGTAAAGACTTTTCTGGGATCAAAGAAGCACTAGTAGTACCGTTGGTGAAAAACTAGGTTCTTATTGTTATTTAGTTTTCGATTATTGATTTCATTGACTAACGGTAAAGTTGACCCTTGATAGATCTAGTTTGGGTTTGTGTCATTCTATAATTCGGTGGACGAGGTTTTTGGATTTAGACCAACTAATATAACTAAGCATCCCACCTAGCCGAAGCCAGTGACCAAAGTTGAGAGTTTCATGCAACTTGTTGAAAGAAGACTAATTCTTATGTTTATTCTGTGATTTTTCTCTTCTTAAATAAGGTCACTCGAACTAGTTTAGGGATCAATGATTTAAGATCAGATCTTTTGATTTAATATATGAAGATATAAATTTTGATCATCCATTGTTGTTTTGTGTGTGATCGATCATTAGTGGAATCAAGTTGTTTGTGCAGGTACTTTGAAGAATGAAGATTGAAGACTAAAGATGTCTTTTTGGTATTCTAATATTTGTGATAACTTCGTGCACACTTAATTGACTAGGATCCGGAAATCTTGTTTATCTCGTATAGATTTTTTAAGCTTGTTGTATATATCGACAATCCATATTTGTGTTTTTCTTTGAGATACGCTTTGATAGTTTGTGACTAAAATTGATTATTTTGATAATCTCGATCTTAATTGATCTAACCGATACAAAGGAATTTATATTGATTAAACGGAAAAACCTTTGTGCTCAACTTGTTGATCTGGGGGATTAAACGGTAATCTCGATCTTAGTTATCTCTGATTAACTTGTTAATCTGGGAGACTGATAGAGCGGTTACTGTAACAAATTAGTACATTACTGTTCCATAATACAATCCAAAGGAGTTGAGTGATTGAAGTATTCACATCATGTGAAACAACTTGATATAGTGGACTCTATCATAGGATTCACGTACGTAGACCTAACTATACGAAGTTGAACAACTCTTCCTCCTCCTTATCATCACTTAAGTATGCGTACAGGTATGCGTACGTAAGTGGTTTATTTTCTAAAAACAGTTTATTCGTGAACTAAGACATTTATAAATTAAGGAATGCAATCTTTGCAAACCGTGGCTATAATGTTCATGAATCGATTCGAGTGAATCAAAACTATTTTTTCTTCGATTGTGTCTTATATACTTCTATGAGATCTAAGCAATTGAACAACTCTCTAACTAGTTCTTTTGAGTCATTTGAACTAGTTATGGTGAAGATGAATAAGGTTGATATGAAAGTGCTCATATGGCTAACCATTGGTTAACTTTGAACCAACTAAGTGTACACGTTTGGGTACGGTTACTCAAACCTAAATGAAGTTACATTTCATTTGTGTATAACAAGCTAAGTTCGATCTAACGGTTGAAAGATATTAGCTTGAATCTAATCAAGTTTTCATCTAATGGTGAATATTGAATGCTTTGTTACCAAGGTAACTTAGATTGCAAACCCTGATTTAGATACTATATAAAAGAGAACTTTAGCAACCGGGAAACCTAATCACCACACCTCCTATGTGACACTAGTTGTATAAGCTAGAGTCGATTCTCCTTTAACCTTAGGTTTCTCTCGAGACCCTGTAGGTTAACGACTTAAAGACTTCATTGGGATTGTGAAGCCAGACCCAACTATTTTTTATGTAGTTGCGTGATCTGATCTTGTTGTTTCTATCGTGATTGAGTGCAATCGTAATATTGGCTTGAGATTAATTTCTCCGATAGGCAAGATAGAAAAGTAGTCACAAACACCTTCGTCTCATCGTTTGTGATTCCACAATATCTTGTTTCGCTAGTCGATTAAGATTATTGTGAGGTGATTGATATTTCTAGGTTGTTCTTCAGGAATATAAGTCCGGTATATCAATTGGTTCCTGTTCACCTTGATTTATCAAAAGACGGAAAAAAAAACTCGTAGGTATTTCTGCGGGAGACATATTTATCTATTTCTGTAGACTTTTCTGTGTGAGAAAGATTTGTTTATTATAGTCTTCGACTTTGGGTCATAGCAACTCTTAGTTGTGGGTGAGATCATCTAAGGGAATCAAGTGCGTAGTATCTTGCTGGGATCAGAGACGTAAGGAGCGCAATTGTACCTTGGATCAGTGTGAGATTGATTGGGGTTCAACTACAGTCCAGACCGAAGTTAGTTTGTAGTAGGCTAGTGTTTGTAGCGGCTTAATACAGTGTGTGTTCAATCTGGACTAGGTCCCGGGGTTTTTCTGCATTTGTGGTTTCCTCGTTAAAAAAATTTCTGATGTCTGTGTTGTTTCTTTTCCGCATTATATTTTGTTATATAATTGAAATATCACAGGTTGTGCGTTGAATCGATCAATTGGTAAATCCAACCTTCGGTTGTTGTTTGATCCTTGAACATTGGTCTTTGGTACCGTTCAAGTTTATTTCTCTTATATTCAATAGGGCTCGCAAATTATTATTTGTTTGATTGCGGATTAAATTAAGAGATTGAGATTAACTCTTTGATATACTTTTCTTAAGATTGAGTCTGACTATCTAGTTGATTCTCTTGAAAGTATATTGGAGTTAGTCCATACAAATTGTTAAGCGGAATATTGGGTGAGGTTGTTGTACCCCCACTTTTTTCACTTTTGTTTACAATGATTAAGTCTATTATATGTCATTGTGCAAATAGTGATGAAAAATAGAATGAATCTTTGATTATTCCGCAGTATTGGTCTTTCCCTGATCCACATCTTTGTGTATGTACTGTGTTGCTCCGTAAGTTCTCTTATGTTGAGCATGGCCCATTGAATTGATCATTTTCCTTTTGGTTAATTCAATTGAGATTTTTGGATACAAATTCATGTTTCATGTGATTTTTTAATGTCCGAAGAAATCCTTCTTTTCTTGTAAAAGTAAGGCCGTTCTTGTTGGTCTTTCGGGAATGACATTTTATGGGGAAGAGTTCTTAATTGAACTTGTGATTAATTGCCAAATCTTTATGGGGAGTGCGGCTGTGGAATATTGTAGGAGTTTTCTTGTATCTTTATAAACTCCGTGATGTATACATTAAGTTTCTACTATGTGAAATCATCGAAACAAGTTGATATGTTGTTCTCTTTTGGTCTTGAAGTATCTCTATGAAAATTTCATGAGGATCCCACTAGTTTTCGTACCTTTGCCAACTCATATTGACAAAAGGGGGAGAATTAATGTGTAGTTCACACTACAAATACATATGGTTTACGGATCATTATGTAGGGAGGGGGGGGGGTTCATTGTGAGATGAAGTATAGACTAAGGGGGAGTGATACATATCACCAAAGTATTGTTGTCAAAGTTGTGATACAATTGTACTTTGATGCTGTATGAAAAGACGAGGGTACCCAAATATACCACAATCTTAAAATATTCCACCTATAAGTCCTCTTACCGATAGTGATTGTCAATGGACTAAGTCGAGACAATACAACGAATCGGTATTCACACTTTGTGTGATCATCTATGGATACGGGATCGAGAAAATACAACAATCAAAGTGTGATTACTTGATAATAGGTTCAGACTTAACAAAACTCTGATCACTATCAAGTAAAACGAAGTTAATGTTTGTGTAATTTAATTTAAATTATAATAACAACAATTATAATTGCGGAAAACAAAAGAAAATGACACAACTAGATTTTGTTAACGAGGAAACCGCAAATGCAGAAAAACCCCGGGACCTAGTCTAGAATTGAATACTCTCAGAATTAAGCTGCTATACAAAATAAACAAACTTCGTATAGTTGAGACCAAGCAACTAAACCTATAATTCACCTAGTTTCTTCAGTATCCTTGCGCTTCCGACATTCAATAAGTGCACGCACTGGAACAATTTCAGTGGTTCGTATTCCAAACAGTAAAGGAACAACAAATCTGTTCGGTAACAACTCTATTCAATCTCAGTAATATGAGTTAGACAAAGGCTTTTCTGTTTAATCCAACAAAATCCTTTGTCGGGTTTAGATCAATCTATCCAACAACTACCAAAGTAGCAGAGTTTAGATTATGCAATCAATAATAGGATCTTATCAAGATACTAAAACTGATGCTGATCTACGCAACTAATCAATCAAATCTATCAAAGATAAATCGATTATAGTTGGATCCCATCCGATCAAGTTTTGTGCACACCAAAGATTGTGAACCCAAATCAAAAATCTTCTTCGTCTTCAAATCTTCTTAAATCTTCAATAAACACCTGCACACCACAACTTGAATCTCTTGTGATCAATCACGCACGGAAAGGAGTCTGTTAACAATGGATTATCACAAGATGTATTTAGATCTACAAACAGTTCTAAAGATCCCGTCGAAACTTCGATCTAGTTTGAGTGAATCTTATATAAGAAGAGAAGATTCTCAAGAATAAACAAACTAGGTGCAATCAAAGTTCAACAACCGTTAGTCAATCAAATCAAATCGAAAACTAATAATACTCCAATTATCTAGTTTCCCACCAACGGTACTCGTAGAGCTTCTTGATCCCACAGAAGTCTTTAAACGAGCGGTCGTAAGAGATTTCGCCTAATTAGGGTACTTTCCTCTCCGAATAGACAGCTCCACCAGTAACAACACAACAAGGTAGTTTTGCTGGTGTTGATGGTGGTTTTTAGCTTAGGGTTAAAATCGTAAAACCCTAGTCGGACAATGACGTCACAGAATTTGAGTAATAATGTCACCACTGAGTGCATTTATTGAACCCTTTAACATGTCTGCGAGAAAATTACCATGGTACCTTTTTTTAAATACTCATTAGGGTTTCGACAGGCCAAACCCTAATTCCCACACCACTGTGCCAATGGCAAACCATGCCAGCCACATCTACCGCGCCAAGGCATGCCAACCATGTTAGCCGCACCACGGTGCAAATGGCAAACCATGCCAGCCACATCTACCGCCCCAAGGCATGCCAACCATGCTAGCCGCACCACCGTGCCAATGGCAAACCATGCCAGCCACATCTACCTCGCCAAGGCATGCCAACCATGCTAGCCGCACCACCGTGCCAATGGCAAACCATGCCAGCCACGTCTAATGCGCCAAGGCATGCCAACCATGCTAGCCGCACCACTGTGCCAATGGCAAACCATGCCAGCCACATCTACCACGCCAAGGCATGCAAATCATGCTAGCCAAGCCAACCGCACCTTTCCTTGGCCCTAACATGCTAGCCGCACCATGCGCCTACGGCATGCCAAACCCTTGGCCCCACCATGCCAAGCCAACCACACCTTGGCCCCATCATGCCAAACCGTCCATGCCAAACCCCTGGCCCCACATGTGCCAATGGCATGCCAGCCACATTGCCGCGCCATACCGTGTTGGCCTTCCCCATGCGGCTACCAAAACAAAGGCCTGCAACAATCAACGGCCATCTTCCCATCTAAGATGCAAATCTTAGCCGTCCAAGGTCACCAACCAACGCATGGTAACCTTTGGCCCAACGCCAAAACCCTAGTTTTGGCCACGCCCAAACCGCGAGAAGGCATGCCGACCATGCCACATGTGCCAATGGCATGCCGTGCCAGCCACCTTGCCGCGCCATACCGTGTTGGCCTTCCCCATGCGGCTACCAAAACAAAGGCCAGCAACAATCAACGGCCATCTTCCCATCTAAGATGCAAATCTTAGCCGTCCAAGGTCACCAACCAACGCATGGTAACCTTTGGCCCAACGCCAAAACCCTAGTTTTGGCCACGCCCAAACCGCGCCAAGGCATGACGACCATGCCACATGTGCCAATGGCATGCCATGCCAGCCACCTTGCCGCGCCATACCGTGTTGGCCTTCCCTATGCGGCTACCAAAACGAAGGCGTGCGACGATCAACGGCCACCCTTCCATCCTAAGTGCAAATCCTAGCCGTCCAAGGTTGCCAAACAACGAATGGTAACCTTTAGCCCAAAACACGCTAGATTTCCAAAACTTTCTAGCTTCCCAAGACTTGCTAGCTTCCCAAAACATGCTAGCTTCCCAAAAACGCACCAAACATGCCACCGTCCCTCTTGAATTCTTCCTGAGTTTTACTTTCGGGCTCTTTTCACTTCCCGAACGAGCTCAAAACCTAAATATTCCCACGTAGGGAGATAGGAAATTCTTTTCCGTACCGAATGGAGGGGCGAACCATCAAAATCCGAGTCCGTATGAGAATTCTACATTGATTCTAGTAAAGGGCGCTAATTAGGGTTTCAGCATACTAAGCCCTAATTTAGACAAAACTGCAAGCGTTTCCCTTCCAAGCCGCACACTGCCAGTGGCTCCACTCCATGTCAAAGCCATGCCGGCCATGCTTTCATGCCGCTGGCTACCAAACGAAGGCCTGCAACAATCAACGGCCATCTTTCCATCTAAGATGCAAATCTTAGTCGTCCAAGGTCGCCAACCAACGCATGATAACCTTTGGCCCAACGCCAAAACCCTAGTTTTGGCCACGCCTAAATCGCGCCAAGGCATGCCGACCATGCCACATGTGCCAATGGCATGCCGTGCCAGCCACCTTACCGCGCCTAACCCATACCATGCCGGCCTTCCATTTACAGTTGCCAAAACGGAGGCCTGCAACAATCAACGGCCACTTTTCATCTAAGGTACAGATTTTAGCCGTCCAAGGTTACCAGCTAACGCATGGCAACCTTTGGCCCTAGTTTGGTCGCGCCTAAACAAAGCCAAAACCCTAACTTTTGGCCGCGCCTAAACTAGGCCATATTAAAGCCATACTGATCATGCAATAATCAACGGCTACCCGTCCTCTTAAGATGCAAAATCTCGACCGTCGAAGGTCACCACGCAAGTCTCCCAAGCTCAACTTGCCAGACAACAACAAACGTTCTACATGTTTTCCACAAAAACATTCGAGACATCAACCCATGTCACAAACTGGGGGATGCTCATTGGGTACTGGTTTGGAGGTTTACAGCGTGCGGCGTACACTACGCCCGTTATAAGAGAGTGTCATAAGGATGAAGTGGTTAGTAAATACAGGGAGTAATGGTGAAACGCCTTCTCTAATGGAACATCAATTCCAGGCGTTACCTATGACTACCTTCTCCCATTTACTCACCCGTTTTCCATTTCTTAATGAGACCAGAGTACGTTTCATTCCGACTTGTATAAATGGGTCTTACCTATTTCCACCGAACAACAGGTTCAGGTCAGGAGCATACAACACTCAAAAAACATTTGCTAGATTTCCATCTGTTAGCTTCCCACTCTCTGATACAAGTCGTAAAACAACTACTCTTACAAAATCAACTATTCTGGTCTCAACACTTTCTTCGCTTCCCTCCCCAAAACCAACCCTTCTCCTCCACTTTGTGACCGAAGCAAGTCTGGAACGGCCATTTCTTGGTTTAGGCCGGATTTGAACAGATTGATCTCTCGAATCTAAAGTACTCCCTTGCATTACATTGTTTAGGGTTTAAATTCGTTTCTCACCCACACACCCGAAATTACCGAAATCAGCAGAAACCGTTTTCACCCTCAAACAGCTGGCTCTTAGGATAGTTTGCTCGAAATGAAAACTTGGGTATTTATAGACCAAGGAAGTTTGGACACCAAGGAATTTCCAAAACCGAAAATATTCTCAAGATATGCAATATATTTCCAAATTCGGTTTTCATAATTCCTAGGAATGCTCTGTCCAATATTAACCGAAATCCTACTAGAAAATCTCCAATTAGTAAATGCACATTACCAATTTTTATTTTCCAGAGATATGCATTTTAATTGTTGGTAATTAAAAGCATATAAAATTAACAACCTTAATAAAAGATTCCCAACTTATTTCGGTCCGGGATCTCCTTTAGTTATTAAGGAATATCTTTGAACAATAAAAGATAAGAGTTATTGAACATGTTCAAAGTATGTCGACATCTTATTTATTTGTAAATCCTCTTTCATATTTACAATCTGGAACCGATTATACCACACTTCCAAACAAGTTTAGAACTGGTTCATCTGATTTCCAAGAACTATGTGATTGATCAAATCAACAAACTAATCATGGGTTTACGGTTTTACCAAACACAAGGATCGGTTCTACCTTAATATGGTTACTGGGACCGGTTACATTAGTTACCAAATTGGTCACGTCAATTACCAGGACCGGTTAGCATATTCTCATGGTATTACTTGTGATCGGTCACACCAGTTACCAGGATCGGTTACACCAATTACCAGGATCGGTTACACCAATTACCAGGACCGGTTACATCAATTACGAGGATCGATTACACATTTTTTTGTGATGGGTCACACCAATTACTAGGATCGGTTACACCAATTACAAATATCGATCATACCATCTTAGGTGATTACTTAGTATCGGTTACACTAATAAAAGTCATACCAATACATATGTAAGGCATTGTGACTAGTTTTACCAAGATACATAACAAGTTATGATCGGTTCTACTAACTCACACATATTGGTAATCCAAAGATATGCAATGAATAATAATACCAATAAGCCTAGCGATTTCCCTTTCTATTCACAAAACAAGTTTATGAATGTACTTCCTTTAAACGAATGTAAACATTGTTTCCTAGGATGAAATCTTCACCCATACCCATACACATAATCACAATAGCATTCATACGATTGTGTCGATACCTTATATAAGAAGTTCAAAAGATAAGCGTTATACTTCGTATTGTTATTCCTTAACACTATGTCTACTAGAGTATAATCATTCACAGCTTCGCAGTTATGTTTTCAATATAGCACGACTTGAAAGATACGTTGGGAATGAAACAGTTCAAGTCAAAATATTACTAACCTCAAGAGGAAGGATGATGTCGTCGATGTAGCTTGTTACTTCTTCACATTCTTCAAGTCTTCGAGTAATACTTGTATGTCTCATTATCCTAATATTTTTAGCTTAACCTATACGAAGTTGTCTCTAGTACATAATCAAGAGACTCTTTAATTGAGTTTTGATTCACTAAAATATGACAACCTAACTTGACATACCAACGCTTGGTGGGTCCAACCGAGCTATGCTCTAACAATCTCCCCCTTTGTCAATTTTAGTGACAAAACTCTTACAATCATATGGATAAACAAATTACAAAAATTCATTATACATACGCTTGATTCCAAGTTTCAACGACACAATACCCTGCATATATTCAATCCATAAATGTCGATGAAGACATTAAATAACAAAGCTAATACTCCCCCTAAAGGTGATATAGTTACATTTTCAATCCGCATATCTTTGTTATTTCCCTTTGTAGTCCAAATAACTTCAATCATCATATGATATGTTTCTCTTCCTTAGTCAATGCTTTACTTTTTCGTTAGATATAACGTTTAAAGCACAATTGTCCTTTCCTAAGTGATTACAAATCACTTGTTTACTCCATATATTTCTCCCCCTTTTTTTCAAAAATGACAAAGGTCTGAGCAAATAACAAAAACCGAAAGGATCTTACAATCTAAAAGAATTTTACAACCTATAAGAGTTAAGCACGAGGGTTTCACATACCACTTTAGATAACCAATATCAAAATCGAAACTACAAGTAATTTGGTTTTAATATGTTATCAAGGAAACAATTGCCCGAAGCAATTTTCCCTAATAGTTAAACAAATTTACTAAGAAAACTTAGTTCCCTTGCTAAACCGATTGCACAAGTACAATCGCTTGTTTCGATAAGACCAAAATAAAGATCAGAATTAACTTTATTTTTATCATCAGGCACTAATTATTCAAACAATAACTTAAACCTTTCACTTTAGACAAGAAAAATACTAGGTTAGTTAACTAATATTTCTTGTCGAGGCATATTCGATTAGACTTGAATAACCGAATCCTTTACTTTTGATAAGTCTAACTAAGATCAGAATTAACTTAGTTTCTCTTATCCGGAATCGAATTGGACTAAACAAATGATCCCGTATTTTGTTAAGCCATAAAAAATACATACAAACCAAATAGATTGACTTGCACAATTATTTTTCTTAACCGGAAGTAATTGAAATAAACATAGACATTAAAGTACTGCAATTGCACCGAAATTTTGTTAAGTCTAAAACCATTGATACCAACCAATAAAGAAAGATATCAAACCAGTTTTTCTTAACCGGAAACAATTGAATCACACACACACATAATGGAATAAACATCAATTGTACCGAATTTTGTTAAGCAAAAGCAAGATATATATGCAATAAACTCATGCTTTTCTTAAACAGGAAAACGATTAACTAACAAATTCGTAACCTCAAATTCCGCATCCTCTTCTCCTCTTCTTCGCATCTTTCTGGGGAGGAATATCATTGTGTTGTCATGCTCTCGCAAGAACAAAAGAACAACAACAACAAAAACCTTTACCAGAGAAAGGTTGAATCGGTTTTAACTAATGCAAATAGCAAAAGTTGAAAACCCGAAAAACATATGTTTTTATGTTAAACAACAATTCAACATATTGTGACTTTTTCACATATGAGTTTCAATCGGAACACATGATCCTTTGATAAAGCCTACCAACATGGGCTAGAACTTAATCCCGCTAAATCAAAAATCCATACAAACCATAAGGGTTCACACATCATATGGGATCGAATATCAAGGTTATGAAAACCGAAATCAAACATCCCATACACATAGCAATAATATAAAGCATTTAAGCACAGGCTATGTAATCAAAAAACTATCACAAGAAAAATTATAAAATAATAATTTTATTCATAAATAATAGATAGTTTTATTCAGCAATAGACCTTACACAATAATTGAAAGAAATCAAAAATTGATGTCTTTTTTTTTTTTGGATTAAGTATTACAGGATATAACTTAATCTCTAGTGGTGCTCTTGTTGTTCACTGAAGTTTCTTCAGTGTTCAAACTCTTGAAGCATGTCTCCAGGGACTTGTCTACAACCACTTCCTGTTTCTCAAGTTTTTCAACTTGAACCTTCATACCCGCAAGATCAGATTTTGTTTCATCAATTTTATCCTTGAGCCAATCTTGATGACGGATCGTCATTATGAGGTTGGTTATTAGTTCTTCAAATCCTTGGATATAGTCAATCATATTATCAGAACGTATCCACTTTGTCTTTGTTGGATCTTGAAGGTTGTAAGCCAACAGACATGACTCATCTTGAGATCCAGTAGAACTATCAGAATCATAATCAGTCATGATTTTTGATATGATTTTCTTCTTCCTTTCTGTGTTGATTACTTGACAATCCTTAACCTTTTGAGGTTCCTCCTTATTGACCTTTGTAATACTGCTAGTTATTGGAGGCATGCTAGGTATTTAAATAAGAATTGATCAGGGATTCTTAATACATGCAAGTGATTGTATCTCTTAAGAGGAGACAATACTCGGACCGAATATATTAGGGAAATTTCGAAAATATATACAAAATATATTTTATTTCCTTTGTCCGAACTTCTCATGCTGGAAGGTTTATTTAAAATTCAAAAATTTCCAATAAAGCCTAATTTTGGAAAATCATGATAAACATGAACATTTTTAGACAAAAGTGGGTTCGCAGTTATCCAGTGTCTGTCACACAAGTTTTGATACAAACTATACAAAAAAATGTGATCTTATTTTTATGTGCTTCTCATCTCAAAAGTATGAGCATGAACAAGGATGAGAGTGCACAGTCTCCATACAAATAGGTTGCATCGGAGTAAGCCTTTTGTTGCTTACAGTGAGTATCAGAAACATAGTTCATGTTCCTCTTCGGATATTTCTGCCCAAAGTATTTTCTCCTAAGAAGATGATCCTTCCTTGATCCAAACTTATGATCATGTGGAGAAATAGTACTGACGAGAATTTTCAGAGATAGACAAAACTCTCTTAATTCTGCCAATGAGATTTTCATAAGATTTTCTCATTCTAAGGATTTTCTTATGATGCACATCAGCAGGATTGCTTGAAACAATTATTGGAAATTCCTGATTGTTTCCTTCGGCATAGATTCTCTCTTTCCCTTTCTTCTGGAATTGTTCTTCATGTAAACAAGGACTGTTTCGACATGAGTTGGGAGGAACATTTTTCCATAAGCAATTGTCAACTCTTACAACAGATTGTTTTGAGTTGACTTTGTTGGGTTGAGATATATTATGTCTTTCTACTGAGGAATGATCTTTCAGTTTTTTTAAGACAAGAAACTTCTTTTAATACTTTTACCACTGTATTTTAAAGAAGAACAAGTTTCCTGTCAAGTGACTGAAAGTTGTATTCCTTAAGATCATGTTCACATAATCGGTTCAAAGTATCCTTTGGACAAGATTTCATTTGATCATCAGTAGATATAAAAGTTGGTTTCTCATCCTCATCTGACTTGATGTAGTTAGGCAGACTACCATCATCATAATCTGTATCAGACGTGAATAAACCGATTTTATAACAGTCTGTAAAAGTCGAACAAGGACTCTTAGTTTCTTCATTATCAGAAGAAATTAAAACAATATCATCAGTCAGTGTCACGGGATGATTCTCTTGATCTTGAGTAAGAGATTTACCAATGGCTTCTAATTTGACAGTGAGATCCATATTCTCTTTGGCTAGAATGTTTAGTTGAATGTCTTTTTCTCTGATCTCATTCTTAAGATGATTATATTTTGTCTTTAGAATTAACATCCGTGTTGACAGAGATCTTATTGGCTTTAGGAGTTTTACCAACTCTTTATCAGAATTTTCCTTTCCATCAGAGATAGACTTAGATGTTTTCGTAACTCCTGGATCATGAGTTAATGAAGTTGTAACATCTTCAACATTTGCGTATTCATACTCTTGCATAACGTTAACCGAATCAGTCATAGATTTAATTCTTATAGGTTGGATCGCACCAAACACAGATTGTTAGATCTTTTCGTGTTTGCCTGCTCTGATACCAATTGAAAAGACGAGGGTACCCAAATATACCACAATCTTAAACTTTTCCATCTATAAGTCCTCTTACCGAAAGTGATTGTCTATGGACTGAGTCGAGACATGGTAGGCTTGGTAATGGGTTTATATTTATGCCTACTTGTGATACTGCAAGTGCACAGTGTCTATTGGAGACACGGGCAAGCACAGGTCGATCCACAGGGAGTTGGAATTGCTATGAGGTTGGTATGAGGCTTACTAACTGTTTTCTAGTTGAGTGACACAAAATGGAAGCTGAGTTTGGTGTCGATACGACTGAGTTGGAGGTTACAAGATTAAAAGCAAGATGAACAACAAATGTTGAGGTTACAGGCACTAGGATTATCAAATCCACCACTAATTCATGTTATGGGATTCAACTAGTTTGAATGCTTTGTTCTGTGATGCAAGGATAAGGTGTCAAATTTATCACCTATCTAAGGAGTTTCACCAAAATGATAACTCAATTATCGCCTAAGGTGCTAACTTGAGCACTAGTTGTCTAATTAAGCACAACTAGTCAAGAGAATTAGCAAATATATCTAAGTCTTGAGTGAAACATAACCAATACGATTTTAGCCTAACTACAATGCATACATGGCATTCATTGTGAGAGTAAAGCATTGGACAGCTAGAATTGAGATTATCTTTAAAGTTAAGCATTCAAAAGCAACTTCAAACACAATTGAACCACATAACTGAGAATCAGGGTTTCATTTAAATCCTAGCAGATTAAATTAGAACATGTTAAACATAAAAACAGACTTAAAATTGAAATTGTAAACTAAACTATGAACCCTAAAAATTGACTAACTTCTCTCTCATGAAGAACAAGTGTTTTTATACCTTACAATCACTCCAAAGTGCAATTAATGACATACCCATACTGTTTCTTCTGCTCCTTCGGCTCTGGCAACCATGCAAGAGATGTAAGAGTAAACCCTAGTTTTGATTATCTCTAACTTAGCTTCTCGGGTAAAGGGGGAAGCTATGTGAGAGATAACCATAGCTGGGAGTGGTGTAGCAGGCGGCGGAGGAGCTGTTGGTGGCTGAGGCGGCTGTGGCAGGGGATGGAGATGGCTCTGCAACTCTGGTCTGGTCGGGAAAAGAAGGGGAGGTAAGGGTTTCTCTGAGTTTGGTCGGGTGAGGGAGAAGAAAGAGAAATGAAATGAGAAATGAGGTGTTGGTCGATGGGTGAAGGGTTTGATGGCTATGGTGTGAAGCGGGTGTAGCGAAGGGTCGATGCGATGGGTGGAGCGACCGTAGGATGCATAGGATGGAGATCTCAACGGCTCAGGGTGATGTGCGGTTTTGGTGTTGAGCGGGAGCAGCAATCTTCGATGAGAAGGATGGAGCGAGCGTTGGATGAAGATGGATGAAATCTTCACGGCTCAGAATGAATCGGGTTCGAATCCGGGTCGTGGCTAGCTCAAGCCCATGTCTTGTAAGTTGGGTTGCAACTGATGCGCGCGCGGGCTTTGGCTTTATGCTCCATAGACGCTTGCCTCCAATTTTCTGCTCTTTTGGCTCCTCCATTTCTCTGAACTTTATTCACTACCTAAAAACACAAAATTAATTAGTACAAATATTTATTCTTGAAAACAAAGAAAATACAGAATTTGGGATAATATCTCATTTCTGAGCACAAAAGATGAGTTAAATGCCAATAAAAAGGTGTATAAATATGCAATATTTGGCACTCATCAAATACCCCCAAACCTGAATTTTACTTGTCCTCAAGTGAAACAGAAATTAAGAAATCCTAACTATACCACTGTCGCTGGTCTCTCGAATGCATTTAGCGTATGCACTAAGCCTTTAAACCCCTAGGTGTCCCTAGTGGACGAGTTGTAGTCTCGTGAGGGTTTACCAGAGGTGTACCCACAAAACCTTCTCCAACTTCGAGTGTAAAAGAGTCTCAAGCATCCAAGGAGCTATGAGGACATAGAGTTTCGCATGCTAGTAACACGAAGTTAGAACTACCAAAGAACGCATTCTCATCCTTAAGTGCTGAGCGAGAAGTAACCATACCATATGAAAGAATTCGGATTCGATTGTGATCATAAGCCTCGACTTCTGCCTCACGAATAGGATTTTATGATAATTGCACTCAAAAAGACCGCTTTTTTAGTCTCTCATGTGTGCAGGTAGGAATAAAGAGAGAAATCCTGCACACGTTGTAGGTAAGAAGGATAACCTTCCGAAATAATTTCGGAGACTCCACGAGTTGTGGACAAAAAGAATCTTTTTCTCGATGATCTCTAAGAAAGGAAATCAACCATTAGAAAGGATGGGAGTACTCACTTACCTTCTCACCCGATCGGCAATTAATATCACTCTCTCAGCATTCATAGAAACGTCTTCAATCTTCGGTCTTCAAATGTTGATGATGAACTTCTGAACTTCACAAAAACTTAATTTTTTTTTTTTTTTTTACAAGAACATACATGACATTAAAATAACAATAAAACAGTAAAACTCAATTTTTCACAAACTTCATTAATTCTCATCTTCTTTTTCTTCGTTGCACGTGAACCTTGAACTTATTTCAACTTTTCTTCAAATATTCTCGTTGATGCTTCGCTTGCGGCGATGATGTGTTTCTATGAATCTGTTGATTGAGAGGGAGAGAGTGATGCTAACGCAAATCGGTATTTAGAAGAAGTTTTCATCTTTAAACGTCACCCTCATGATTGACGGAATTAGCACTCAAGAGATCAAAAATAGTCTTTGAAAGTGGTGCGAAGTTGGGTAGCTCACCATTCCTACCCGGAATTGACGTACGGTGACACACACTCTAACACTTTTCTAGAAAGTTGCAAAAAATGAAGGTTGGTGCCTCGCTTGATGTAAAATGGGTAGTCTCCACTATGGGTGATCACAATTCTACTACCGAATATCTAAACAAAGACCTAATTCGCCCTCCGGTATGGTTAAATCCAACTTTAACGCTCCAATCAACTAAGAAACCCGATTGTGTTCTCCAGTACTTCCAAGTTCTGTTATTTCGGTCAGACTCTCTATGTAAACATAGCTAGAAGCATGCTAGTGACTCTAAAATCTCTAAAAGTTGGAGGTTTTTATGCAAATTTTTTCGTTTTTCGTTTTTTTTTTTTTACAAGAACATACATGACATGAAAATAACAATAAAACAGTAAAACTCAATTTTTCACAAACTTCATTAATTCCCATCTTCTTTTTCTTCGTTGCACGTGAACCTTGGACTTATTTCAACTTTTCTTCAAATATTCTGCTGATGCTTCGTTTGCTGACGATGATGTGTTTCTATGAATCTGTTGATTGAGAGGGAGAGAGTGATGCTAACTGCAAATCGGTATTTAGAAGAAGTTTTCATCTTTAAACGTCACCCTCATGATTGACGGAATTAGCACTCAAGAGATCAAAAATAGTGCTGAAAGTGGTGCGAAGTTGGGTAGCTCACCATTCCTACTCGGAATTGACGTACGGTGACACACACTCTAACAGCTTTTCTAGAAAGTTGCAAAAAATGAAGGTTGGTGCCTCACTTGATGTAAAATGGGTAGTCTCCACTATGGGTGATCACAATTCTACTACCGAATATCTAAACAAAGACCTAATTCGCCCTCCGGTATGGTTAAATCCAACTTTAACGCTCTAATCAACTAAGAAACCCGATTGTGTTCTCCAAGTACTTCCAAGTTCTGTTATTTCGGTCAGACTCTCTATGTAAACATAGCTAGAAGCATGCTAGTGACTCTAAAATCTCTAAAAGTTGGAGGTTTTTATGCAAATTTTTGAGTTTTTCATTTTTTTTTTTTTTTTTTTTTTAAAAGAACATACATGACATGAAAATAACAATAAAACAGTAAAACTCAATTTTTCACAAACTTCATTAATTCTCATCTTCTTTTTCTTCGTTGCACGTGAACCTTGGACTTATTTCAACTTTTCTTCAAATATTCTGTTGATGCTTCGCTTGCTGACGATGATGTGTTTCTATGAATCTGTTGATTGAGAGGGAGAGAGTGATGCTAACTGCAAATCGGTATTTAGAAGAAGTTTTCATCTTTAAACGTCACCCTCATGATTGACGGAATTAGCACTCAAGAGATCAAAAATAGTGCTGAAAGTGGTGCGAAGTTGGGTAGCTCACCATTCCTACCCGGAATTGACGTACGGTGACACACACTCTAATAACTTTTCTAGAAAGTTGCAAAAAATGAAGGTTGGTGCCTCGCTTGATGTAAAATGGGTAGTCTCCACTATGGGTGATCACAATTCTACTACCGAATATCTAAACAAAGACCTAATTCGCCCTCCGGTATGGTTAAATCCAACTTTAACGCTCTAATCAACTAAGAAACCCGATTGTGTTCTCCAAGACTTCCAAGTTCTCGTTATTTCGGTCAGACTCTCTATGTAAACATAGCTAGAAGCATGCTAGTGACTCTAAAATCTCTAAAAGTTGGAGGTTTTTATGCAAATTTTTGAGTTTTTCGTTTTTTTTTTTTTTTTTTTTTTTTTTTTTTTACAAGAACATACATGACATGAAAATAACAATAAAACAGTAAAACTCAATTTTTCACAAACTTCATTAATTCTCATCTTCTTTTTCTTCGTTGCACGTGAACCTTGGACTTATTTCAACTTTTCTTCAAATATTCTGTTGATGCTTCGCTTGCTGACGATGATGTGTTTCTATGAATCATGATTGAGAGGAGAGAGTGATGCTAACTCGCAAATCGGTATTTAGAAGAAGTTTTCATCTTTAAACGTCACCCTCATGATTGACGGAATTAGCACTCAAGAGATCAAAAATAGTGCTTGAAAGTGGTGCGAAGTTGGGTAGCTCACCATTCCTACCCTAATTGACGTACGGTGACACACACTCTAACAGCTTTTCTAGAAAGTTGCAAAAAATGAAGGTTGGTGCCTCTCTTGATGTAAAATGGGTAGTCTCCACTATGGGTGATCACAATTCTACTACCGAATATCTAAACAGCACCTAATTCGCCCTCCGGTATGGTTAAATCCAACTTTAACGCTCTAATCAACTAAGAAACCCGATTGTGTTCTCCAGTACTTCCAAGTTCTGTTATTTCGGTCAGACTCTCTATGTAAACATAGCTAGAAGCATGCTAGTGACTCTAAAATCTCTAAAAGTTGGAGGTTTTTATGCAAATTTTTGAGTTTTTCGTTTTTTTTTTTTTTTTTTTTTTTAATAAAAGAAGTAAAAACAAAAAGACTAACTCTATATGCAAATCACACCCCCAAACCTAAATCAAACATTGTCCTCAATGTGTCAACAGATGGTAAAATTTTAAACAGTCACATACCAAGAGAACTATGCCGAGTACAGAAAAGGGAAGAGATTACCGGATGTACAATGATGTTGCTAAACCAAAGGGGGATGAATGCTTTGAAAGCAAACAACCAGAGCGCAAGACAAAAAGGTTGGTTAGCACAAATAAGAACTATGCAAAAAGGAAAAGAAAAGGGAAAGAGAATGGATTGTTAGTCCATATGTATGTACACAAGTGAACTAGTCTAGTCCACATAGATGGGGTCTTCCAAGTCGACGGTCTCAACTTCTGGTGGAAGATGCTCCAGAAATGGTTTCAGTCTCTGACCATTGACTTTGAAAATGTTCTTGGTTGCTGGGTTTTCAACTTCTACAGCTCCATGGGGAAAACGGTACGTACCACGAATGGTCCTGACCATCGAGAACGTAGCTTTCCTGGAAACAAATGCAAGCGAGTGTTGTATAATAAAACTTTCTGACCAGGTGTGAAAGACTTGCGCAGAATGCGCTTGTCGTGAAACACTTTCATTCTTTGTTTGTACGTTTTGGCACTATCATATGCATCGTTTCTCAACTCTTCTAACTCATTGAGTTGAAGTTTTCTACGGGTTCCAGCCTTATCAAGATCAAAGTTCAACTTCTTCACAGCCCAGTATGCACGGTGTTCTAACTCAACAGGTAAATGACATGCTTTCCCGTACACAAGTCTGTAAGGAGACATCCCAATGGAAGTCTTGTATGCAGTTCTATAGGCCCACAAAGCATCATTTAAGCGCAAAGACCAATCTTTCCTAGAAGTATTGACGGTCTTCTCAAGGATATGCTTAATTTCCCTATTAGAAACTTCTACTTGGCCACTGGTTTGAGGATGGTAAGGTGTTGCGACCTTATGAGTGATTCCATACTTGCGCACTAGTGATTCAAAGGGTCTATTGCAAAAATGACTTCCTCCATCACTGATTATTGCCCTAGGGGTTCCAAAACGGGAGAAAATGTTTTCCTTAAGAAAAGAAAGAACAACTTTATGGTCGTTGGTTTTGGATGCAATGGCCTCTACCCACTTAGAGACATAATCAACAGCAACAAGAATGTATAACTTACCTTCAGAATTAGGAAATGGACCCATGAAATCAATACCCCAAACATCAAACAAATTTCAACAATCAAAATGGGTTGTAAGGGCATCATGTTTCTCTTAGTGATACTTCCTAATTTCTGGCATCGATCACAAGCAACACAAAAAGCATGGCAATCCTTAAACAGTGTTGGCCAATAGAAACCGCTTTGCAAGATCTTTGCAGCAGTTTTCTTGGCACTAAAGTGGCCACCACATGCATGGTCATGACAGAAAGAGATGACGTCCCTTTGTTCAGAATTGGGGACACACCTCCTAATGATTTGATCTTGGCAGTACTTAAACAAATATGGGTCATCCCAAAGGAAGTGTTTAACTTCAGCCAAGAACTTAGAACGGTCTTGTTTAGACCAATGCAAGGGCATTCTACCTGTAGCAAGGTAGTTCACAATATCAAGAAACCAAGGCATTTCGAGACACAAGCATCAATTGCTCATCGGGGAATGATTCCCTAATTAGCACAGATTCATCAAATGATTCAACATTCAACCTAGACAAGTGATCGGCAACAACATTTTTGACCCTTTCTTATCTCGAATTTCGAGGTCAAACTCTTGTAACAAGAGTATCCATCGAATTAGACGAGCCTTAGCATCTTTCTTAGACAAAAGATATCTCAATGCAAAGCATGGTCGAATATATGATGACCTTAGATCCTATCAAATAAGATCTAAACTTATCTAATGCAAACACAACAGACTAGCAACTCTTTCTCGGTTGTGGAATAATTCAGATTGAGCATCATTAAGTGTTTTACTAGCATAGTAGATCACATAAGGAAGTTTGTCTACTCGGCCCCAAAACAGCCCTTACAAGATAGTCGACGCATCACACATAATCTCAAATGGTAATGACCAAAGGTGGTCCGACTATAGGGGAAGATGTAAGGAGAGCCTTGATTGCTCCCATGCTTCCTTACAAGCATCATCAAAGACAAATGCAACATCTTTTGCAAGAAGATTGCACAAAGGTCGTGAAATTTTACTAAAGTCTTTGATGAATCGGCGGTAAAAACCCGCATGGCCTAGAAATGATCTCGATGTCCCTCACGGAACGAGGTTGAGGCAAGTGTTGAATGAGATCTACCTTGGCTTTGTCTACTTCTATGCCTTTTTCCGAGATGATATGCCCTAGAACAATGCCCGAGTTAACCATGAAATGACATTTTTCCCAATTCAAAACCAAACTCTTTTCCTTACACCTAATCAGCACACAAGTGAGGTGATGCAAACACTCATCAAAAGAAGAACCAAATACCGAAAAATCATCCATAAAAATCTCAAGAAACTTATCTACCATGTCGGAAAATATGCTCATCATGCAACGTTGAAAAGTAGCGGGTGCATTGCACACCCAAAAAGGCATACGACGATAAGCAAATGTTCCATAAGGACATGTAAATGTGGTCTTTTGTTGGTCTTCGGGTGCTATGTGAATTTGGTTGTAGCCGAGAATAGCCATCTAAGAAACAGAGTGACTATGTTTTGCTAACCTTTCCAAAGATTTGGTCAATGAAGGGAAGGGGAAAATGGTCTTTCTTGGTTCTTGTGTTCGATTTTCTATAATCAATGCGGACTCGCCACCCCGTGGTTACACGGGTGGGGACAAGTTCATTCATCTCATTTTGAACTACAGTGATGCCAGACTTTTTGGGTACTACCCGAATGGGACCGACCCATCAAGCTATCTGGAACCGGGTAAATGATACCCGCATCAAGCAGTTTCAAGATCTCACCCATGACAACATCTCTCATGTTGGGGTTAAGTCTCCTTTGCATTTCCCTAGATGGTTTAGTGTTCTCTTCAAGGTTTATGTGATGCATGCAAATTGTGGGACTTATACCCTTAAGATCGGAGATGGTCCAACCTAAAGCTCCTTTATGTTCTTTGAGTACTTCTAAGAGTCGACTTTCTCTGTTACGTGTCTAAACATGATGCAATAATCACGGGTAAAGTGTCGAAGGACCTAAGAAAGCATACTTCAAAGTATCGGGTAATGGTTTCAAATCAAGCTTAGGTGGTGTATCAAGAGGTGGGGCGATTTGGAATCGAGAGAGTGGAAGGGATTCCACCGCATTCTTCCATTTAGCAATATCCATGGGTGGCACAGACTCTAGCAAAGAGTGGACTTCACTAATGTACTCAGACTCAAAGAGATCTAAGTCAAAATTGTCTAAACATGCTTGTACAGGATCCACAGGTAAGATGTCAGACAATGAGTCTTGAATCAGACTCTCAATCATGTTAACCTCGTGCAATTCATCATCATCACACTCTATGGGTTGTTGGTTCACACGAAAGACATTCGGTTCTACAATCATGTTGCCAAAAGACAAATTCAATATCCCGCTATGACAATTTATGATAGCGTTTGACGTTGCCAAGAAGGGACGTCCTAAGATAACGGGAATATGATTTTCGAGATTTTGCACAAAGTTGAGTGTCTAACACAATGAAGTCCACGGGGAAATAAAATTTATCAACCTTGATTAGCACATCTTCAACGATTCCCCGAGGGACTTTCACAGATCTGTCTGCTAATTGTAGCGTAACAGGGGTAGGTTGCAATTCCCCAAGACCTAACTGCACATACACGAATATGGCGGTAGATTCACACTAGCTCCTAAGTCCAATAAAGCTTTTCTCGATTGTATGATCACCTATAGTACAAGAGATAGTTGGGCTACCCGGGTCTTTAAACTTAGGTGGGGTTTTGTTTTGAATAATTGAACTTACTTGCTCGGTGAGAAAGGCACGCTTATGCACATGAAACTTTCGCTTTTGTGTGCACAGTCCTTCAAAAACTTAGCATAGGCGGTATTTGCTGATTGCTTCGAGAAATGGAATGTTTATGTTAACTCTTTTGAACATTTCCAAAATCTCGTTGTATTGGGTACCCCCACTACATTGCACCAACCGTTGTGGAAATGGAGCAACGGGTACATGACAGCAAGGGAACATCTATATCGGTAGGACTCTTGGTCTTATCAACGGAGCTCGAGATTCTTTCTCTACGGTAGATGTTTTCGTGGTGTTGTGTGTCTTGGTGAGTCCGATGTAGACTCGCTTGATGGTGGTACACCTACATGGTTCTCAACAATTCTACCACTACGGAGAGTGGTGACGACATTCGCTTGACTATGTGAAGTTTCATTGCGGGTAGAGGAGCCTGCTTGAAACACATTCTTTGGATTTTGTTGGGGTTGACTAGGGAATTTGCCTTTCTCTCTCTCATTCAATGCATCACAGATTTGACCTATCTTAAGATCTAGGTTTGTGAGACGTTGGTCGGTGGTTTTCCTAAGTTCTGTAAGATTTTGGGTTAACAGATCGACACAGTCTTCAAAACTAGTCTTTTTATCTACAGGGTACTGAGTGGGTGGTTGTACTTGGGGGTTTCTAGGATATGAATATCCTTGGTTGTTATTTTTTGGTCCCCCTTGTACTGGTCCTTTGGACCATGAGAAGTTAGGGTGATTCCTCCACCCTGGGTTGTAGGTTTGAGAATAAGGGTTGTTCTCTTGCCTCTGGTATAATGCATTGGCTTGCTCGGATTTAGACTCTTGAAATGCATGTAAGTCTGGACAGCTGTCCACTAAATGGTCAGAACTATGGCATGCGGCACAAGTGGCCATATCAATTTGGTCACGGAGAGTAGGGGCATTAGATTTTACACTCTTTTGCAACTCAAGCACTTCTATTCTCCGGGCCAAAGATGCCATTTTTGCATTTCCCTCAAAGTCAGACTCGATTCTATGAACATTGTTTGCGGGGGTAGTCCGTTTCGGTTCACGGATGGACTCCCACTGTTGAGTCTTTTCAGCGACTTCGATTAAGAAAGTCCAAGCCTCATCAGCACTCTTGTCAATAAATGCACCATTGCACATTGACTCGACTGTGGTACGGGTTCTAACATCTAGACCCTCATACAATATTTGCACGAGTCTCCATTTTTCAAAACCATGGTGGGGACATTGGAGCAATAATTCATTGAATCTCTCCAAGTACTTTGCTAGAGTTTCGTCTTCTAATTGCACAAAACCATTTAGACTTTGGCGAATTGTCGTCGTCTTATGGTTGGGGAAAAACTTTTTGAAAAACTCTTTTGTGAGGTCATCCCAGGTTCTAATGGATTGTGGTTGTAGGGCATGAAGCCAAGATTTGGCTTTGTCTTTCGAGAGAAAAAGAAAACAATCTCAATTTGAGGGACTCCTCTGTCATTTGGTTAAAACGAGAGTCCCACAAATATCCTCAAAATCTCTCACGTGATGGTAGGGGTTTTCAGCATCGACCCCTCTAAACACGGGTAGCATGTGAATGGTGCTTGCTTTCAGTTCAAACTGACAAGCATCAGCTGGCAGAATGATGCAAGAGGGCTGGCTTGCCCTAGTTGGGTACATGTAGTCTTTGAGACTACGGGGTTGGTTAAGTTCATCGCCCATAGTTTCTGTTTCTGATGGGTCTTGGGCTTTCGGTTGAAGAACTGGGTATGCTAACGATTTCGTCCGGGCGGATTCTAACTAGTCGATTTGTTTGGTCTCTAAAAGACACAATCATAGCCTAGCTAGCGCATCTAGCATGTTATCATACAATCAAGTTCAACACAGAAAAGCAAAACTCAAAAATGGCCCACCAATACAAGACTCAAGCCCAAAAGATGGCTTTTTGATGTTGTAAAGCCCAACTGAATAGGTTGATTCCAGCCCAAAAGATGTAGGCTTAGATGGTCTGCACGGCCCAGGGGTTGTGGGCTTCAGTGTGTACAGGGCCCAGGTCGGGTGAAAATGTGCAGCCCAGCAGTTGGCAGCTCAGTTTTTGGGAAGCCTAGTGGTTATATGCAAATGCAGGTTGTCAAGCACAGGCTTGAGTGCACAGGTTATGCACAGAACAAGAAAGCAACATTTTGCACAGGTCTAAGTGCAAATCTCAGCACAACTTAGCAAGTTTGTGCAGGTTGGCAAATGAATCACACACACAGCAGTACAAAATCACAGAAATGATACCCGATTTCTCAAACTTAAGCACAGCTTAGAGCAACACACACTCACACAAAAAGACACAACAATTTCTAGCACACAGGGGAGTCACGGATTGGCGGTGTGCACACTTCTTGCTTATGTGCAGCACAGCTTGGCAGATGAACAAAGAGAGTAAAATTGTGTGTGGTGCACTGGGTTAATGGATGTGCTCACTCAAGGGTGAAGCATGTGTTGGGTTGTGTATTTGAAAACCAAGCTAAATACTAATGCAGCTCAAACTCTGCTACTTAACATTCATTCAATCATCAAAAGCTCACACACACATTGCAGATATTGTTGCACAATGGATGTCAACTGGGTCAGTTGACCTCAGTTGTTAGAGATCAAGCACAAAGTATGCAAATATTAGCAGGGCAGATGGCTTAGCAAGTGACAAGTTAGCCAATGTACAGATGCACAGATGAGCAAATGGGTGACAGAGTCAACAGGGTCTCACAGATTCAGATACAATGATGCTCAGCACACTTTCAATGATGCACATGATCATACACAGGTCACTGATATAGCTTTTTACAACAGGTCATATCATTCACAGATTATAATTACCACAGATATTGCGTAGCTATTCAAAATATCATAGGTTCACAGATGCAAAAGAACATGCTCAGGGTGTCAACAAGTTGGATCAACAGGTTACACATGGGAGTAGATGGCTCACAGGTTACACAGGGGAGTAGATGGCTCACAGGGCCTGTGGGATCAAGTTGGGATTGCAGCAACTTGGTTACCCAGTTGCAGCTCAGTCTCTACAGCTGCAGGGGCTGGAGCTGAGCACAAGGCAGCTGGTAGATAAGCACAGATTCAGGTGTGAGCAATGCTTGGGGAGATAGCTAGGTTATCATGCAAGAAGCCAGGTCTGATGGTTACAGGTAAGCTCATGGTTTAAAGTGAGAGTGCAACTGGTTGAGTTGACTTTACTTTACACATGCTATATTATTCATTCATCAACAAGCATGTTATATCAACAATCATGTAGCAAGGTTTGAGATACGATACCACCAGTGTAACACTGGGTTTAGGCAAATCCATTAATGGTCCTGCGCTTTTTCTTCTCCTCCTTGGCTTGCTCAGCAAGCTCAGCAAGCACAGCAAGCACCTGTTAGCTCAACAAAGAATTTAGCTCCCAGAAATGTGTATGTCACAGCACAGAGAATGAATAGCAATACTGGTTATAACTAGCTGGGAAGACTTTGTAGTATGAAGGGTTACTACTGCACTTGGTATCTGTTCAGGGCAGACCAAGTTACAGTTGACAGGCTAACCACAAAAGAATGAGGTGAAGTCACCACAGAGCCAACAAGTTATAACATGAGCTACAAACCAAGCTAACTACAGATGCTAATGATGAGGCAGAGTTTTACAAAGGATCTGAAGAACCAAAGAAAGAAACAACACTACAACAAATGCTAAACAGATGTGAAGGATAATACAGGGGGGGCTTGTCACACTAAGCTAACAACAAGATATAAAAACTGATGATGTTATATTGTAGCAGTAGACAACAAGTTAAACACTAACACATATATACAAAATTTCAAAATGAAAACAGTAAAGAAAGCACTATGAAACTACACAGCGCACTACCAGCTCCCCGGCAGCGGCGCCAAAAACTTGGTAGGCTTGGTAATAGGTTTATATTTATGCCTACTTGTGATACTGCAAGTGCACAGTGTCTATTGGAGACATGGGCAAGCACAGGTCGATACACAGGGAGTTGGAATTGCTATGAGGTTGGTATGAGGCTTACTAACTGTTTTCTAGTTGAGTGACACAAAATGGAAGCTGAGTTTGGTGTCGATACGACTGAGTTGGAGGTTACAAGATTAAAAGCAAGATGAACAACAAATGTTGAGGTTACAGGCACTAGGATTATCAAATCCACCACTAATTCATGTTATGGGATTCAACTAGTTTGAATGCTTTGTTTCTGTGACAGACAAGGATAAGGTGTCAAATTTATCACCTATCTAAGGAGTTTCACCAAATGATAACTCAATTATCAGCTAAGGTGCTAACCCAGAGCACTAGTTGTCTAATTAAGCACAACTAGTCAAGAGAATTAGCAAATATCTCTAAGGCTTGAGCTGAAACATAACCAATACAGTTTTAGCCTAACTACAATGCATACATGGCATTCATTGTGAGAGTAAAGCATTGGACAGCTAGAATTGAGATTATCTTTAAAGTTAAGCATTCAAAAGCAACTTCAAACACAGTTGAACCACAGAACTGAGAATCAGGGTTTCATTTAAATCCTAGCAGATTAAATTAGAACATGTTAAACATAAAAACAGACTTAAAATTGAAATTGTAAACTAAACTATGAACCCTAAAAATTGACTAACTTCTCTCTCATGAAGAACAAGTGTTTTTATACCTTACAATCACTCCAAAGTGCAATTAATGACATACCCATACTGTTTCTTCTGCTCCTTCGGCTCTGGCAACCATGCAAGAGATGTAAGAGTAAACCCTAGTTTTGATTATCTCTAACTTAGCTTCTCGGGTAAAGGGGGAAGCTATGTGAGAGATAACCATAGCTGGGAGTGGTGTAGCAGGCGGCGGAGGAGCTGTTGGTGGCTGAGGCGGCTGTGGCAGGGGATGGAGATGGCTCTGCAACTCTGGTCTGGTCGGGAGAAGAAGGGGAGGTAAGGGTTTCTCTGAGTTTGGTCGGGTGAGGGAGAAGAAAGAGAAATGAAATGAGAAATGAGGTGTTGGTCGATGGGTGAAGGGTTTGATGGCTATGGTGTGAAGCGGGTGTAGCGAAGGGTCGATGCGATGGGTGGAGCGACCGTAGGATGCATAGGATGGAGATCTCAACGGCTCGGGTGATGTGCGGTTTTGGTGTTGAGCGGGAGCAGCAATCTTCGATGAGAAGGATGGAGCGAGCGTTGGATGAAGATGGATGAAATCTTCACGGCTCAGAATGAATCGGGTTCGGATCCGGGTCGTGGCTAGCTCAAGCCCATGTCTTGTAAGTTGGGTTGCAACTGATGCGCGCGCGCGCTTTGGCTTTATGCTCCATAGACGCTTGCCTCCAATTTTCTGCTCTTTTGGCTCCTCCATTTCTCTGAACTTTATTCACTACCTAAAAACACAAAATTAATTAGTACAAATATTTATTCTTGAAAACAAAGAAAATACAGAATTTGGGATAATATCTCATTTCTGAGCACAAAAGATGAGTTAAATGCCAATAAAAAGGGGTATAAATATGCAATATTTGGCACTCATCAAGACAATACAACAAATCGGTATTCACACTTTGTGTGATCGTCTATGGATACGAGATCGATACAATACAACAATCAAAGTGTGATTACTTGATAATAGGTTCGGACTTAACCAAACTCTATAGGATCACTATCAAGTAATACAGAGTTAACGTTTGTATAATTTACTTTAAATTATAATAACAACAATTATAGTTGCGGAAAACAAAAGTAAATGACACAACAAGATTTTGTTAACGAGGAAACTGTAAATGCAGAAAACCCCCGGGACCTAGTCCAGAATTGAATACTCTCAGAATTAAGCCGCTATACAAAATCAACAAACTTCGTATAGTCGAGAGCAAGCAACTAAACCTATAGTTCACCTAGTTTCTTCAGTATCCATGCGCTTCCGAAATTCAATAAGTGCACGCACTTGAACAATTCATTTGGTTCGTATTCCAAACAGTAAAGGAACAAAAAATATGTTCGGTACCAACTCTATTCAATCTCAGTAATATGAGTTAGACAAATGCTCTTATGTTTAATCCAATAAACTCCTTTGTCGGGTTTAGATCAATTTATCCAACAACTACCAAAGTAGTAGAGTTTAGATTATGCAATCAATAATAGGATATTACCAAGATACTAAATACTAATTCCGATCTACGCAACTAATCAATCAAATCTATCAAAGATAAATCGATTATAGTTGGATCCCAGCCGATCAAGTTTTGTGCACACCAAATATTATGAACCCAAATCAGAAATCTTCTTCATCTTCAAATCTTCTTAAATCTTCAATAAACACCTGCACACCACAACTTGAATCTCTTGTGATCAATCACGCACATAACGGAGTCTGTTAACAATGGATTATCACAAGACGTCTTTAGATCTACAAACAGTTCTAAAGATCCCGTCGACACTTCGATCTAGTTTGAGTGAATATTATATCAGAAGAGAAGATTCTCAAGAATAAACAAACCAGGTGCAATCAAAGTTCAACAACCGTTATTCAATCAAATCAAATCGAAAACTAATAATACTGCAATCATCTAGTTTCCCACCAACGGTACTCGTAGAGCTTCTTGATCCCACAAAAGTCTTTAAACGAGGGGTCGTAAGAGATTTCGCCTAATTATGGTACTTTCCTCTCCGATAGACGGCTCCATTAGTAACAACACAACAAGGTAGTTTTGCTGGCTCTTAGGATAGTTTGCTCGAAATGCAAACTTGGGTATTTATAGACCAAGGAAGTTTGGACACCAAGGAGTTTTCAAAGCCGAAAATATTCTCAAGATATGCAATATATTTCCAAATTCGTTTTTCATAATTCCTAGAAATTATCTTTCCAATATTAACTGAAATCCTACTAGAAAATCTCCAATTAGTAAATGCACATTACCAATTTTTATTTTCCGGAGATATGCATTTTAATTGCTGGTAATTAAAAGCATATAAAATTAACAACCTTAATTAAAAGATTCTCAACTTATTTCGGTCCGGGATCTCCTTTAGTTATTAAGGAATATCTTTGAACAATAAAATATAAGAGTTACTAAACATGTTCAAAGTATGTCGACTTCTTATTTCTTTGTAAATCCTCTTTTATATTTACAATCTTGGTACCGATTTTACCACACTTCCAAACAAGTTTAGAACTGGTTCATCTGATTTCCAAGAACTATGTGATTGATCAAATCAACAAACTAGTCATGGGTTTACGGTTCTACCAAACACAAGGATCGGTTCTACCTTAATATGGTTACTGGGACCGGTTAAATTAGTTACCAAATTGGTCACGTCAATTACCAGGACCAGTTACCATATAGTCATGGTATTGCTTGTAATCGGTCACCAGTTACCAGGATCGATTATACCAATTAACAGGATCGGTTACACCAATTACCAGGACCAGTTACACCAATTATAAGGATCGATTACCCATTTTTTTGTGATTGGTCACACCTATTACTAGGATCGGTTACACCAATTACAAATATTGATCATACCATCTTAGGTGATTACCTAGTATAGGTTACGCTAATAAAAGTCATACCAATACATACGTCAGGCATTGTGACTAGTTTTACCAAGATACATAACAAGTTATGATCGGTTCTACTAACTCACACATATTGGTAATCCAAAGATATGCAATGAATAACAATACCAATAAGCCTAGCGATTTCCCTTTCGATTCACAAAATAAGTTTATGAACGTACTTCCTTTAAATGAATGTAAACATTGTTTCCTAGGAAGAAATCTTCACCCATACCCATACACCTAATCACAATAGCATTCATACGATTATGTCGATGTCCTATATACGAAGTTGAAAAGATAACCGTTATACTTCGTATTGTAATTCCTTAACACTATGTCTACTAGAGTATAATCATTCACAGCTTCGCAGTTATGTTTTCAATATAGCACTACTTGAAAGATACGTTGGTAATGAAACAGTTCAAGTCAAAATATTACTAACCTCAAGAGGAAGGATGATGTCGTCGATGTAGCTTGTTACTTCTTCACATTCTTCAAGTCTTCGAGTAATACTTGTATGTCGCATTATCCTAATCTTTCTAGGCTAACCTATATGAAGTTGTCTCTAGTACATAATCAAGGGACTCTTTAATTGAGTTTTTGTTCACTAAAATATGACAACCAAACTTGACATACAAACACTTGGTGGGTTCAACCGAGCTATGCTCTAACACCGTATAACAATGATTGAGAGCAATTGTTTTCTCATTGTTATAGCTACGGATCTTCAACAACTATGATGCTGAGTTGAACACATTTAGAATCTTTGGAGTACTTGAAAGTGACGAAGATTTAGAGTAATGTTGAAGAACCAAGGAGATCAAGCATTTGGATGAGAAGCTATAAACTTTATTTATTTTGTAATCCATATGCATTGATAGTTTTGTCACTAAAATATACAAAGGGGGAGATTGTTAGAGAACTGCTCGGTCGAACTCGCAAGCGTTTCTATCTCAAGTTTGTTTGTCAATGTTAGTGATCAAAACTATAAGTCTTGATCTCTAGTCTACTTATAGTGATGTCTCGGACTAGGATTGATTGTGTAGTTGAGCATTATACTTCACGACGTTCATCAATTGAAGACGAAGAACTACTAAGGAGAGCTTGTGGAACTTCATCAACAAAAGGTATGTGGAGACTAAAACTCATCTATCACTTGGAAAGTCTATTTCTACTCTATCTCCTTTATTGAGACAAAAGTCGTATTACTATATAATATTCTATTATGCACATTTGAGATTTCGAGCTGAGTTTAACTCGCTTACATATGTTTCAAAACATGTGTTTGTAAGCTTTCGCTTCAACCAAGTTCATCTTATATTCTTGACGAAAGTCAAAAGATGATCATGTGAAAATTGCCGAGTAACATCTTACATGGTTTGTGTGATACAATCATTTGGTGTAGACTTCGAATGTTTCGTAATGATTATTTCAATAACTTGAAAATTGATTTGATGCTAATAGTTCGTGAAAACAACTATTGTCATCCTCTAAGAATGTTTCAATGATTGAAATAGAATTTAGAACACTTAACCATCGTTGGATTATAAACATAGTATGTGTTCTTGCATATATGTGATCCATGACTGGAACTATAGTATGCATACCCGTATGCGTACCTGTTAGTTGTGAAATTCCGAGTACCTAAGTACACATACCCGTACGCGTACTGGCAAAGGGTTTGGGTCCGAGAATTTCTGTTATGTTTGGAAGTATGCGTACATGTTTGCATACTGTCGAACCAAAACTCAGACCGGCTACTTAAGTATGCGTACACGTTTGCATACTTGAGTGGTTAAAGTTCTAAAATCGATTTGTTCATGAACTAATACATTTATATAATAAAAAATTCATTCTACGCAAACCATGGCTATAATGTTCATGAATTGATTCGAGTGAATCAAACCGATTTTGCTTCAATTGTGTTCTTGTATACTTCTATGAGAATATAGCAATTGAACAACTCTATAACTAGTTTCATTTGAGTCATTTGAACTAGTTATGGTTAAGATGAATAAGGTTGATATGAGAGTGTTCATATAGCTAACTTCGGTTAACTACTGTTGAGCCAACCTAGTGTACACGTTTAGGTACGGTTGCTCAAACCTAAATGAAGGTACATTTCATTTGTGTATAACAAGCTAAGTTTGATCTAACGGTTGAAAGATATTAACTTGAATCTAATCAGGTTTTCATCTAACGGTGAATATTGAATGCTTTGTTACCAAGGCAACTTATATTGCAAACCCTGATTTGAAAACTATATAAGGGAGAACTCAGCAACTGGGAAACCTAATCCCCACACCTTGTGTGTGATACTAGTTGCGACTAGAGTCGATTCTCCTTTAACCTTAGGATTTTCACGAAACCCTGTAGGTTAACGACTTAAAGACTTCATTGGGATTGTGAAGCCAGACCCAACTATTTTCTATGTAGTTGCGTATTCTGATCTTACTTCTATGATCGTGATTGAGTATTATCTTTGCTAAGATTTGCTTGGGATTTATCTCCAATAGGTAAGATTAAAGTAGTCACAAACATCTTCGTCTCATCGTTTGTGATTCCACAATATCTTGTTTCGCTTCCATACGATTAATATTATTATGAGTTGATTGATAATACTAGGATGTTCTTCGCGAATATAAGTCCGGTTTATCAATTGGTTCATGTGCACCTTGATTTATCAAAAGACGGAACAAAACTCATAGGTATTTCTGTGGGAGACAGATTTATCTATTCCAATAGACTTTTCTGTGTAAGACAGATTTGTTTATCAAGTCTTCGGCTTAGGGTCATAGCAACTCTTGGTTGTGGGTGATATCATCTAAGGGAATCAAGTGCGTAGAATCCTGCTAGAGTTCGGAGATTTAAGGAGCGCAACTGTACCTTGATCAGTGTGAGATTGATTGGGTCTCAACTACATTCCAGTACGAAGTTCTTTGGTAGTAGGCTAGTGTCTGTAGCGGCTTAATACAATTTGGTGTTCGAAGTTGGACTAGATTCCGGGGTTTTTATGCATTTTCGGTTTCCTCGTTAACAAAATTTTTGGTGTTTGTGTTATTTCTTTTCCGCATTATATTTTTTTATATAATAGAAATATCACAGGTTATGCGTTAAGTTCAATCAGTTCTTGAATCCGACCTTTGGGTTATTGATTGAATTGATTCACACTTTGACATTGGTTTGTGATATCGTCCAAGTTATTTCTCTTATTCAATCGGGCTCGCAAATTCCTATTTGTTTGATTGCAGATTGAATTGAGAAATTGAGATATAAACTCTTTGATATACTTTTCTATAGATTGAGTCTGACTGTTTAGTTGATTCTCTTGAAAGAATATTGGAGTTTTTCTATTCAGATTGCCGAACGAAATATTGGGTGTGGTTGTTAGACCCCCGCTTTTTCAAATTGGACAAAGTATCTATACATTCAACACTCAACTAAAAATTTAGCTTTTCTTTAACATTCATCTCGTGAAAATATTATCTTCCTTTTGCAATGAAATCAACAAGCCTTGTGTACTTATCTTCAATTCAACATGCTCTTCTTGTAGTTTCTTTCTTTGCATTTGTGCATATTCTCGGTGTGTCTAGGTTATTGGCTTTTCTATTCTTTTTGGTATTCATCCAATGTGCTTTGCTCTTGATGTAGGTAAAGCTATTAGCAAATATTGAGACATCTACGCACATAAATCAGTACAAGAATTTATCAAATTAAACGCGCAATAACTTGTAAATAAAAATGTACACAAGCCAAGGAAAAACTAATGTACATATTGGTGCAACTTAGGTACAAGTTCACTTTATTTTTCACAAGTTAGAGAAATCACATGGGTATATATCGTTGTACCTGTTATATATGTGTGTACATTATTGTGTACAAGTTACATAAATCATTAGTGTGCCAAATTTAAAGGGTTAATTAGTTTTTAGTGCTTAGATTTTGTCCAAAGTTTGTGGTTGGTCTAACTTTTGTCCAACTTAGTATTTGGTACTTGGAAATAATATTGACCCATGTTGACTTGTTAATACTTAAAAAATATTATATAATTATTAATAATTTTGAATAAAAAGAAATTACTCAACATCGTTAATTCCACCGTTAGCATGTGAGTGACTTAAAAAGTGACTTGCCTATCTTTTGTTTCCAAGGTCATAATTGAACAAATACAACGGTCTGATTGCATTTTTTTTTAATCTCATAAAATGACTGATGGGCTTTTGGCATAATACACATTCTTCACTGATTTGCTACCATATGCACCCTGTAATTTCCAAAAAAAAAAAAAAAAAAAAAAAAAAAAAAAAAAAAAAAGAACTTGCACTTGCAATTTCTCATTCACAAGCACTAGCTAACATTTCTCATACCCAATTACACAAAAACCTATACTTTATATTTCCCAAATAACATCCATTCACATAAGTGCATACTAAGTTACTAACTAACTAACATGTAGAGATGTAACAAAAGATACTAGAGTTAAAAAGCAATAGGTTTTTGCAAGAGGTTCTTCAACCTGGTCCCCAAAGAGTAAATATTCTTCCCCCTTGCTCTTCTTCAAACTTTACTTCCACCCACACCACCACTGCAACTTGTACTTCCAATTGTGTCGCTACCACATCCCAGCCACTAAAGACTAAGTAATCTGATCTCTCTCCGGAAAATCTACTTTCCACCAAGAAGTGAGTCATATTTTGTGTTATCAACAAAATTTTCTCTTATTGAAGTGTATACCGGATATGAATCCATGTCAAGAACGCAATAATTGAAAGAACTAAAAATGCAGGGGTACCAAGTACACCACCAACTTTCTCGTTCAGCAACCTGTAAGGACAAAACCTAATACAATTGCAAGTAGACCAACTAAATGATCCTTGACAATATGTGTATAGAGTTTGTATCTTTGACCTCTTGTCAATCAGTATGTACATAAACAAGGAGCTCGTGAACCTGATTGTTGAGAAGAGTAATTGGACGATATCAAAAATCAATATCCAAGATTAATTTAGTCGTATCTAAATAATCCGATCAGAATTCAGCCAAGTAATTAAACTTGTTATCTATCTTTCAAGATACGAATTCTACAAGAACAAGTCTCGTAATCGATCACAATTAGATGGACGTATCTACTAAGATTGAATACGTACAACCTGTGTAAATAAAATTATAAAGATAAACAATATAATGTCGAAATGGAAAAACACAACACATCAGGAGTTTTGTTAGCGAGGAAATCGCAACTGTAGAAAAACCCCGGACCTCATCCAGATTTGAACACCAAACTGTATTAAGCCGCTACAGACACTAGCCTACTATTAGACTTCGGACTGGAATGTTGTTGAGACCTAATCAACCCTCCAAGCGATTCAGTTACATTCGCACTCCTTACATTTCTTGAACCTCACAAGGCTCTACGAAATTGATTCCCTTAGCTGACGTCCTTTACAGCCTAAGAGTTGTTTCAGCCGAAGTGAAGACTTTTGATACCAATCTACCTCTAACAAATAAGCCTATTGATATCCAATTATATCAAAGATCAAGGTGGTGAAATTTATTTGTAATAGACATAGCTAGCAAACCTCACAAACCCGGAACTTACGACTCCCAAAGTGCAGCCTAGATTCTTAACCACCTCTACGGAACAATCTTCAAAAGATCAATTAAGTTCAGTTTTCAGATATCTATCTTGAGGAGTCACAAAGTCTGAGATATATAGAACTTTGTGATTACTATATATCTTGCTTGAAAGAGATTACAAAAACCTCAATAACAGAAAAGCAAGATTAGGATGCACAAATTATCAAGGTAAAGATAGTCGGACCTGGCTTCACGAATTCCCAAAACAAAGTCTTTTAGTCTTAGAAGAGGAAACCTAGGTCTATAGAGGACGATTGCATAATCAAATAGGACACAAAGTGTCAGGGATTGAATTTCCCAGTTGAAAGAGCATCCCTATTTAGAATTATGAAAGACTAGGGGTTTCTTAGAATTCAAGCTAAGATAACTTGAGAATCAAGCAAACACTTTTAGGTCTTGAATATACAATAGAAGAATACACACTAGGAACCGGTTCTGGAACCATGTATAATGATTGTTCGGTTTGGAAAGTATGCCAAAGAATTAAAGCAATTTGATGTTCATTTAAACACCTAAGAATTTAATCATGATGCACATACATAAGTGTTTGAGTGATTAATGAAGTCTTAAAAGTGTTTGAGAGAGTTCTAGCAACTAAACATATTTTAAAAAATAAGTCTTTGAGTATCTGCTAAAATCTACTGGGACGGTTGGTACAACGGTTCGTGAACCATTAGTAAACTTGTTTTACGAGTCAGGGTGCAACGGTTAGTAAACCAGGTTCGCCAACCCTGCAAGACTACAGAACTCGGTTAACCATGGTTCATGAACTGCTAGCCTATAATACCAACTTTAATAAATCTGAAAAAACGGGGGTCTAATAACATGTTTGTGGGTGAAAACGGTTTCTGCCGATTTTGGTAATTTTGGGTGTGTGGGTGAGAAACAAATTTAAACCCTAAACAATGTACTGCACGGGAGTACTTTTGATTCGAGAGATCAATCTGTACAATCCTCGCCTAAACCAAGAAATGGCCGTTCCAGGATTGCTTCGGTCACAAAGTGAAGGAGAAGGGTTGGTCTTAGGGAGGGAAGCGAAGGAAGTGTTGAGACCAGAATAGTTGATTCTGGAAGTGTGGGTTTCGTGACTTGTATCAGAAAGTTGAACTGGCTAGCTGAATGGAAAGCTATCAGATTATTTATGGATGTTGTATTGTTCTCCTGACCAAAACTTGTTGTTTGGTGGAAAATAGGTGAGACCTATTTATAAAAGTCGCAACAAAACGTACCCTGGTCTCTTAGGAAGTGGAAACGATTGAGTGGTGGAAGAAGGGAGTAACGGGTAACGCCTGGAATTTATGTTTCCATAATGAAGGATACGTTTACACTATTACTTCTTGCCATTACTAACCGCCCCGCTTTATGACACTTTCTGTAACGGGCGTATTGCACGCCGCACGCTATAAACCTCCAGATCAATACCCTGATGAGTATCCCCCAGTTTGTGACATGTTTTGATGTCTCGAGTGTTTTCCTGGAAAACATGTAGCATTTTGCTACGTGTGGCAAGTTTAAAATTGAGAGGCTTGTCGTAGGTAAATAGCATATGTGATGCTAGGATCGTTTTGGATAGTCGCCTAAAACTTGTCACGAGCTGAACGTCGCGGTGGCGAATTTAGATGGCTGAGATTACATCTCATGAGGAAGAGTGGCCATTGATTATGGCCGCATCTTGTTATATAGTGAAGTGGCGCCATTGGCATAGTAGCGCCTGGTGGAGACATGGCATAACGGCATGCTAGTGGCATGCCAGTGGCGTAGTGGCATGCCAATGGCGTAGCTGCGCTAAACGGCATGCTATTAGTTGTGGCATGGTGGCATGCAAGTGGTCGTGGCATAGTGACATGCTAGTAGTCGTGGCATAGCGGCATGCTAGTAGCCGTGTGTCACATGTTCGCACTTCTCAAATGCAACACCAACTTGAAAATGATAATTATGCTCCACAGCACAATCTCAGCCAACTCGCACTTAGCCAATACTTCAACTTCTCGACTAATACTCTATTCAGCCCATACTAAATAGAGGTTTTGCTCACAAATCTTTCAAGTCTTCAACCAATTGCACACACTCCGCTTGATGCATAAACAATAAGCCAAACCAAAGGGAAAATATGCACCAACAGAACTTTTCTTTAAATCAGGCCTTAGCCTTTTATTTATTGCACACTTAGGGTTACACACTCTTCTTGTTCCGGATTTCCCAATCCCTTCACAATATCAGGCTTATATAGCCTTACAAAAAGCTATGTACAACTAACTGCAAGCAGTTACAGTTTTACTTTACATGTGGCAGTTAGCTAACTATGCTAACCTTTGCCAAACCGTTCACTAGCCAAACGAGTCCTTCATATCAGTTAGAAAGCATAAAGTAAACCCACTCACGTGTAACCAACTCTAAACCGTCAAGGCCATGTGCCCCGCACATGTCATCTTGCCTTGTTGCCAGATCAACGCATTTGCCAGCCAAATATTGCGCCATCACGGCTGTGCATCATTCTGCCAATGATGCAAGTGTGCTAATGCAAGTCTTGCTTGCATGCCTGTACGCCCCATGCATACAGGTAACATGCCAAACTCATTTGGCATCTCGTGATGCTAATCTCGCATCCTTGGCCATGTCCAAACCCTGTTTGGCACATGTCATTCTCTTGCTGCAACTCAGACATGCACTTGTACTGAATACCGCTATTATGGCTTACGTTGCGCTATTATGGCCTCATTGCACTATTATAGCTTTGTATTGCACCATTACGGCGATGTACTTGCACCTCTGACACTTTGGCCAATCCACTGGTAACGCGCCACAGTTGCACATTATCACTTGGCCACTTGACAACACCATTATAGACCCCCCACCAGCTGAACTCGACGCCCTCGTCGATTTTTTTTCCGTAGGTAAGCCTGAATTTGTTCTTCAAATTGCCATAATGTAGTATCCTTCTCCCAAGAAGCTTCGGAATCTGGCAACCCTTGCCACTTAATTAGAAAATAAGTTCTCCTATTCTTCTTGCTTTGCCCCATAACTCGATCATCAAGTATTGCCTCAACTTGCTTATCGAATTGTGATCTGATTACTGGTGGTGCACGCTTCGCTTGTTGTCTCGAAGTGTCCAGCAAATCATGATGGTATTTCTTCAAAAAGCTGATATGAAAAGTGGGATGCACTTTCAACCTGTTCGGCAACTCAAGTCTGTAAGCCACCTTACCAACTCTTTTAATCACTTTAAAGGGACCATCATATCTTGGAATTAGGCCTCTATGCACTGTCTTGCTAGAAATATTCTTCCAAATCTGGGGCGTTAGCTTTAGCAGCACCATATCTCCCACCTCAAACTCTACATCTCTGCGATGCAAGTCAGCATACTTCTTCATTCGTCTTTGCGCCTTTGATAGACTATCATGCGCCTGCTCAGTCATCTCTGTCTTTGACCTTGCATAACGATAAGCTGATGGACAGGAACCTTGCTTTTTAGCCTTTGGCACCTCATGAGGGGTTAATGGCTGCTGGCCTGTAGCTAACTCGAAAGGACTCAGCTCCGTAGCTGAACTCTTGTGCAAATTGTAACAAAATTGGGCCGTATCCATCAACGCCACCCAATTTCCCTGGCTTGCCGTCACATAATGACGCAAGTACTCTTCTAGCAATGCATTTATCCGCTCCGTCTGACCATCGGTTTGGGGGTGATTGCTAGTAGAAAACTTTAGTTCGGAACCAAGCATTCCAAACAAGGCAGTCCAAAACCTGCCGGTAAACCGTGAGTCCCTATCACTCGCAATATCTCGAGGAATTCCCCAATATTTCACTACATTCTTGAAGAACAGATCCGCTGCAACGTCTGCATTGCAAGAATGGGGGCAGGGAATGAATGTAACATACTTCGAAAAGCGATCAACGACGACCATTATCGAGAGCCTTGCACCTTTGGCAACCCGTTAATAAAGTCCATCGACAAGCACTGCCATGGCTTGTCTGGAATCGGCAAAGGTTGTAGCAATCCTGCTACGTTTCTCCTTTCCGTCTTATCCAGTTGACACACCAAGCATGTCTTCACATACAATTCAACATCTTCTTCCATCTTAGGCCAGTAATAGGAACGAGCTATCAAAGCATGCGTTCGTTCCATGCCTGGATGACCAGCCCAAATGGAATCATGCATCTCTCGCAAGAGTTCCCTTCTCAATCCACCTGAATTAGGTACATAAATTTTTCCTCCCTTGGCATAAATGACTCCATCATCTAGCCAAAATCGACGAACGATCCCATCACAAATCTGTTTAGTCAGGCGCACACATGCCTGATCATTCTTCGTCTTTTCTTTGATTCGAGGCAACAACTCTGCCTCAATCGTGGTCAGTGCCGCAACGTATTCTTCCACCAACTTTCTGCTTAACGCATCTGGCACAGAATTAAGCCTTCCTGGCTTATGCTCGAACTTGTATTCGAACTCGCTCAAAAAGTCAAGCCACCTTGCTTGTTTTGGCGAAAGTTTCTTCGTCATTAAAGAACGTAATGGCCACATTATCCGTCCTTATGATGAAATAAGTTCCCAACAAATAATGGCGCCACGTTCTTAGGCAATGTATCACCGCCAACATCTCTTTCTCATGCACAGTGTATCTCCCTTCAAAGATCATTAAGCTTACGACTCTCGTAAGCCACCGGATGGCCATCTTGCACCAAGACTCCCCTAGAGCCCTGTCTGAAGCATCAGTGTGCACTTCAAATGGTACATCGAAGCTAGGCAAGCGAAGAACTGGTTCTGTCGAGACCGCTTCCTTCAATGCATCGAATGACCGCTGACACTCGTCAGTCCATGCCCAAGATTTGTCCATCCTCAACAAATCTGTCAATGGGGCCACTTTCTTTGAATAGCCAACTATGAATCGCCGGTAATAGTTAGCTAAACCCAAGAAAGAACGAAGCTCTCCAAGCTTCTTAGGTTCTGGCCAATCCAAAATGGCCTCTACCTTTTTATGGTCCATATGCACGCACCCTTGCGATATCACATGGCCAAGGAAAGTAATTGTGGTCTGGGCAAACTCACACTTTTCCTTCTTCACATATAAACTTGCTTCTCTAAGCTTTGCAAACACTTTGCGAAGATGCATCGCATGCTCTTCCAAAGTCTCACTGTATATGACTATGTCATCCAAGTATACTACCACAAAATGATCAATGTACTCGGCAAACACATCATTCATCAGGTTGCAAAATGTTGCTGGAGCATTCGTCAAGCCGAATGGCATAACACGATATTCAAAGGAGCCATACCTTGTTACCATTGCAGTCTTTGGTTCATCGCCTTCTGCTATGCACACTTGGTAATAACCTGAGCGCAAATCCAATTTGGTGAAGAATTTAGCTTTGGCCAACCGATCAAACAAGTATGCACTAGCGGAATTGGGTACTTGTTCTTCACAGTTAGTTTATTCAAAGCCCTACAATCAACACACATACGAAGCGAGCCATCTTGCTTCTTTTGGAACAGAACCGGAGCACCAAATGGAGCTTTAGACGGTTGTATGTAGCCTGCCTCCAGCAATTCAGAAATCTGCTTGCGCATCTCCTCAAGTTCTAATGGTGACATACGATATGGTGCTTGCGCAGGTGGCCTCGCCCCTGGCACCAACTCTATCATATGATCGATCCTACGCCGCAGTGGTAGCGTCTTAGGCTGCATTCTGCAGGGCATTGTGTCTGCAAACTCTTCTAAGACCTCAGCTATTCCATCCTCTACTTCTACTACCTTTCCTGGTTTGATCTCAACAAACACGCATAAGAAAGTAGCCAAGCCTTGGCGCATACCATCGTTCACCTGAACCGCAGACAAACATGGCTTAAATGTCTTGTCTGGTTCACTTTGCCTCACCATAGAGACAAAACATGGGTATTGAGGGTGCTGTATCAATATCCCATTTCTATGAGGTAATGGCGACGCCTTCGCCGCGCAAAAGAAATCCATGCCCAAAATCAGGTCAAAATCATCCATGACCATAACTAGCAAATCTAGTTTTCCTTTCCATTCTCCAACTTGCACATCTGCATTGCGAACTTTTCCTCGAATGGCTTGTGGTTCTGTGTTAACAGCTTTGATGGTGCTAGCCGTGCTAGTAACTGTTAAGTTCAATGCCATGGCAACGCTTGGATGAATGAAAGACTTCAGTAGCACCAGATATCGACCATCGCTAATACCCATTCTCCATTGATCTTCACATCAATGTACATCACCCGTAAGACATCTTCTTCTCTCAGTGTGTGCTTTGCTCCCTAGCAAATGATCGATGTTGCGATGTTGGCCACTACCAACATCATGCCGAGCCTTCCCAAAGATCGTGTTGTTTCTCATCAACACTTGCGCGTCTCCTGTACCCTTAGTGCAGTTCGATATGTAGAACAACTTGTTTCACCCTCATCAAGTTGTTCCGAGGACATCCTTCGTGCATGATTATCACTTGTAGATTCTTGAATTAACGATTCGCATACCTTTAATGCAACTCTTTGGTCTGATCTTCGCCCCATCCTTTGCCTGCCTTGTACTTTCTGTGTGGATCCTTCACTTCAAATACAATTTACAGCCAAACATAGAACAGCAACAACTTCAATCAGCCTTATAATTCAACGTGAACAGAGAGAGACCCTTAACCAGGGCTCTGATACCCGAATTGTCACAGGTTCGCACTTCTCAAATGCAACACCAACTTGACAATGGCAATTATGCTCCACAAAGACAATCTCAAACCAACTCGCACTTAGCCAATACTTTAACTTCTCGACTAATACTCTATTCAAATTTACTAAATAGAGGTTTTGCTCACAAATCTTTCAAGTCTTCAACCAATTGCACACACTCCGCTTGATGCATAAACAATAAGCCAAAACAAAGGGAAAATATGCACCAACAGAACTTTTCTTTAAATCAGGCCTTAGCCTTTTATTTATTGCACACTTAGGGTTACACACTCTTCTTGTTCCGGATTTTCCAATCCCTTCACAAGATCAGGCTTATATAGCCTTACAAAAAGCTATGTACAACTAACTGCAAGCAGTTACAGTTTTACTTTACATGTGGCAGTTAGCTAACTATGCTAACCTTTGCCAAACCGTTCACTAGCCAAACGAGTCCTTCCTATCAGTTAGAAAGCATAAAGTAAACCCACTCACGTGTAACCAACTCTAAACCGTCAAGGCCATGTGTCCCGCACATGTCATCTTGCCTTGTTGCCAGATCAACGCATTTGCCAGCCAAATATTGCGCCATCACGGCTGCGCATCATTCTGCCAATGATGCAAGTGTGCTAATGCAAGTCTTGCTTGCATGCCTGTACGCCCCATGCATACAGGTAACATGCCAAACTCATTTGGCATCTCGTGATGCTAATATCGCATCCTTGGCCATGTCCAAACCCTGTTTGGCACATGCCATTCTCTTGCTGCAACTCAGACATGCACTTGTACTGAATACCACTATTATGGCTTACGTTGCGCTATTATGGCCTCATTGCACTATTATAGCTTTGTATTGCACCATTACGGCGATGTACTTGCACCTCTGACACTTTGGCCAATCCACTGGTAACGCGCCACCGTTGTGCATTATCACTTGGCCACTTGACAGCACCGTTATACCGTGGCATGGTGGCATGTCAGTGGCCGTGGCATGGTGACATGCCAGTGTCCGTGGCATGCTAGTGGCCGTGGCATAACGGCATGCTAGTAGATGTGGCATGGTGGCATGCCAGTGGCCATGGCATAGCGACATGATAATAGCCGTGGCATAGCGGCATGCTAGTAGATGTGGCATGGTGGCATGCCAGTGGCCGTGGCATCGCGACATGCTAGTAGCTGTGGCATGGTGGCATGCCAGTGGCCGTGGCCTAGCGACATGCTAGTAGCTGTGGCATGGTGGCATGCCAGTGGTCGTGGCATAGCGACATGCTAGTAGCCGTGGCCTAGCGGCATGCTAGTAGCTGTGGCATGGTGGCATGCCAGTGTTCGTGGCATGGCGACATGCTAGTAGCTGTGGCATGGTGGCATGCCAGTGGTCGTGGCCTAGCGACATGCTAGTAGCTATGGCATGGTGGCATGCCAGTGGACGTTGTGTTGTAGCATGGCCAAAGTTTAAGATTTGGCTCCGTGACTAAAGTTAAGGATTGGCGGCATGGCCAAGGCTAGGGCTTGGCGCCGTTGATGAGCGTCGTTTACTCAACAAAATAATAAGATGTTTCCCACTAATTAACAAGTAATAAAGCGGTAGTAAGGATCGTTCCCACGAAGAGTAATGCAATTGATATGTTATCTAAATCAGCGAAAATATGAAAGAAGGATAAAAAGGATAATAAGATAAAGATGATGAAGAAATCCTTCGCTGTTACTAACTGTTAACTCAACATTGTACCCATTTATCTTTTGTTAGAATCAATTGTCACCTCAGCCATTCACCGTCAACCATCTTTGCTTCCGAACTCTGTCCAAATACCAATCCAGCTCGAACGTTCCCTGAACTCGAGCTCAAGCTTCCATTATGGACCATACCAATCTGACGGTTAACATCGACCATGATCACCCATCGAATATTCTCCATTTCTGCCAACACGAACTCGTCATCTAAGTTGCATCAAAAGTTCACTCCATTTCCAACTCGTACCATTTCCAACTCGTACCATTTCCAGCCACCACCATCACACACAGCAAAACCACCTACCATCACTCCATTGAAACCCGAATTGTTCATCAGCTGAGCATCAACAACAACCTTCATTCCGACTGCAGTTCAACTCATACCACCAGCACTTCTCTGCATCTTCCTTCATCTCATAAGTTAACGGAAACAACATACTTCAATCACCTATTTTCCCGGTCAAGCTAAACCCAAATCCAAATAAAACTCTTACTGATCCTTCCGTGTCTCTCCTAACCTCTGAGTCGTGTCCTAGCCATAGTCGACCAACACTTATGTACCACCATCGAACCATTACTAGCAGCTGTACCAAAATAGAGCAGAACTGGTCGTTCAGTCAGGCGTTTAGTCAAGCATGTTGTGTGCAGTTTGTTGTTGTTGCTGCTGATCCTAAAATCATTCCACATAACTCCTTCCTTGCAATAATCACATTCAACACAAACCCATTCGTTCAAATCATTTCTTCAATTCTAAATCAGCACTGAATCCTCAAATACCAATGGCAGCATATCAACTTCTCTTCCTCATTTCTTCGGTTCGAAACAACACCCAGAACTTTACCAATCTTCATTACAATCTCCGTTTACATCTAGCCACTGTGAACATCGACCCATCGGACCTGAGTTTGCCGGAGTTGAAGGAGTTGGTTCGGCTGTAATCACTTGTGCAGCTCTTGCACTGAGAAGAATTTATGGCCTGAAGTGAACTCTTCGACCTAGTTTTGTTCTTGCTAGGTATAAAGGATAGACAGGTGGCCCTAAATAAATTGAGCGGGTGCCTATAGTAAATCCGTTTAGAATCAAATGGTTGCCTTCTTTGGCTACCTCCAGTAATGCATATTGGATTTCGGTTAGTTGCTTCTTGACACCCACACGACTGCCCGTAGTGGTTTCCCATGCAATTATAATTCTGCCTCTTTTGTAGGCTAATTGGACGATTTGTTGTTCTTTTCGGGAATAAGCTCCAAAATTCCCATAAAATATAAAAGAAATCTAATAATACAATTTCGCAAGAAAACTAGCTAAGAAAGCATAATCAATCGATACTTAGAGAGGTGTTTTTAAACACCTATCAAATGGACCCACACTTAGATTTTGCTAGTCCTCGAGCAAACAAAACGAAACAAAAATAAAATACAACTCCATGTCGTCGAGGATACAATTACTATTAGCATGAATAACAGGCCTTTAAACCCCTAGGTGTCCCTAGTGGATGAGTTATAGTCTCATGAGGGCTTACGAGAGATATACCCACAAAACCTTTAAGCCAAAACAAATAACAAATCAATTAGAAATTACTCCCCTGCAGCGGCGCCAATTTGATGAGCGTCGTTTACTCAACAAAATAATAGGATGTTTCCCATTAATTAACAAGTAATAAAGTGGTAGTAAGGATCGTTACCACGAAGAGTAATGCAATTGATATGTTATCTAAATCAGTGAAAATATAAAAGAAGGATAAAAAGGATAATAAGATAAAGATGATGAAGAAATCCTTCGCCGTTACTAACCGTTAAATCAACATTGTACCCGTTTATCTCTTGTTAGAATCAATTGTCAGCTCAGCCATTCACCGTCAACCATCTTTGCTGCCATACTCTGTCCAAATACCAATCCAGCTCGAACGTTCCCTGAACTCGAGCTCAAGATTCCCTTACGGACCATACCAATCTGACAGTTAACATCGACCATGATCACCCATCGAATATTCTCCATTTCTGCCAACACGAACTCGTCATCTAAGCTGCATCAAAAGTTCACTCCATTTCCAACTCGTACCATTTCTAGCCACCACCATTTATCACGAGCTCTGAACTTTTCATCTTCATCCACAGCAGCAGGCCATCATCATCACTGTCATGTATTCTTTTTGGTCTCGAGTTCTCTTCTGCTCCCATTCCATCAGTCGACAACAGCCGCTCAGCTCCGTCTTCACAATCCGATATATCAGCAACGCCCAAATTCCAACTAGAGATGCACCATTCATCGCCATTATCATTCCTGAGATCCATTGCCATCATGTTAAACTCCCAGTAAACCTCTGACATCCTCATTAAATCTTCAATCGATGCAGCAATCCCATGTTCTCCATAGTACCGTCCATGTTCACTGTAACGACCGACGACCATCTTCTCTGCAGCATCAGTTTCGTAAAATCACATATTCCAACTCTACTGCCTTCACCAGCGTTTTCGGAATTCACTGCCATTATCATTACAATTCGAGTCCACCTTCTCTTCCAACATCTCGATCATCTCCATCATGAACTAATGGCAGAACTCAACAGCTCCACTCCTCTCGAGCTCCATATGGCTGCAGTCGACCACCATCACACATAGCAAAACCACCTACCATCACTCCATTGAAACCCGAATTGTTCATCAGCTGACAACAACAACCTTCATTCTGACTGCAGTTCAACTCATACCACCAGCACTTCTTTGCATCTTCCTTCATCTCATGACGGCAACAACAGACTTCAATAACCTGTTTTCCCGGTCAAGCTAAACCCAAATGCAAATCAAACTCTTACTGATCCTTCCATGTCTCTCCTAACCTCTGAGTCGTGTCCTAGCCATAGTCGACCAACCCTTGTGTACCAGCATCGAACCATGACTAGCAGCTGTACCAAAATAGAGCAGAACTGGTCGTTCAGTCAGGCGTTTCGTCAAGCATGTTGTGTGCAGTTTGTTGTTGTTACAGCTATGAACCTGCTGTTGATCCTAAAATCATTCCACATAACTCCTTCCCTGCAACAATCACATTCAACACAAACCCATTCGTTCAAATCTATTCTTCAATTCTAAATCAGCACTGAATCCTCAAATACCAATGGCAGCATATCAACTTCTCTTCCTCATTTCTTCGGTTTGTAACAACACCCAGAACTTTACCAATCTTCATTACAATCTCCATTTACATCTAGCCATTGTGAACATCGACCCATCGGACCTGAGTTTGCCGGAGTTGAAGGAGTTGGTTCGGCTGTAAGAACTCGTGCAGCTCTTGCACTGAGAAGAACTTATGGTCTAAAGTGAACTCTTCGACCTAGTTTTGTTCTTGCTAGGTATAAAGGATAGACAGGTGGCCCTTAATGAATTGAGCGGGTGCCTATTGTAAATCCGTTTAGAATCAAATGGTTGCCTTCTTTGGCTACCTCTAGTAATTCATAATGGATTTCGGTTAGTTGCTTCTTGAAACCCACACGACTGCCCGTAGTGGTTTCCCATGCAATTATAATTTTGCCTCTTTTGTAGGCTAATTGGACGATTTCTTGTTCTTTTCGGGAATAAGCTCCAAAATTCCCATAAAATATAAAAGAAAGCTAATAATATAATTTCGCAAGAAAACTAGCTAAGAAAGCATAATCAATCGATACTTAGAGAGGTGTTTTTAAACACCTATCAGCCGTGGCCAATTTAGGGTTTGATGTCGCGGCCAAAGTTTATGGTTTGGCAGCATGGTCGCTCAAAAAGTTGCCACAAGCCTGTTAGTTTGGTGCCGAACTTGGATGGCTGAGATTGCATCTCAGGAGGAAAGGTAGCCGTCGATCATTGCTACCTTTAATTGGCAATGGCGCCTTTAACTTGCGCTAGCGGCATTGCGGCATGGCTAGCATGGCTCGTGCCAGCCTTCGGTGCAGTTGCGCGCGTAGCCATAGCCACTGAAATTTTGGCACGTTGGTGTGAAAATCTTGCCTAAAATTAGGGTTTAGCTTGTTGAAACCCTAATTAGCCTATATGGTGCGTCGCATGGGCTGAGTGGCCACGTTTAGCATGTTTGGCATGCTGCTTGGCATGATGGTGTGTTTTTGGGAAGCTAATTGGCTTTGCGGCCATCTGGCGCGGTTTCCTTCTCTTCAACACTGTGGCGAGTTTAAAGTAACCTGGTTTGGTTAATGTAAGAGGGCCGGCCAGGCATGGGCGTGGCTACACTTCTGTGTGAGTGTGGCGGATTTAAAGCGACCTGATAGGTCGATGGGAAGTGGGGCCGGCAAGCTAGGGCGTGGCCATACTTCCAGTGCGCTGTGGCTAATTTAATCGCCTAGTTTGGCTAAGCATAGTTTTTCGACCAATGGGGTCTAGTGTACTGTGCGGGATGCGAAACCCTAGTTTTGAAAATTAGTCGGGTTTATGAGCTTTTTGTGAGTTATCACAATTATTGGTTGGATTTTGTATGCTGCCATAAAAATCCTTATTTACAGAATGCAGTGTGCCTTCCGTCTGAGCATTTCGTGCGATGGCCTTAACTTTGGTACTTGGAGGTTCATGCTACTCTGTTGCGAGTGAACATAAATCCTTCATACCATACCGATATTAAGGGTTCTGCCGGGGAACATAGCACAGGAAATTACTCAGTGAGTCTTGTATTGGCGAGGTGCCGAAATTTACAGAGTGTTTGGGATGGTTGCTACATTCGCCAGCCTGGATAAATTTCATGTAAATATATCGAATGGCTCAATAAATATGTCGGTGGAGAGGTTAGCACTCACGGCACCGTTTTCTTACAGAGTGACGTCAGGTGCAAGGTTTTACGATTTTAACCCTAAGCTAAAAACCACCATCAACATTAAGTCCCCTGCTTAGCACGTAACAGTGGCATTGTTGCGGGGTAAGCATGAGATGGTGACAGACAAAAGTAAAATCGAAAGATCAAGACGTGAAGAGATTTCCAAGGAAATTCAACTAACCTTTGGTGGAAGGCATGAGGAATCCGTGATCCTTGTGTTGGCGGCTTTTGCATAAATTCGTCTTGGCCATGGGATATTGGCACCAGTGCGGCATCTTTGGCTACTGGTTAAGAAATGGTTCATGGCGCTGCTGGCTAGGGCATTGGCTAGGACGCGGTTGGAGCTGGCATGGGATGCGGATGGCACTTGTCATGAGTGGAAAAGTTGGCGCTGAGATGGACGCAGGTGCATCGGATATCGAGCAGAGAGGCTAGCGCCGGAAGGATGCAAGCTGTTGGTGCTGGCTAGGGTGTGGAGGGCACTTGTCAGGAGTGGAAAAGTTGGCGCTGAGATGGACGCAGGTGCATCGGCTATCGAGCAGAAAAGCTAGCGCTGGGAGGATGCAAGCTGTTGGTGCTGGCTAAGAGCGGGCTCTTGGCGTCGGCTTGGACGTTTTTTTTTTTGTTGGCTTGGCTTGAGGCGTGGAGCCATTGGCTTGGCTTGAGGCGTGGATCCATTGGCTTGGCTTGGGGCGTGGAGAGGATGGCGCTGGTTAGGGCTTGACTGCGACACGGAGATGGCGCTGGCTAGGAGTGGGCCCTTGGCGTTAGCTTGGTCGTGGCCTGGGCCCTTGGCGTTAGCTTGGTCGTGGCCTGTTGGCGCCATGGAGCCTTGCTAGTGCAGATCCGGTTGCCTCTTTTCATGTGTAACCAAAAATAGGAAACCTTCCTCCTTTCAAACTCCCAAACAGTCGTTCCTATAAAAGGCGTTTCCCATCTTCTTTATCCCGTATCATCAGTTTTATTCTCACGTCTTGGAGTTAGCGGCAAAGCAGTAGCGACACAGCAGGCGAGCATATTCCAGGTATGTATCTATGTGCTTCTTCTTTTTGTTTACTCTTCTGTGTTTGGTGTAAACTCTAGCCATAGGCGTGACTTCCACAAAATATTTTTGATATGAATAACTCCTCTTCGCGCCAGCAGTATTATATTAGGGTTAGCTATAACGTGAATAGCAACGAAACCAATTAACATGCCTGGTAATTGTTTGAGCGCGGACAACTATATTCGCTCCTTCCATAGAACCTAGTTGTTAGGGTTCCTTTGTTCATGAGTGCAACTCCCGCAGCAAGGAATGATTTTTTCGAGAGCATGGCTCCCGTGGTGTTGAATGGTTTCGGCCAAGAGCATTTTTTTTATTTTTTATGTTTCGCGGCAGCATACATATCCCGTCAAGCAAGCATCAGTCCCCATTCTTTGTCCGTGAGTACCATGACATGCGGCCAAGGAAAACTTCTTCACAGGAAATTCGTTGTTGGCTCTTGATTATTGTACCCAGATCCTGACAAAATCTCCATGCATGTTTTTTCTTGAAAGTAGTAACTCTTGTCTTGCTTTGTTGTAGTTACCTCGAAAGTGGGAATAGTATAAGAAATTTTGTTAAGATATCACCTAAAAACATTTCTGTCGTCGCATCGAGAAGTGCTAACAACTCCATGCCGAACACAGATGATGAATTTTTTACAAAGTCTTCTTCGCCCAGGAAAACCCATCCCAAGTATGTGGCGATCCTTCTGACTGGTTCAGAAAATGAAGGAGAGGTCTAGTCAATTCGACCGTGGCGTGTAATGCGGTTTTGCCTTCAGAGGAAAGAGTATCATGATTCTCCCATTGACTTCAAAATCTGTCAGAGTCCATTGCGTTCTTTTGATAAATGGATGCAATTCATGATAAGTCAAGACTGTGTGAGGGCCAATTTGACCAAGGCGCAAATCATTGATGCTGTCATGGCTTCTGCAACACTTCAAATTAGGAAAGATATCCCGGGCTTGATCGCTTTTATCTCCAGATGGTGTCCGGATACTCACACGGCCATATGTAGGTGGGGTGAAATGACCATCTCTTTAGATAGTGTAGCCATCTTGTTGAACCTTCCCATAACATGGAATCTTGATATCACGTTGTCATACGATGAAGAAGAAATGCGTGCTACTCTTGTCGGGAAGTCAAAAGGATTCGCTCGGAAGGATTACGAGACGAAGTGCTTCTATAGCTGGTGGGTGTCTGAGCGGTTCCCTGATGAGCCGGAGTCGGATCTAGTGCTGGATGATACACTCCATGTTGCTGCATTTTTAACTCTATGGATGTCCAGAGATATTTTCGATGACGGCTCGGGTAAGAAGGAGATAAGACAGGAGCTCATTAAATTTGCCATCAAATTGGCGAAAGGCGTCATTCTTCCTATAGGTGGCTTGTTTCTTGGTTCTTTGTACACCCATTTGGATCATCTGGTCGCGGACATGTACGCTTCAAATGGTTATATGAAAGTGGACTCGTATGTTGACGTCGCTTTTCTCCAAACATGGTTGTGGGAGCATTTCGCAAAATATGCTCCCAAACCGTCGACATCACTTCCTGAGTCTTGCGGCGGCTCCAGAATACTGCGCTGGTTGAATAAGCGCCCAAAATCTGGATCAAAGATCATCGACTTTTTTGACAATGCCTATGCCGTTAGCTTTCGTCCTTGGGCTCAAGTCCACGCGTCCATAGTTCAGCCGAACACTTTCTCCGCTGCTCCGAACTTGACTTTTCTTTCTGTTGGAGAGAATATGAGTGTTGGAGAGGTTGTATTTATGTGAAGTTGTATCCCCGGACACGTGACATCTTTGTTCCGGGGGTCTTTCAAGGCAGTCCCTTATAATATTGACAGGGCAGCTTGGCATATGGGGTTTGACCAAGGGGTCCCATTTACTCGCCAGCAGGTTGCTCCGGAAGAATTATTGCCAGCTGTCCTTGATGCCCGTGTTCTCGCGCCAGGTAAAAGTCTTACTTTCTTGCTCTCAGAATGAAGTCCAGGGACAACCTCCAGTTACAACGTGTTCTGGCAGGATGAGTTTCTTGCCATCCATGGATTTGTGAATGACGTGGTGGAAAATTCTCGTGGCAAGCCTTCCCCTGCGACTTTAGCGGAACATCCATTGTTGAGGGAACCTTATACTACTAAGCGAAAATCTCCTAGATCGGATATGTACAATCCCCAGAAGAAAGAGCGAAGGTCTAAGAACCGTGCGGGTGGTTTTCAATCGGATTCGACGGCTCTTGTGACTTTTTGTTCTTCCAATATGCGAGTATGTATGATTTTCTTCCTGATTTGGTCGCCTTGCATAAATATTTTGAATTGTTACCACTGAACATCTCTTCTCTTTTGATTCAGGGTTTCAACAAGATAAACGCCTTTACCAGACTTGCAAGTGGCCAAAAGGTGATGCCTTCTGAAGAAAAGTCTGGCGATACTGAGCCTCTCAGCAGTAAAGAGGAAGATGAAGAAGAAGAAAACTCAGAGTCTGACGGTGATGGAGAAAGTTCTTCAGAGCGGGGCAACGAGTCCTCTTCCAATCCCAGTGGGACCACAGATGAGTCGGTGAGTCTCCCACACATTTTTCTCTTGTACTATTTACTTATACCGAATAAATATTTAATTGGTGGTATTTACAGGAGGAGGCCGCTTCTGAAAGTAATTCTGAGATGGATATTCACGGCAATGAAGATGCAACAGTGTCTCCAATCATGGAAACCATACCCGCTGGTAATCTGGAGATGGAGGTTGATCATCATAAAGATGCTATTGTGTCTTCCATGGCGGAAAATGTTGTCGTAACGACGTGCGTGATTGTTCCCAAAGAATCTTTGCTAGTCGCACATCCAGCCGCAGGTGTCGTTTTTGATCCTCCATTCGAGGCTCCTTTCGAAGGTCATGTGTTGGTTGGAGGATTCAGTGTGCCCGTGAAGTATGCGGAGCTATATACCAAGATATGGAAGAGGTATGGGCACATCTCCACGACCAGGAAGGTTGATAGTCGTTTTGCATTGGTTAAGCGCGTGGAGGAAACTTTATCTTCAATTCATGACATGTGTGGCGTGACTGGACAAACGGTTTCTGGAGATGTAGTCAAAAGCTGGGAATTTCATCGGGATATGTGTGTAAACTTTGAGTTTAATACCTCCGGTTCTGTGATGGATTTTCCGAGAACCAAAGGCTGCAGGCTGAAGCGGTTGATGGCCCTTTCGCGGATTTGATTAATCAATAGGAGGCAGAAGTCGAGAAGTTATCCCAGGAGTTGAAGCTGAAGCAGACGGCTCTTCATAACATGAAGGACGCTTTCTCCAAGAAGAACGATCCTTTGCTAGGCGATTTTCCTTGAATGTTTTTATTTTTCTGAACTTCCTTTGCTTAGGTTTTTTTATTTTTGAAAGGAAAACGAAACGCCTGGTTTATGGTTTGATATTTTTGGATTGATAGATAATTGTCACCTATGAGGGTTTTGGATTATTCTTTGGAATGAATTTTAGAATAATGCCGTTTTGATCATGACTGTTAGTAGCATGAATATTCCAGGAGAGTCATGGAATCGTGAATGTTGTATGATGATAGAAAGTATGGGATGCAATTTTGGGGGTAACATGGCTATCGGTTTCTATTACCAACGTGAAAACTTGAAGTAGTAGATCATGTACTTTGTCTAACAAGACTTACTCGCTTTTAGGGTCTCCCAACAAAATGGATCTTCCGGGCGTAAGTCTGAGTTTTATGGGCGACACCGTTGTGACTGTGAGAAGTCCCCAGTTATTCCTCATCGTGTAATAACTGACCACCAAGCCATTGACCCCGCGCAGATCGTTTGCTTCTACCATCCTGATGTCCGGGTTGAAGAATAAAATTTGGAATTAGAAACTGATATTGTAACCGAGAGATTAATCTCCCACTGTGGTCTCCAATTATTTGTGGGTGAAAACGGTTTCTGTCGATTTTGGTAATTTTGAGTGTGTGGGTGAGAAACAAATTTAAACCCTAAACAATGTACTGCACGGGAGAACTTTTGATTCGAGAGATCAATCTGTAAAATCCTGGCGTAAACCAAGAAATGGTCGTTCCAGGCTTGCTTCGGTCACAAAGTGAAGGAGAAGGGTTGGTCTTAGGGAGGGAAGCGAAGAAAGTGTTGAGACCAGAATAGTTGATTATGGAAGTGTGGGTGTTTCGTGACTTGAATCAGAAAGTTGAACTGGCTAGCTGAATGGAAAGCTATCAGATGATTTCTGGATGTTGTATTGTTCTCCTGACCAAAACTTGTTGTTTGGTGGAAAATAGGTGAGACCTATTTGTACAAGTTGCAACAAAACGTACCCTGGTCTCTTAGGAAGTGGAAATGATTGAGTGGTGGAAGAAGGGAGTAACGGGTAATGCCTGGAATTTATGTTTCCATAATGAAGGATACGTTTACACCATTACTTCTTGCCATTACTAACACCCCCGCTTTATGACACTTTTTGTAACTGGCGTATTGCACGCCGCACGCTGTAAACTGCCAAACCAATACCCTGATGAGTATCCCCCAGTTTGTGACATGTTTTGATGTCTCGAGTGTTTTCTTGGAAAACATGTAGCACTTTTCTACGTGTGGCAAGTTTAAAATTGAGAGGCTTGCCGTAGGTAAATAACATATGTGATGCTAGGCTCATTTTGGCTAGTCGCCTAAAACTTGTCACGAGTTGAACGGCTCGGTGGCGAATTTTGATGGCTGAGATTACATCTCATGAGGAAGAGTGGCCATTTATGGCCGCATCTTTTTGTATAGCGAAGTGGAGCCATTGGCATAGTAGCGCCTGGTAGAGCCATGGCATAACGGCATGCTAGTGGCATGCCAATGGCGTAGCTGCGGCATAGCGGCATGCTAGTAGCTGTGGCATGGTGGCATGCCAGTGGCCGTGGCATAGTGACATGCTAGTAGCCGTGGCATAGCGACATGCTAGTAGCTGTGGCATGGTGGCATGCTAGTGGCCGTGGCATAGCGACATGCTAGTAGCTGTGGCATAGCGCATGCTAGTAGCTGTAGCATGGTGGCATGCCGGTGGCCATGGCATAGTGACATGATAGTAGCCGTGGCATAGCGGCATGCTTGTAGATGTGGCATGGTGGCATGCCAGCGGCCGTGGCATAGCGACATGCTAGTAATCGTGGCATAGCGGCATGCTAGTAGCTGTGGCATGGTGGCATGCCAGTGACTGTGGCATAGCGACATGATAGTAGCTGTGGCATGGTGGCCTGCCAGTTTCCATGGCCTAGCGACATGCTAGTAGCTGTGGCATGGTGGCATGCCATTGTCCGTGGCATAGCGACATGCTAGTAGCCGTGGCATAGTGGCATGCTAGTAGCTGTGGTATGGTGGCATGCCAGTGGTTGTGGCATAGCGGCATGCTAGTAGCTGTGGCATGGTGGCATGCCAGTGGCCGTGGCCTAGCGACATGCTAGTAGTTGTGGCATGGTAACATGCCAGTAGTTGTGGCATGGTGGCATGCCAGTGGTCGTAGTGTTGTAGCATGGCCAAAGTAAGATTTGGCTCCGTGACTAAAGTTAAGGCTTGGCGGCATGGCCAAGGCTAGGTCTTGGCGTCGTGGCTAAGGATAGGGCTTGGCGGCATGGCCAAGGCTAGGTCTTTGGGGCATGGCCAAGGTCAGGGCTTGGCGTCGTGGCCAATTTAGGGTTTGATGCCGCGGCCAAAGTTTAGGGTTTGGCGGCATGGTCGCTCAAAAAGTTGCCACAAGCCTGTTAGTTTGGTGGCGAACTTGGATGGCTGAGATTGCATCTCAGGAGGAAAGGTAGCCATCGATCATAGCTACCTTTAATTGGCAGTAGCGCCTTTAACTTGCGCTAGCGGCATTGCGGCATGGCTGGCATGGCTCGTGCATGCCTTCGGCGCGGTTGCGTGCGTAGCCATAGCCACTGAAATTTTGGCACGTTAGTGTGGAGATCTTGCCTAAATTAGGGTTTAGCTTGTCGAAACCCTAATTAGCCTATACGGCACGTCGCATGGGGTGAGTGGCCACGTTTGGCATGTTTGGCATGCTGGTGCGTTTTTGGGATGTCAATTGGATTTGCGTCCATCTGGCGCGGTTTCCTTCTCTGCAACACTGTGGCGAGTTTAAAGTAACCTAGTTTGGTTAATGTAAGAGGGCCGGCCAGGCATGGGCGTGGCTACACTTCTATTTGAGTGTAGCGGATTTAAAGCGACCTGATTGGTCGATGGGAAGTGGGGCCGGCAAGCTAGGGCATGGCCACACTTTCAGTGCGCTGTGGCGGATTTAATCGCCTAGTTTGGCTAAGCATAGTTTTTTGACCAATGGGGTCTAGTATACTGCGCGGGGCGTGAAACCCTAATTTTGCAAATTAGTCGGGTTTATGAGCTTTTTGTGAGTTATCACAATAATTGGCTGGATTTGTATGCTGCCACAAAAATCCTTATCTACGGAATGCAGTGTGCCTTCCGTCTGAGCATTTCGTGCGATGACCTTAACTTTGGTACTTGGAGGTTCATGCTACTCCGTTGCGAGTGAAAATAAATCCGTCATGCCATACCGATATTAAGGGTTCTGCCAGGGAACATAGCACAGGAAAGTACTTAGTGAGTCTTGTATTGGCGAGGTGCCGAAATTTACAGAGTGTTTGGGATGGTTGCTACATTCGCCAGTCTGGATAAATTTCATGTAAATATATCGAATGGCTCAATAAATATGCCAGTGGAGAGGTTAGCACTCACGGCACCGTTTTCTTGCAGAGTGACGTCAGGTGCAAGGTTTTACAATTTTAACCCTAAGCTAAAAACCAACATCAACACAACCACACCCAATATTTCGTTCGGCAATCTGTATGGACTAACTCCAATATAATTCCAAGAGAATCAACTAGACAGTCAGACTCAATCAAGGAAATATATCCAAGAGTTATATCTATGTTTCTCAATGTAATCAACAAATCAAATAGATATGGATCCGTGAGCTTGATTATTATGAGAAACAACTTGAATGGTACCAAAGACCAGTGTACAAGTGTCAACCAATTTCAATCAACGACCAAAGGTTGGATTTACCAATTGATTGAACTACACACAACCTGTGATATTTCAATTATATAAACAAATATAATGTGGAAAAGAAATAACACATACACCAGAAGTTTTGTTAACGAGGAAACCGCAAATGCAGAAAAACCGCGGGACCTAGTCCATATTTGAACAACACACTGTATTAAGCCGCTACAGCCACTAGCCTACTACAAGTTAACTTCGGACTGGAATGTAGTTGGGCCCTAACCAAGTCTCAGACTGATTAAGGTACAGTCGTGTTCCTTACACCTCTAAATCCCAGCAGGAATCTATGTACTTGATTCCCGTAGATGATCTCACCCACAACTAAGAGTTGCTACGACCCAAAGTCGAAGACTTTATAAACAAATCTGTCTCCCACAGAAAAGTCTATTATGATAGATAAATCTGTCTCCCGCAGAAATACCTACGAAGTTTTTGTTCCGTCTTTTAATAAATCAAGGTGAATAGGAACCAAATGATAATCCGGTCTTATATTCCCGAAGAACGGCCTAGAAATATTAATCACCTCACAAAGAATGAGACGAACAGCTTTGTGATTACTTTTTATATCTTACTTATCGTAGATAAATCTCGAGCAAATCTTAGAGAAGATAGTACTCAATACGATAGAACACGTAAGATCAGAACACGCAACTACAGAGAAAATAGTTGGGTCTGGCTTCAGAATCCCAATGAAGTCTTTAAGTCGTTAACCTATAATGGTTTTAGGAAAAACCTAGGTTAAAGGAGAATCGACTCTAGTTGCAACTAGTAGCACACATGAGGTGTGGGGATTAGGTTTCCCAGTTTCTAGATTTCTCCCTTATATAGTCTTCAAATCAGGGTTTGATAGCTTTGAAACAAAGCAATCAATGTTCACCGTTAGATGAAATCCTGATTTAAGATTCAAGCTAAGTTTGCTTAAAACCAAAGCAATATCTCTCCACCGTTAGATGGTTTTATCTTGTTACGCGCAAATGAAATATACCTTCATTTATATACGAGTAACCGTACCTAAACGTGTATATTGAGTTGGCTCAATAACAGTTAACCGAAGTTAGGCATATGAATACTTTTGTATTAACCACATTCATTTAACACTTATCGATCAAATGATAATCAAATGAATCTAATTGTGTTACTCATAGAGTTTTTCAATTGTTTATATCAACAACCTAAAAACTCAATACCATCCCTCACTCCAGAATAAAAGTAGCACTGGTGCTGCTTACCCTCCCTCCTATTGGCTGGTGAGCGTAACCTCGCGCTCTCATTGGCTAATTGAGAAACCATTCGTATTCGTCGGATGAAATTTCGTTATATATGGTTCGTTGATCTGGCAATGTGTGGTGTAGATTGGGTGGATTAGTGGGACACACGCGACGGACGGCCTTCATTGTTTAGAAAAATTGCTATATTAATTCGTGTATTTATTTTGAAAATCCAAAAAATAAAAAAACTACTATATTAATTCTGGACATTTATGATTAAAATAAAAAAAAATCAATTAAACATATTTATGGAATAAAATAATCTTTTATAACTTCATTTAGTTATTGTAAAAGATCCAAACAATTAAGAAAATACTACATTATAATTTTGGACATTTATGATTAAAATAAAAAAAAACAATTTATGGATTAAAATAATCTTTTATAATTTCATGTACATAAAATAACCTTTTATAATTTCATGTAATTATTGTAAAAGATCCATAAAATAGAAAAAATACTATATTAATTACATACAATTATGACTAAAATAAAAAAAAAATCGTGTAATTATTATAAAATATCTACAATTTAGAAAAAAATCAATTATAAAAAAAATCAACATATTTACGGAATAAAAAAAGATTTATATTTTTTGAATCTTTTAAAAGGAAAAAAAATATATAAATAACTATATTAATTTTTAGTATTGATGATAAATATCTAAAAAAGGAAAAACTAGCAATATATAAAAATTACTATATTAATTAATATTTATATTTATGTTAACAATTTTCATTAATATATAAATAAAATCTAATTATTTACCTCAACACAATCTAACAAGTTCCATTAATACCGATAATTTACTAATAAAAACAAAGCCAATGGTTAATAAAGGATGCAAATCATTTTTCATCCCTATTTTCTTTATAGCACGTCATATAACTGTAATTAATTTCATAATAGTTTTAAAGATTTTCTTTGGAACCTAGTTTCCATCATTTATATAAAGGATTCAAATCAATCTTCATTCCTACATAAACCACGTGCTTTCAGTTTCTGTGAAAAAAAAAAAGTAACGCACAGAAGATATCGACTATGACTTTTGAAGAAAATCACAACAAAAGGGGAGCAATGGTAGTTGATTCCGATGGTATGTACGCTTATTCAAGTGTCACAATTTATTTGCATTCCTAGGTTGTTGTTTTTTTCTTTCTCTTATCAATTTTTTCTTTATAACAAGCAAGTACAAAATTTAAATATATGATGTTTATATGTAGGCAAAATTGGTCTTCTTAGGTTGTTATTTTCTCAGGAAATTTTTTTTCTTTATCAATTTAAATATATGAAGACCAATTTATTTTCATTCCTAGGTTGTTGTTTTCTTCGGGAACAGTTTATAACAAAGTAATGAATTGACTTATAAAAAGTAATTACAACAATTGCATTAGTCAAGTGTGTAAAAGTATAAGTAGCACTAAATAATTTTTTCTTTATAACAAGCAAGTACAAAATTTAAAAATATATAATGTTTATATGTAGGCGAAATTGGTCCTCCCTTCTTTTAAGTTTTTTGGTGATTTGTACCACTAATTTTTATGGTTTTTATTTCTGTTACAGATGTGGTTGGAGATCCTGATGTCGTTTTTTGGCGGAAAATTTTACCTGGTAAAATCATTCTATCATGTCTTATTTTCTCTTCTTTATCAATTTGTTAAACTCCTTTTCTATGTTTTATCTGGATTTTTGATGTTCTTTTAGTTTCTCCAGGATGTTCTTATTTTTTACTTATTCACTCATTTTCTAACAGTTTTCCCCGTTTTGTCAGTAATAGTTTCTCAATTCAAACAAGACATAAATAAGGGTTTGGTTCCTTATCATAATTTTTGGACCAATTGTTTTTGGGAATTGGGGTTTGTTCATTTCTTTTTTGTTTATTTTCACAGGGTTATGGATTTTCGTCTTATATCCATTTTACTAATTTTGATTTTGTTGGGGAGGATGTCTAAATTCGTAACTGACAGAGATTGGCTAGGTGTGTTGTTTTCTTTATGGATAAGGCGCACCTTATGCTTTTTCGTTATCTGCATAATGTGACGCCATATAATTTTTATAATTATCAGCTATTTTAAATTTTAAATAGGTAAATATATGTGTGAATTATGCGAAAAGTGAAAGTAGATTCTCAAAAACATATACTTTTTCATTCATAGATCAGTACATGAGCACAATAAAGGAGGAGGATTACGTCAATAGAAGTAGGTATTAATGGAATTTGGAAGGCATGTAACATATTTCAATAAAAATTAATAGTGTAACTTTATTTAGAAAACGTTAGCATTGCATTTTTTTTTCAATTTTATCCTTTCTTTTTGTGGATCTCATTTAACTTTGTAATGTTGTAGATAAAAGAATGATTAACTGGGGGATAGAAATAATAATTGGGGGATATTTTACTGTAGCTACCGGCATGGTTTTTCAATGCCGGTAGTCCATCGACCATGCCGGTTTTTATTGAAAACTATGCCGGCACATATCCCCCAATTAGTTTTTCTACCACCCAATTAATCATTCTAGATAAAGGGGTGCTTCCTTCTTCGAGGTTTGACCGTGTCGTGGCACATGCTTTAATTACTTGCATAAACTTGACATTCATATTATAAGTAGGATCACTTTCTTAATTTTCTCTTATTATTTTTTACCCTATTAAATTATGTTGACTTTCGCGTGTGCTTTAATCATAATTGATAAAGATCAAACAATATTGCAATATCAGTAACCTTTTACGATAGCGATTTAATAGGAGTATTAATAACAGACTTAGATCTTAGATAATCAAAATAAAGTTTTTTTTATTTACGTACCACAAGATAGAAAATCCTTAGTTTCAAAGTGTACATAAGTGATCTTTAAACTCAACTGGGAATCGTTAAAACTCCAAATTTGAATTGGTGTATATTTATACAAATTGGGCCAACATAGTGAAATTAGTGGAAGCTTTTCTTTGTTTGAGACTCCATGAATGGGAACCTTTATAGGTCTTTATTCCTTTTAAAGTTTGATGGATTTCTATGGTCAGCTGGATGATTCCTTCCAGGAAATAAATAACTAATAGCGAGTGATAGATGTGTTTTTTATTCACTTATAATATGCTTTCAAACAGGTTTTTGTGCAGTATATGCTCATTTACATTGTTGGACGGTTTATGGTTGAAGTGACAGCTCATATCATAATTATATAAGTTGGAATTTCAATCAATGATTTGTCCAAACTGCATTCACATTAGACATTCTCTTAGGTTTGCTAATTCAATTAGATCATTCCTGTTAGTACAGCTAAGGTGCACTTACAGGTAAAACAGCTGCAACCTTAAGATGAAAAGAATCAATTTAGAAGCGTGTCATTCTTATACAGAACAAAGGAGATGATTTTTTTCACAAGTTTCTTTATATTATATTTTTCTCAATTGGAATGCTTTACATGATGTTTAACTTCACATTACAAAGCTTATACATATTTGTAATGGACATCTTCACTCAAAATCATTTAACCTGTAGTGCACGGGATCATTCTATAATTCATGACTATCCATAAACTAAAACCGAAATTAAGTTTAAGTATCAACATATATTAAGAAGATATATGCCCAAATCCCCCTATAGTACACATAATCTTTCAACGTTTTTTAGAAATCTAACAATAATATCTATCGGGACCAAATTGTGGAAACAATGTCTACTTCAGGCAAAGAACACCTCCAGATATTGTCTAAGAGAGACTTGGTAAACAAATTGACGGCGATGACAACATACCTCTATTACTTGAGTTAAATGAAAGTGATAATGAAGTGGAGGATGAAGTTCAAAACTTGGATGTGATTATTAAAAAAATATTTATAGCAGAGCCTGATAATATTATCATGTCGAGTTTATGTTTTATCTTATTTGAATATATCAGACAATTTTAATTAAAAGGAAATGTTTATTTTTTAAATTTATTTTGATTTGGAATAGTTAAAATTGGTGAATTTGGTTCCCATTGTTAATTTAAAAATACCAACTACTAAATGAAACCCCCGTTAGGCCGAGAGCCGGGTGAAGTCCAACATAAATAAATGGGGGATACTCCCCATCACGCCCAAAGGAACTTTTTTTTACCTATTGGAACTTGGTGGTATATGGTTTGTAAGGAGACATGAGGTGCAGATTGGGTGTGTGGTTATTACCCATTGGAAAAACGACTCCCATTGTTTGTTATGAGTGGCCGCTGGATAGCCAAAATCTTAATTGGAAGGCTAAGAATTTATTTCGCATTCTTACAACGAGATATTGTATTTGTAAAGTGTCTCTAATGTCAGATATCGATATGACTATATAAAGAGTGTGATTTTTCATTTAAATAAAAGAAGTTAGAGGATGGAAAAGTAGTTGAGTTGGACGCTTGATTGTTAAAGAAAGCATGTGATTTCTAAATAAAGATATATCAGTGCATTTCCTTGATTACATCTTCTTTGACGGGAAGCACTTCATATGTTTTTTCATTATTCAAAGCTGATAATCTATTTGATATTAATATCGTTTTTTGTTGTTAGTGTCTTTAATACCATAAATCGATACCTATATAGTGAGTGTCATTTTTCATTTAACTACAAGAAGTTGGATCATAAAAGAGCAATTGAGTTGGACGCTTGAGTATAAATGCCAATATATGATTTCTGAAGGGAAAATATATTTGTGCATTTCTTCGATTACATATTCTTTGTCGAGAAGTACTCCATATGCTTTGCACTATTTAGAGTTGGCAATCTATTTTATACTAATATCCTATTATTTTCCAGTGTATCTAATATCAGATGTCAATGTTTTCATTTAACTACTAATAGTACTGATGTTGCCACTACTTAGTGATTTCAAAGGTTCGTATAGTTTTTCTAAAGTATTTTCTGTAATGAGATTTCTTTAATCTGCAACATTTTAAACCATACATAAATATGTTTGATTACACCATCTTTGACGGGAAGCACTTCATATTTTTTACAATATTCAAAGTTAACAATCTATTTTGTATCAGTATATTGTAAAAAAAAAAAAAAACAGTTTCTTTAACATCAGATATCGTACCTATGTAGTGAGTAAGGGTATTCGCCTAACTACAATAAGTTGGAACCTGGAAGAGTCGTTGAGTTGACTGCTTGATTCTGAACACAAATAGATGATTATCTGCGGAAGAGTATTTCAATGTATTTCTTTAACTACATCTTCTTCGACGATAAGCACTTCATATGCTTGGCAATGAGCAATATATTTTATATCAATATAATGTTTTTTTATACAATTATATAGTGAGAATGATTTTTTATTTTACTACCAATAATATTGATGTTGGCAATGTCAAGAAACTACTAATTTAAAATGTTTGTATAAGTTTTCAAAAATATTTTTTTTTGAAGAGGATTCTGTAATCTTCAATAGTTTAAACAATATATAGTTGGTGGATTTGGTTCTAACTTTTATCCACCAAATGATAATCGATTTTTTTGGACCCCTTCTGGGATGGGTACGGGGCGAAGCCCCGCCTCACCAAATGGGGGGCCAAGAGCCATCGTTCCCGGTGCGTAGCACGGGTTCCATACTAGTTCTCATAGAAGTATACAAGACACAATTGAAGCAAAATCAAATTTGATTCAAGAGAATCAATTCATGAACATTTAGCCACGGGTTGCAAAGATTGCATTCCTTAATATATAAATGTATTTGTTCATGAGTATGAAATCATACTTAACCGATTTTATAACTTAACCACATAAGTTTGCAAACGGGTACGCAAACTTAAGATCTTTTCCGACAGTTCGCAAACGGGTACGCATACTGTCGTTCCGGACCGAACTCAGGTGAAACAGTTCGCAAACGGGTATGCAAACTTGGTTCCCGGACTTTGACAGTTAAAACCGTTTGCTTACTGGTATAACCTTGGTTCCAGGACCTAAATCATACTACAACGGTTTGCATACTGGTAATGGTTAATTGTTCTAAACTCCCATTTCAATCATTGAAACATCCTTAGAAGACGAAAATGGCTGTCTCACACATACCATTAGCTTATAAGTAATTTTCAAGTGATCGAATGATCAATACGAAATATTCAAAGTCTAAATCAAATGACTGTCTCACACAAATCATGTAAGATGTTTCAAGGCGATTTTCACATGATCATCTTTTGACTCATTATTTAGTTTCCAACAAATAAATTGTTTCCAACTAAACTCATCAAGAATAATGATGGACGTAGTTAAAGCAAACAGCTTTCCAACACATCTTTATAGAAATAGATAAGCGAGATAAACTCGGCTCGAAATATCAAATGTGTATAATGTAAAAGTCTATATAGCTATACGACTTAGTCTCAATATGAGATAGAATATAATAGACTTCTGAGTGATAGATGAGTTCAAGTCTCCACACACCTTTTGTTGATGAAGTTCCTCCAATCTCCCCTTAGTATATCTTCATCTTCAACCGATGAACACCGTGAAGTCTAAAGCTCAACTACACATTCTATCCTAACCCAAGACATAGTTATAAGTAGACTAGAAATCAAGACTTATAGTTTTGACACCTAAACTTGACAAACAAGCTTGAGATAGCAACGCTTGCGAGTTTGACCGAGCAGTGCTCTAAAAAAATCAGGTCACAACGGTTCGTGAACCGGGTTCGAGTACATTTTCAACTATAAAACCTAACAATAACACTAAATCTCCCTCTCAAATCAACGTGTAATGATATTATTCTTCAAATCCCAAAAATCCCTAAAACTACACTTATCAAATCATGTCTACTGAAGAAAAAATGATAGGGGTCAGTTAGTTTTTAGGTTTATACCTATCTAAAGATATACTATTCTCGGCTATTAATCTCATATCCATGGAGATGAGTTTTAAATCGTACACGTGTAATGTTAGGGACATGGTAAGTCATTGATACTAATGTTAAATATATTTTAGTATTTACGTATTTATATGTCAAAATTTAGACACGTCATGAGTTATCCAAGTCAATGTGGGTTAACGTTATTTCCAAGTACCAAGTACTAAATTGGACAAAAGTTAAACCAAACACTAGTTTTAAAAGAAATGTAAGTACCAAAAACCAATTAACCCAAGTTTAAAAGAAGTGATTACTATCATACTTTTTTCATTACTTTTTCCACATATTTTTAATTGTAGTATCGACTTCACTCATGTTCCTCCTCGGTAGACTCAATATTTCAGTGTTATCTGGCTTCAGACTCTTGTTGTTTCGACAAACCAACCAAGTAATAGGTAGAGTTGGAAATGTGTTCTCATAGTGATAAATTTCTTGTATGTTTACAATCATGAAAGTGTGTCCATATAGTGCAAATTCACAAGTAAATATATCACAACCATTAACAACCAATGGTTTTTCGATATGTTATTTTATGTCATTCATCAGATTAGAGTGTATAAAAACCACGTCAATCCACATGGTTTACAAGCCACACAAGGTGGTGTATGCATTGGTAAGTTATTTCTCTCATGTTCCATGAGTAATTTCTGTAAATAATATAGGTGCTTTCAAAAACCACTTGACGATTGTGTTCTTACCGTTGCCTTTTTTGTTCTCATCTGAATTGCAAGGTAATACAGCCGGGACCTATTGTAATTTTTTAATTAGAAACCATGGTGTGGGGGAAGGAGTTTAAACTTAAATTGTGTACGTATTGTAATTTAATTGCTCTGTCAACATGACATTGTGGTACTTCGTTTTAATGATTCAATGATGAATATAAAGTGAACTAGGACCACTATGTGGTAGTTTGTTACTCTTCCAGCTTTTAGGAATTCATTTTCATTAAAATGCCATTGAAATCCTCTGCAATTGATAATGATTGCCTCTCTTTTTTTCCTCTCGAATGTTTAGGTTAACAAATTTGAAGTTTGGTTTGACAGAATTGCAAAATAAGTCGAGGTTAATCCGTTGAAAGGCTCATTCTGAGATCATATACAAGAATCATTTAAAGTGTACTAAATGGCAAGTTTGTTGTCTATGATATATTTCTCTATAATATTTAGAGATTTTGACTGTATGATTAATTATACTATTTCTGAATTGTTAGATTTAGCTACTTCAAGTACATGCAAATGCCACTGTAAACTTAAATACGAATCTCAAATGACTCAAATGAACTAGTTAGAGAGTTTTTCAATTGCTTAGATCTTATGTAACTACACAAGACACAATCGAAGCAAAAACGGTTTGATTCACTCACTCTCATAATCGGTTCATGAACTTTATAGCCACGGTTTGCAAAAGCATTCCTTAGTTTATATAAATATTAGTTCAAGAACAACCGGTTTTAGATATAACCAACTCAAGTTCGCGGACTGGGTTCGCGGACTTAAGCTCATGGAAGGAGTACACAAACTCCAGAAGAAATTCTCTGCCTGAACTTCCGCCGAGTTCGACTTGGCTTGCGCCACTTCCATTTCTCTTGATCAACAAAGTTCGCAAACTTTGGTTCAAGGAATAAGGACTTATACATATATGTGTTTCCACAACAATGCTTATATCCTAATAATGGTTATATAATCTAAACTCTCATTTCAATCATTGAAACATTATCAGAGAACGTTATATAGCCGTTATTCACAGACCATTTTTCGTCAGAGCAATTTCCAAAGTGATTGAAACATATCATGACTTTCGTCACTAGGTAAAGATGAATTCGGTTAAAGCGAAAGCTTACCAACAAATATTTCGAGAAATAGATAGGCGAGTTAAACTCGGCTCGAAATAGCAAATGTGTATAATGAAAGTCTATACGTCTAAACGACTTTTATCTCAAGAGTATGAGATAGAGTAAATATACTTTTGAGTGACATATAAGTTCAAGTCTCCACATACCTTTTAGTCGATGAAGCTCCGCCGGTTCCTCGAGTAGTCCTTCGTCTTGTATGATGATTGCCATGGAGTTCTTGAGCTCAACTACACTTTTTATCCTAGTCCGAGACCTTTAGCTACATAGGCTAGAAATCAAGACTTATAGTTTTGATCACTAACATTGACAAACATGCTTGAGATAGCAACGCATGCGAGTTCGACCGAGCAATGCTCTAACAGGATTACCACCTAAAATCATATGTTGCTTTTGTAAATACTTCTTGGGTTGAGATATATATGCTCAAACTAAAGTTTTAAAATTGGTACATGCTTTTAAGCTTTTCATGTACTGTGGAACAAAAAGAAACGACAAACTTCAAGACATTGAGATTTATACAAGTAGTCTCAACTTATCGAAGAAGGTCCTTAGTTCAACCTATATGCCCCCAAAGTCAAAGATGTCTATGGAGAGTAACAAAGAAGATAAGGATAAGAGTATGATGGTGGGAATGATGACAACATCATGTTTATAGGCGATTGTTGACAATGAGAATAATTGAGACATCTTGCAGTCGGCTTTGCTTCTTTAAAAACCATCTATCGGTACCATTTCCAGTGTTTCAGCTTCCTACTGCATTACAAGACGGTTTTCCCTTTCCTTTATCCGGTTTTGCAATGAAAATAGGTAAACCTTGATATCCATTTCCAGATTTTTAGGGTATCCGTTCATGATTTGGTTTACAGTTGTGAAGCCTTTTTCACTTTGATGCCGCCATGGGATTAGAAGCTCTGACCAAAAGGGTTGTGTATGTGTAATATATGTATGTTATGCACAGGTTGTGCCACTAGGGTGATAACATTCGTTTGACACACTCAAACCATGGTAACACCCAACTCAAGTCACTGGACACTCACATCTTTGTGTGGTAGATTGTTTTTTAATTATTTTTTTATTTTTTTAATTATTTTTTTTAAGTTGAATGCACCCATTAGTTATATTATCCCAAGAAAATAAAAAATCAGATATCTTTAGAAAATTAAAATTAACTTATATGATGGGTTTTGTGGTTTTGATATTGATGGAGTAAGAAATTGCTTCTTGAAACTTATCATGTGTTTCGTTTTTCAGTTGGCACTGGAAGAAAGCGAGAATTATACTCCACTGATTGCAAAATAGAAAAGAACCATGCGCCATGTAAATATTCTTGAAGTGGCTTTATGTTAAGAGGATGACATCAGCTTTAGGGGTTATCAGAATTTTTGACTTGGTCAAGATGGTTGACAAACATCAGTAAAAATGGTTTTCGAGGTTATCACCGAGTGATGGCCTTTAATGTTCAACGAAACTTATGAGACTTAGAAGAAAACCAAATCAAGGTGGTTCTCTTAGACTAAGCTCTCCATCGTTCGTTTTTAGTTTCCAAGTCTGTACTCCAGTTTTATTTTATTTTCTGATGTGTCTATTTAAATTTATGAGTTTTTGTGTTCTGTCTTATTTTACTTACCCGTGAAATATGTGAATGACTTGGAGATTGACTTTTACTTATGGACTGGGGTGGGACTTTGATTTTTTTCATGTATACATCTTTAACTTATTGCAAGGTTACAAAATGTGGAATAAAAAAGCGATAAAACATTCTTTATAGTTGACTTAACTTTGTATGTGTGCGAGTATGTGGCCCATGTGGCAAAACATAGTTGACCTGCAAAGGGTTAGTGATGAAATTAGAGAAAAAAACATTGCATTTGCCTGGAGTTTTGGTAATCCTCTAATACAATCCTCTGTGATTCTTTGCCTTGGCGATCATTTAAAACCTCAAGAAACTATTCAATATGTCCAATGAAATCTAAAATGTGACTTCTCCTTTTTTGCAGATAGCAATCACGGGCTACATCGTGAATGGACCTGGAGAGATGGTTGATGCAGATTTTGGTCACCTCTGAGGTTCTCTAGGAAAGATGGTTACATCAGATTCTCACACTAATATCATTTGATACAGTTCCTTTGAATCTGTTCACGTATTTCCTTTTTAAATATTTCTTGGGTTCAGAAAGAAAATCATAGCTTTACCATCGTAGTTCCTAACACCATAACAAACAATTATGATTGTATATGTTGTCTTATCTCAAGTAGCAGAGCACATGGTTTTCATCCATGTAGTTGTGGGTTCGACTCCCACAGATTGCACAATTATATAAGTACGTTATATGTTTTCTGATACCAGTGTAGTATATAGCGCGACATAGTTACCTATGCAGACACCTTTTCATCTCCATATTTTTTTCTATCACATAGGTATACTTTGTTCTACAGGATAACCAATTTATTGAACTTATGGTTAGGCATGAGAAAACTAGAATATTTTACCATGCAAGCCATTTGTTTAAAGATTTTTTTTAGAAGATGATTGCATAGGACCTGAGTTTGTCTGAAGAAAAGATCAAAGAGCTGTAATTAATGGGCATAGAAGTTGAGCACCTACATTGATCATAGTGATCATGAAAATGTAAACCACAACAACCCTGTCTTTCAACACCCGCACTTCTTATAAGTTTAAGATAATGTGATATTCTTCTGTTTTATATTTATAGAGGGCGGATCCACTCACACTTCTTAGTCTCACACTCTCACACACATTGGATGCTATATTTTTAAATAAAACCTAAAGGGTAATGGATTCAGAGGCGGAGCCAGTGTATAGCAAGGGTGTGCAATTGCACACCCTGCCCAACTGGCTCCAAAGCCTAATTTAGCCCAATTTTTTTTTTTAACTTATTGGGTTTTTAAGCCCATTTTATCATAGTTGCACCCCCTAGAATTTTTTTCTCCCCCTTAGTTAGAATTCTGACTTCGGCCCTGAGTGGATTTGAAGCTACTATTTTGGGGATACGTTCATATTACAAAGCTTTATATACCTACCAAAAATAAGCATATTTCAGTACATATAACACTACCAGCTACATCATCGATGATTAAACTAAAAATATTTATATTCACCATGTTTTTTCAGATCAGTCTTTTACATATGGGATGCAAATTCAAGTCACAGAAATAAATAAAAACGAGTTTCTTATTATAGGAGAGAAAAATAGATTTTCGGGTTCTCCGTATTGTATTCCCGCCAAGGTCCAAGACGTATGCACGTATGTGTATATATGATATGAGGAGAAAAATTTGAGATTAACATTACATAGTAATACATGTATGTAGAAATCATAATAGGGGGTTGTGAGGTCGACACGATATTCACGGTGGGAGGTATACAAATTTCAGTTTTTAGTTTTAACTTTTATTTCTTACTCTGTCTGACATGAAACCTCAAATCAGGTATGTAGTATGAATGTCGAAGGGTGGGTTATGTTACCACTCGGTTTTATCGCGGTTATTAGGTATTTGTCTGAACTTATTAACGGAATATTATATCGCATTTTTTGTTGTGTACTGTTATGAAATGTCCCATTTCATTTATATATTGTGAGAATGAAAAACTTTAAATTGATGAAGAGTGGGGACTGCAACAAATAATTATTTTTTTAAGTAACGGTATCTACTATGGTATTCACACTGATTGCGTTTAACTGCTAACAGGAAATGCAACAACTACAAAATTTTCAATTTGGGTCCTGATCTCTATTGTTATAGTCAGGTTGACTGCGTTTGTTTTTGGTCAAGTAAAGTTACACATAGAGTGACAATAATATGATGAGAGAAAACTGGAACAAACTAGATCAAATGATGGTGATGATACCTTCAATATATGGGGCTATAACCAGGAAAAAACATTGGACACTTCATCAATATAACACTTATAGGCACTTTTAACTTCGTCTATAACTTATACATCATGTTAATATATCCACGAATATTATTCAAGTAGAGGTAAAATAAGACCTTACACATAAATCGAAAGTGCAAAGATATGATTTTATTATTCTTTAGATCCCTTATAAAGAAGAATTATATCTACAACGCCACTAATATTGATTAACAATATGTGGGTTCCCTACAAATTAATAACAACATACCCTTAATAGTCATTTTAGGGTTTTATAGTAGTTGATATAAATATTGTGTTCTTGCCATTAAGGATCTTGGTGCCGCTATTGAGTCAAAAATTGTGGCCGACTTTCTGCAGAAGTGTATATAGTTTTGTGCATAAGTTGCTTTCAGAAGTTTTAGATGCAACCAATGCGCCCACTGAACTGTTGCAGTACTACTGGCGAGGATTTCAAAGTAAATTATTAAGATTTAAAGTTCATCGGTTTAAACACGACAGAGAAGTTGTGAACCTTGGAAATGAATAACCGGGAACTATAAAAATAAATATTTGGGAACTTTGCCTTTAGAAGAAAAAAAAATATTGGGAACTTGATAACATAGACTAACACATTAAAAATCAACCCGAAGTTAGATGGATCTAGCTATAACTTTTTCCGATTCTGAGGCCCTCTATTTGAAGGTGAAAAGACGAGGGTACCCAAATACACCACAATCTTTAAAATATCCATCTATAAGTCCTCTTACCGAAAATGATTGTTTATGGACAAAGTCGAGACAATACGACAAATCGGTATTCACACTTTATGTGATCGTCTATGGATACGAGATCGAGACAATACAACAATCAAAGTGTGATTACTTGATAATAGGTTCGAACTTAACCAAACTCTATAGGATCACTATCAAATAATACGGAGTTAACGTTTGTGTATTTTAATTTTAATCATAATAAACAATTATAATTGCGGAAATAGAAAAGTAAAAGACACAGCAAGATTGTTAACGAGGAAACCGCAAATGCAGAAAAACCCCGGGACCTAGTCCAGAATTGAATACTCTCATAATTAAGCCGCTATACAAAATCTAAACCAAAACTTTGTATAGTTGAGACCAAGCAACTGAACCTAGTTCACTTAGTTTCTTCAGTATCCATGGGCTTCCGACATTCAATAAGTGCACGCACTAGAATAATTTCTTTGGATCGTATTCCAAACAGTAAAGGAACAATAAATCTGTTTGATAAAAACTCTATTGATTCTTTCCAGTAAAGATATCTTAAGTCATATGCAAAGGCTCTTTCGTTTAAACTAATAAACTCCTTTGCCTGGTTAGATCAATCTATCCAACAATTACCGAAGTAGCAGAGTTTAGATTTGCAATCAATCAATATAGAATCCAACAAGGAACTATAAAGTGATGCCGATCTCACGCAACTAATCAATCGAATAAATCCGATTCTAGTTGGATCCCAGCCGATCAAGGTTTGTGCTACACAAAGATATGAGTAAACCAATCAGAAATTTTCTTCGTCTCTAAATCTTCTTTAATCTTCAATTAAACCTGCACAACACCACTTGACTCTCTTGTGATCAATTACGCACAGAACGGAGTCTGTTAACAATGGATTATCACAAGATATCTTTAGATCTACAAACAGTTGTAAAGATCCCGTTGACACTTCGATCTAGTTTGAGTGAATCTTATATCAGAAGAAAAGATTCTCAAGAATAAACAAACTAGGTGAAATCAAAATTCAACAACCGTTAGTCAATCAAATCAATCGAAAAATATTAAACTGCAATTATCTAGTTTCCCACCAACGGAACTCGTAGAGCTTCTTGATCCCACATAAGTCTTTAAACAAGCGGTCGTAAGAGATTTCTCCTAATTAGGGTACTTTCCTCTCCGGATAAATGGCTCCACCAGAAACAACAAAAAGATGAAGTTTGCCTGGATATTAGTATAGTTTGCTAGAAATGCAAACTTAGGTATTTATAGACCAATGATGTTTGGACACCAAGGAATTTCCAAAATCAAATATTCTCAAGATATGCAATAAATGTCCAAATCGGTTTTCATAATTCCTGGAAATGCTTTGTCCAATATTTTCCGAAATCTATCAATAGAAAATCTCCAATTTGTAAATGCACATTACTAATTTTTATTTTCTAGAGATATGCATTTAATTGCTGGTAGTTAAAGCATATAAAACTAACAACCTTAATTGAAAGATTCTTAATTTATTTCGGACCGGGTTCTCCTTGAGTAATTAAGGAATATCTTTGAACAATAAAAGATAAGAGTTATTGTGTGTTCAAAGTATGTTGACATCTTTTCTTTGTAAATCCTCTTTCATATTTACAATCTTGGAATCAATTATACCACACTTCCAAACAAGTTTAGAATTGGTTAATCTGTATTCCAAGACAACTATGTGATTGATTAAATATCAAATCACAATCATGGGTTCAATCGGTTCTACCAATCATAAGGATCGGTTCTACCTTAATATGGATTACTTGTGATCGAACACACAAGTCATCAGGACCGGTTACATCAGTTACCAGGACCGGTTACCATATACTCATGGTATTGCTTTTGATCGGTTACACAAGTCACTAGGATCGGTTATACCAATTACCAGGATCGGTTACACCAATTACAAGGATCGATTACACAATTCTTTTGTGATCAGTCACACCAATTACTAGGATCGGTCACACCAATCACAAATATCGATCATACCATCTCAAGTGATTACTTAGGATCGGTTACACTAATTAATAAAAACCAGTCATATCAAATTATAAGTTAGGCATTGTGATTAGTTATACCAAGATACACAACAAGTTATGATCGGTTCTATTAACTCACACATATTGGTAATCCAAAGATATGCAATGAATAGCAATACCAATAAGCCTAGCGATTTCCCTTTCGATTCATAAACAAGTTCATGAATGTACTTCCTTTAAACAAATATAAACATTGTTTCCTAAGATGAAATCTTCACCTTTACCCATACACATATTCACAATAGCATTCATACGATTATGTCGATGTCATATATACGAAGTTCAAAAGATAAGCGTTATAGTTCGTATCCTAATTCCTTAACACTATGATCATGTGATCATGTCTCACTACTAGAGTATAATCATTCACAGCTTCGCAGTTATGTTTTCAATATAGCCTGACTTGAAAGATATGTTAGGAATGAAACAGTTCAAGTCAATATTACTAACCTCAAGAGGAAGGATGATGTTGTCATTGTAGCTTGTTATTTTTTCACATTCTTCAGGTCTTCGAGTAATACTTGTATGTATCATAATCCTAGACTTTCTAGTATAACCTATACGAAGTTGTCTCTAGTACATAATCAAGCGACTCTTAGATGAGTTTTGATTCACTAAAATATGACCAAACTTGACATACCAACACTTGGTGGGTTCAACCGAGCTATGTTCTAACAGAAGGTTAAAGGTACATGCATTTGAGAAGAACGAGAAAGGTTCCAAAGCTTAGCTGGAAAACGTGAAAAGCTTCCATTAAATAAAGTCAATAACATACCCATTAGTAGAGGGTAACATAGAAAATGTGGAATCCACGTGTGAGTTGTTATCATAGAGTGAGTTGGAACTCAACAAAGAAAGGTTTATTCCAGAAAAATGTAAATTATATGTAAAAGGCAAACATGTTGGATAACTATCTGAATGAATATTGCATTTAGCACTACATCATGCAATGGCTTTTACTAAAGAAATTCACGAGAAACAGAGCATGTTAATTCCTAAATCAGAGATATGGAAGGCATAACTGAGGATTTGAAGTAGAAGGTTCCAAACCCTCGAAATAGGGATCAAAGTGTTGAAAAAAAATGTCCCATGTTATTTGAAACTAATATGGAACTTAATGCAGAGGAAATTTTTTTTTTTTGTTTTTGGGATAAAGCAGAATGTCTTATATCGATGACAAAAAATTGTAACAACAGAAGTTGCAACTGACATATATATATATATATATATAATTGGTAAGGTTAGTGTCTATGAAAAAAATGAAAGTTAGGATGAAATGTTAGTTTTTGGAGTATGAATATTGGTTACTTCCAAAAATAAAAAAATTCTTACCGAATATCCAACAAATAAATTTCATAACTAAATAAACATTAATATTAACCTGATACACCAAGAACTACTATGGAGATAATTCCCGTGATTTTCCATATCCTATTTATTTATGTAATGATCGTTTAGAAAATATAATTATACATATTCATGCAAAAATTAAGATTTATCTTTCAACGATCGTGAATACAATGAACTATCCCAATAATACGTCCAAAAAAAACAACCAACAAACTATCCCAATAAAATCTTAATGCTGGACATGGATGTCATATGGGTTTTTGTACGTCTAAGCTATAAAGGCACCTTAGCTTGATAACATACTAATTAAAATGTCTTTGTAACAACTCCAAATAAGATATCATATCGCCAGGATTCGTGTCCATGTAAAATTTAAGGTTAAGATCAACTATTAGATTTTGGAACATGAATTACATCATCTTAATAGTCACATTCAAAAACATATGATCACACCGAGCAGCCCAAAAACAGATTTATAAATCCATAAACATTAATATTAACTCGATTACACCAAGAAATATTGTGGAGATGCAAAAATCGTTTAGAAATGAGAGTTATAAATTCCTGCTAAAAGTAAAATTGATTTTCCAATAATCATGAATGCAATGAACCACAAGTAAGCTAACATCTTTGGAATTTTGTTTGATTTTTTTTTTCTTTTAGTGGAGAAAAGGTTAAAAAATTTATCGCCAAAGAAAATAAGGAATACATGAAAGAAAGATAAACATATTACAAATATTCCAAACCCAAGTACGATGACTTAGATACTATCTTAAACAACTTTCAATGGGTGATAAGTTCCCCAAACAATATTATCCTAAGATATTTTGAGTAGCCCCCATAAAAACAATGAGATATTCACCTTATTGATAATACCCTTCTTCTTACCACTTTTTCATGAACATCGAAGCATGATAATATACTCTAATGCATAAATAGTACATGTGTAACCATGAAGATTGGATCTTACGAAGATATTCCAATACATAAACAGTACTGAGTACAACCCACGCATAAGACAATTAATAAGATAGAAAAGAATATATATATACACACATCTAAAAAAGATGAGATTTGGACATCAGAATCTACAAAAAATTGAAAAGCAAACGATAACAAACAGTTTGCTATTAAAACTAATAAAATTCTAAAGATGAACCGAGAAAAAATTCTAAAGATACAGAGAAAGGTAGAAAATGATAAAGGTAAAAAGAAGAAGTAGGTTTTTTTCTTTTTGACTTTAATATGATGAAGACTTTACAAATGAAATTAACAAGGTAACTAAAATAAAAGGTACTAGTGTTGATACATTTGGAAGTGTCTTGATCCTTGGTGACATCATAATTGTCCACCCACTGACTTTGATCGAGACATTAACTTTCATTTTTTATAACCGTTTAAAACCAAGCATTTACGTGCATTCACTGAATGAAATATGTATTATAACATTAATTTCCTCCAAACTAAAGTTCATATAAATCACCTTTAACCAAATAAAGTTTTACAATACAAAAACAGCATAACGTTATTAGTTTAGAAATAACATTAATTGCGATGACATGCAAAAGAACACAATAAAAGAGACAACAATCCATACTTCGGAGTTGACAAAAAGATAGTAAAAATAAAGAAAAAAAAGTGTAGAAAATTATAAACATGAACTTAATAGGAAAAGGAAAAAATTAGAGTAGAGAAGGCAACAAAAAGACTAACCAAGTAAAAGGAGGCTGAAAAATTGGTAGTCGAGATGGATTTAGAAGAGGTTGAAGGCTTACTCAGTCATGTAATGGGAAAACATTGTGAACTTTCTTTGTGGGATCAACTTGGGATTTTTTGAAAAATTGAGCAACGAAATACAAAATCAATACTGAGCAAGAAATGACCAAGATTAATTTTTGTTGCTTCTCATGATTCTCATGATGTTTGCTTAGTAGGATAAAATTGGTGGAAGAGATTGTGTTTTGGTAGTTTCGTGAAGGAGGGATGATCTTTACCAGTTTGGTACAAATAGGATAACTAAAAATGAGGATGAACATTTCATTTTTCTGCATAAGTTGGAAATGATTTTAAATTTTAATTTCTTCCTTGCTTTAAGTTATGAATATATAACAATTTATTATTTATGGAAAACTACTTGAATGGATAATATATGTATATTTGTGGGTTCATTACTTTCATAACTTCAAATTTAAATTTACAGATTCAATGCAGTGAGGTATTTGAGTACGTACTATAAATAATTAACCAAACAAATTTATGAATAACATATTTGGTTCTTTCCGTCCACGTACAAAAGCTCCATCTTTGGTTTCTTTTATCTACAAATTCATTTATAGTTACTTCTTATTATCATATGACAGTTCATTGAAGATGAAGAATATTACCGAATTTAGCAATCAAGAAAATCGACAAGGAAATGATTGTTTTGAGAATCCCAAGTCATAAAAATGGTGCATGAACAATGAGCATGCATTTGTCTTTTCCCATGGTGTGGGTAAGAGATTTACAAATACGTGACATTAGTCCATGAAAATATGGAGAAATTTAAATCAAAACAGTAACACAGACTACGAAATTTAGAATACACATACAACAAATATACATAACCAAGATAGACAAAATATGGATTGGAGAAAGAATACAACTACCCAGGAATTGATACAGGTGTATCCGTACTTCTTTAGGGAACTGAATTAACCTCAAGCTAAGTTGAGGGAAGAAACCTATTCTAGGCATGAATCTTTGTTTAGGCGGAATTCCTAGTTAGGGAAGAGTTTTGTTTTAGGCAATACTCTTAGTTTAGGAAATAGATTCCTAATAAAAGTCCTTGGTCGGCTGAGTACGATGAAGACTATAAATAGAGGGCTTTGGCTAATAGCTAAGGACAGATACTAGGCACAGAAAACCTAGAGAAAGCTTACGACAATACTTGTGCAAGCTTAGCAAACAGTTTAAGGTTAATCCATTGTTTAGAGAAGATTGTGAGCGTAACAAAGAGAGAATTGTAATCGTTTTCTTGTTCATAATCTAAGAAAAGATATTTTCTTCGAATTATTACTTGTGTTCCGTTTTCTAAGTTTCTCGTCTATTATTATTCTGAATTCCGCCTTTATAGTAATAGTTACCAAGGTATAGAGATCAATACGTATCAAGTTGGTATCAGAGCAAGGTTAGTTTCTAGGGTAAATCACTGTGGTTTATGGTTTTCACTATATCTCTACATAAAGCTTGGTGAGGTACTCGAGAAGTTGGAAGACGTTAAGAAAACAAGGGGATCAAGGATGACAAAGTCAGATGATGATCCTAAGGAAGGCGAACCACAAACTATGGAAGAAAAGGTGGCTACGTTGCAAACAGACATGAAGTCTATTCAAGTTACCCTTCAGGAATTGAGTGAATGTATTCGTTCTCATACACCTAAGAAGAAGACAAAGAAAAAGGTTACACCTTCACCTGAAGCTTCGGAAAAAGATGATTCTGAGGAAGACGATTCAGAAGAAGAAGAAGAAGAGGATGAAGATGAGGATGAAGAAAAGGATAAAGAGTTTCTTAAAAGTCCTACATCAACTAAACCTCATGGTAAGAATCTGAAAATTGATTTTCGTGTTGATATTCCACTTTACGATGGGAGTGTCAAATGTAGAAAAATTAGATGATTGGATTGAACGTCTAGAGACGTATTTCTCTTTCTTTGAATATGGTTCAAAGGAAAAGATTGCTTTCGCAGCATTGAAGCTACAAAAGCATGCTCTAACCTGGTGGAAAGATTATCAAAGCAAAACCTAGGTAAAGGAGTATTGTCGTGGAAAAGATTCAAGGCAGTTGTAAGGAAACAGTTTTATCCGGTTGGCTACATTGAGGAGAGATGGTTCAAGTGGTACAACTTGAAGCAGACTTACAACCAAACCGTACAAGAATATACTTCTGAATTTCAGAATCAAGCTATGATTTTGGACTTAGACTTGGGGGATTATGTTATCTACATGAAATATATTTCCGGGTTCCATGAGTATATACGGAAGGAGTTGAAGATGTTTTCGGTGGATACTATCTCCGAAGCAAGTATAAAAGCTAATGCCATTGAGGGCAGGCTTAAGAAATCTGATTCAAAGGGAAATACTAAGGTGAAATCTGGAGGTACCACTGTGAAAGGAGGTGAAAGGAGCAAAGAAGAAGGGAGGAAGTCTAGTGACAAGGAAGGTTTGTCTTGCACCCATTGAAAGCAAACAGGTCACATTTTCGACAAGTGTTGGGTTAAGAACCCTCATCTAAAGCCTAAAGGGTTGCAGAGGAAAGAAGCCAAGAAGGCAACACTAGTCGCTCAAACTCCAAAAGAAGTCCACGGACTAACGGAACCCAATTCAAAGCTTTCTCTTATGAAAGGAGAAAAAGAAAGACCTTCAAAAGATGATCTTAGGGAGCAACTCTTCACAATGAAGATGCAAGTCAAAACTTCACTAGTTGATGCTGTTATTGACCCGGGAAGTCAGAAGAATTTGCTTTCAAATTCTTTGGTGCGAGAACTTTCAAACATCCAAAACCATACTCTTTAGTTAGGTTTGAAGACTTTCAAACATCCAAAACCATACTCTTTAGGATGGCTTCAAAAGGAAGGGGCTTACAAGTTTCACAAAGAAGTGCACGTTCAAATTTGCTCTAGATGAGTCATATATTGACGAAGTTACATGCGACGTAGTTCCTTTGGATGTTTGTCAGGTAGTACTAGGTAGTCCTTACCTATGGGATAGAGATGCAACTCTACACAGGAGGGAACAAAAGTACACCTTTACCAAAGATCGAGAAAGTTTTGTGATTCGGGCTATTGATTCTCCTCTTGAGGAAGCAAGTTTGATCACAGCCACTCGGGCTAAGCGGTTGGTGAATGCTAGCACAAAGTTCATTCTCCTTGTGATCCGTTCTCTTGAGGAGAAGCCGAGTATAGTTTGTTTGGCAGCCTTGACTGCACAACAAGAAGATAACCTAGAAAGGTTGAAGTTGAAGTACAAGGATTTATTTTCAGATATCACGGGATTACCGCCAAAGAGGAGTGTGGAGCATGAGATCATGTTGACCGGGGAGAGTTCTCTTCCTAATGTAGGTCTTTATCGCATGACCATAGAGGAATCTAATGAGATCAAGAAACAAGTCCAGGAAATTTTAGAATTAGGAATGATAGTGCCAAGTGCTTCACCTTGTGGATCAACGGTGTTGTTGGTTCCAAAGAAAGATGGAGGCTGGCGCATGTGTATTGATTATAGAGCGTTGAACAAGATCACAATCAAGAATCGTTACCCTTTACCTATGATAGACGACATGATGGATCAGTTGGAAAAAGCTCGAGTCTTTACAAAGTTAGATTTCAAATTCGGATATCACCAGATGAGAGTTCGAAAAGATGACACATGGAAAACTGCTTTCAAAACCAAACAAGGCTTGTTCGAATGGTTGGTGATGCCTTTTGGTTTGTGTAATGCTCCAGCGACGTTTATGCGTTTGATGAATGATTTTTTACGACCTTTTATAGAAGATTTTGTGATTGTTTACTTGGATGATATCCTAATATACAGCAGAACTTGGGAAGAGCATCTCGTTCACGTTGATAAGGTGTTTAAAGTGTTACATGAAGGCCAACTGAAGTTGAACGTAAAGAAGTGTGAGTTTGGGAAGGAGGAGTTAGTGTATCTCGGATTTATTGTTGGTGGTGGACAACGGAAGATTGATCCAAGGAAGGTTGAAGTGATCACTAAGTGGCCTAGACCTAGTACTCAGAATCGAAATCGGGGAGTTTCTTAGGGGCTTGCACCTACTTGCGTAAGTTTATCCGGCATTTTTCAAATATTGCGGACCATTACATGGTTTGACGGGAGCTAAGGCAATGTTTGAATGGCAGCAAACTCATGAAGACGCTTTTCGATTACTAAAAAGAAAGATTTGAAGCACCGTGTTGGCATTGCCTAACCTACAACGTACTTTTGAAGTTGAGACCGACGCTTCTAACTATGCATTGGGAGGAGTGTTGTTACAGGATGGTAAACCAGTGGAGTACCATTCAGAATTTTTCTCAGGTGCTATTAAGAACTACGCACCTTATGACAAAGAATTATATGCTTTATATCAATGTATCAAACATTAGCGAGTGTATCTCTTAGGTAAAGAAGTAGTGGTACATTCAGATCACAAAACGTTAGAGTACCTACATGCACAGACGAAACTACAACAAGCCCGGCACATGAAGTGGATGTCTTACTTGATGACTTTCAATATTCTCATTAGGTACAAGAAGGGAGTAACAAACAAGTTGGCAGATATGTTATCTCGACCTCCAGTTCGATCACTAATGGTGGCCATGAGAATTCAACCAATTGTTCCTCAAGAGTATGCGAGTCATACGCATCCAAAGAAAGACTTCAAGAAGGTATTAGAAGGTGTAAAGAGTGGTTTGAAAAGCGAGTATAAACTCCGATATGGATTGTTATACAAAGGTCAGTTACTTTGCATACCAGAAGATGGAGATCGTTTACAGTGGTTGAGAGAGGCACACACTTCCCGAGTTGCTGGACACTTTGGGATGAATAAAACTCTACTTAACCTCCGGCGTTATGTCTTTTGGCCAAAGATGCAAGATGATGTGGCTAAGTTAGTTAGAGGGTGTAAGTTGTGCAGCACATCTAAACCTTCCAACAGAAAACGTGGGTTATATCTACGATTACCAGTACCATCAAGGCCTTGGGAGAGTATTTCTATGGATTTTCTTGGTGGGTTACCGAAGACCAAGTCTGGTCATGATTACTTGTTCGTTGTGGTCGACCGATTCAGCAAGATGATTGCATTAATTCCATGTACAAAGACGGTAATGGGAGCCGGTGCAGCATAGCTCTTCTTTGAGCACGTGTGGAAGCATTTTGGTTTACCTACTTCGATTATTTCTAATAGGGATAGTCGATTCCTTAGTCACTTTTGGGATTCTTTATGGAAGATGATGGACACTAGGTTGAAGAAGAGTACAACTTTTCATCCACAAACAGAGAGACAAACAGAAGTGGTCAATAGGACTATGGTTCACATGTTAAGGGGATATAATTCTAAGCATCCTAAAACTTGGGATGAGAGTTTACCATATCTACAGTTTGCTTTCAATAGAGCAGTTCACAGTTCTTCAGGAAATCTCCTTTCGAGACGTGCTATGGTTACTTACCACCTAGTCCTTTCGATCTAGTATTTTCTAGTGACACCTCAATGGGGGAAAGGAAGGAAGTGATCGGCAAAAGGCACAAAAGTTCTTGGAGAAGATATCTCGATTCATGCGATCGTTGAAGCACAACTAAAGAAGTCACAAGCCAAATACAAAGCAAAGCATGACAAGCATCTTGTACCTTGTAATTTCGGTATTGGTGACTTGGTATGGTTAAAATTAGGTATGGAACGATCAAGGGGGAAGGTAAGAAGTTGAAACCATTGAGGTATGGACCATTTCGTATTCTCGATCGGGATTGGTGACAATGCCTTTCGTCTAGATCTGCCACCTTATCTAGGAATGTACTCGGTCATAAATGCCGAATACTTGAAGTTGTTTGAACCACCATTACTTGATGATGACGGCGACGACACTATGATCTTACCACGAGTAGAAGACTTATGGTTTGATAGAGAGGAACCACTCAAGGAAGACCGCATATTGGAGCGAAGAGTGACTAAAACACGACAAGGAGAGAAAGAAGCTTTTCTAATTGGATGTAAAGGTCAAGTTCCTAGCAAGGCTAAGTGGTTTAACAAGGAAAAAGGGACTCTCGAGTTCCCTAACCTTCATTTTTAACTCTCACAGAGTTCAAGTTCTTAAAAGGGGGACCCATGATACAGTGTATCCGCACTCCTTCGAGGAAATCGAATTAACCTCAAGCTAAGTTGAGGGAAGAAACCTATTCTAGGCATGAATCCTTGTTTAGGCAGAATTCCTAGTTAGGGAAGAGTTTTGTTTTAAGCAATACTCTTAGTTTAGGAAATAGATTCCTAATAGAAGTCCTTGGTCGGCTGAGTACGATGAAGACTATAAATAGAGGGCTTTGGCTAATAGCTAAGGACAGATACTAGGCACAGAAAACCTAGAGAAAGCTTACGACAATACTTGTGCAAGCTTAGCAAACAGTTTAAGGTTAATCCACTGTTTAGAGAAGATTGTGAGCGTAACAAAGAGAGAATTGTAATCGTTTATTTGTTCATAATCTAAGAGAAGATATTTTCTTCGAATTATTACTTGTGTTCCGTTTTCTAAGTTTCTCGTCTATTATTATTCTGAATTCCGCCTTTATAGTAATAGTTACCAAGGTATAGAGATCAATACGTATCAGGAATAGTGAAATTCCTAAAAGAAAAAGAAAAAAAAACTTGAATTCATGGACGGGTCAAAGACATGTTCATTCATTTCTGGGAGTAGCTTTTAGTGGATCTAAATCATTATTCATTTTTTTTTTGACAATTTATAAACATGGCTAGGTGTGCCATGCATAACTCCAGTTTATATTGTTCGCATTATCGTACAGTTCATATGTTTTTGGATGTATCAATTCAAAAGGCATCAACAACTGCTTAACCAGCTTTATTAGCTTTTGCATTATTTACCTTATTATATCTTTGATAATTTTAGTTCTTATTCACATTTGGTTTTTCTTCTGAGATTTTCTGGATTGTTGTTTTATGATTTAGACTCATTGCTTTTAAGTTCTTAGAATTTTTGTTCTTTAAAATAATTTATTAAAGCAAATGTTGCAATTATCTCTGTCAAGTAAATAATTCAACTTCGGTTACACGATTATAATCATTACACACGCGCGCACACACACACATATATATATATGGGGAAGGATCCGTTGACATGGTTATAATGACATAATCCGTTGACATGGTTCTCATTTTCTCTACCAAACCCAACCGGCAATGAATTTAAAGCTAATATTTTGGTGACATGTTCCTCATATAAAACTCTACATTTCTACCAAAAATGAGAGTATTCCGAAATACGAAACTTTACCATCACGAATTTTAACTTCAACCGTTAATTTTCGACGGTTGATATTCAAAATGATAGATGGTGGTCTTATACATTTTGGAATGCTCTCATTTTTGGTGGGAGTGTAGAAACTTATAAGAAGAACATGTCATCAAATGATTAGCTTCAAATTCATTGCCGGTTGGGTTTTGTAGAAAAAATGACACTAAAATGTCAAGATTATGTCATTATAACCATGTCAACAGATCCTACCCCTATATATATATATACTTTGATATTTGTTAGATGAAAACACCAATTATCGTCCAAAAAAATCAAATAATTTTTTGGCTGGTATTAGCTTTCATATCAATACTCTCCATTCAATTATCCGGGATTCAATTAATAAAAAGGAACCAGTAAAAAAACTTAGGAAATCATTATTGGTGATACCTTGATAATGGAAATCGGAATATATCAGTTTTGAGTACATGGATAACATGAACGTATATTAATGATATTTTGAAGTATTTTCACCCAACAAACCAAGCTAACAACCCTATATTAAGTATTGAAGATTCGTGATGCATGACACTAAGCAGAGGTTGAGCCGGGGCCGTAAGCCCCCGGTACCTAGTTAATCAACCAAAAATATGCTCCCTTTTAACACTCCTTAAGAGAACACATCCCCTGGGCCATGGCCAAAGCCTTCCCATTAGAAAGCAACCACATAACCGAACTTGTTAAAACAAGTTGGCGCCGGCGTTGGATACATACAGTTACCCTGAAACCAAATCTTTTTCTTTATACCCTAAAACCCGAACTCGTTAAACGGCAAAAGAATTTTCAACGAAACATATAAAAAATAGGTTCTACCAAGGAAAACATAAAGAGTAAAATGCCATTACTAGTTACACAAATTGATTGCATTGATGAAATAAACCAACCACATCAGTATACACAAATTAGAACCCCTGACTTTCAAACTAGTTCCAAACAATTCTACACTAACAAGAAATGAAGGAGCATGGCACAAGATTCAAGTTCTCTATCACATCTCCGCTTTTCAATTACTTACCAAAATGCTTCGTCCGAAAACATGTGAAGAAAAACAAATGCACATTCACAAGACTCAATCAGGTACTTAGAATCGGATCATCATCCTCAGTTGGATCTTAAGAATTTTTTGGAGATATCTGATTTTACTTTACAACCTAAGGAAAGAGCTTTGTGTGCTATACCGTCAATTTCTTCTTCCTTCTTCTCATATACAAAGAAAGCTGTGAAAGCAAATAGAACTCCTGCATTTTATTTAAGAAAAGTTTAGTCCGCTGTTCAAGAAACCCTAAAATTTGTGAGCTCTATTGTCAATGGATGAGTGTTAACGTTGCCGTTTTGTTTGCTTGCTTGTAAGATAGGTGACAAAGTACTCACAGAATAGCAGTACGCTGAACAAACTCGGAGATTTAAAATATAAACTTCACCAATCCATACATGTGCAATCCTCAATATGATGAATGCTAGAGAAACGAAACAAAACAAAACAAAGAGATGGTCACTGACCTACTAAGTATATGCACTGAATTGATTTTGATCCAAGGAAGCTCAAGAATAACAGAGACGAAAAAACCTGTTTATGTCAAAAGTGCATAAGAGTGTATTAGATAAATAAAAGCAGTTCATCTAACACGGTCAACAAGATCCCATCATGTGATTTTGGCCAAACTTTAACCATTCTAGTTGGACTATGAAGTTGACCATTAAACTCAGAATATATAAAGTACACAACAACTGCTGGAATACCTTAATAAAAAGGGTCCAGTCCTTCCCCTTGCAAAGTGATTGTAAAGTATTGGCGATTGAGTTCCAAATGGACCCAACAAACAGAGCATTCCGGTGACACCTTTCCTCGGAAAAGTGGAAACTCGATGAAGGGATTTTCTCAATTGAATAGCCAAATCTGTAAAAAATGAAAAAAAAAAATCAGTGATGAAAACAATATGGAGTATGTCATCTTCATTAAATGCAAAGAGGCCGGTAAAAAGGAGGTCCGGAAAACTGGGTCGAAAGATGAACATGTAAATTTCACAAAGTTACTATAGAGAAGATGTATATAGTAGACGTGGGCCTTACTATCAAAAAAAAAGACGTGGGCCTTACAATTTAGAAGGTAGAAAGCCATGGACAAACAAGAAGAATGTTGTCACCATAAGAAGCTTTGAAACAGCGGTAATGATGGTATACTCAGTTGCAATGAAGTAATAGTAGAAAGCAATTAGGACAATCAGTGCACTGACTGTCTGCTTTCGATCCCTCCAGAGAAGTGTGTCAGCAGCTGCAAAATCGCAATAGCAGAAATTAATGAATCATCATAAATTAGTTCTGTTGAAACTGTGTACACGTCATTTTTCTTTGCACTTCTTTGTGTAGATTCAGCAAGTAGCTCACAAAACTAGGAGTCATTATGGAGGATAGCGTATACAAATGATTTGAAGGTAGATAAGGATACACCAGCGGTCAAAGGGTATGATAACTGGACATGCACAGAAAGCGAGAAATCTCCAGACATCAACTTCAAATGGAAAAAGAAAATGAAAACAATAAAGGAATGGGTTCATACCCTTTCCACTTCCGAGTAACAAATAAGATTTGGATGGTCCTTCTCTCTTTGTTAAATCAGCTCTTAAGTGTGAGTATGAGTCAATTGTTCTCTTCAGGCCCTCCTACATTCATCAGTCAAAACATTGAAGTAAGCAATGGACTGATCAGCTAAACCACATCTTGTGCAACTCTATTGACCAACTCCAAAAGAGCACACTCAACGACTACCAGGTCAAAAGTAGCATGTGTAAAAGTTCTGTATGTGAAAAAATCAAGGAACAGAATGTTAACAACGCTTTTAGAGACATACCTGAAGTGAGACAATAGGTGTATAAAAGATCCGGTCCTTGGCTTTCGAACAACTGAAAGTTCTGTTGCATGTGAGCAGACTAATCCTTGAAGGTGTCAGTTGTGGAACAGGCATCCCGTAGGGCCCTAACACCTTATACGTCAAAGCTACCAACTGCGCTATCGGCTTCATGACAGGGGCTGGAATCTTGATACTTGGTCTGTTAGGGTAAAACAATTATACATAGAAGCTAATAATATGGAAATAATTACCTAATTAAATCCTTCCATTCTTTACTTCAAGAAAGCTTTAGCTGAATAAGTAACTCAAGGTGTACCTCTCGTAGCCAAGACCATCAAGGATAACTGCGACAAACTCCCAAAACTTCATTGGTTCCATATTGGTGATAAAGTAGGCCTGCAAGCAAGCATCAGAGTTTAAAAATTTATATCCTAGAACATGGACTGACCAGCGAAGTACTTAAATGGATTTGATGATTAATTCAGAAAACATATGTAATTTCCCAACTCTGGATACACTGTGATAAGTTATAAATGAGATGTACTACGTTAAACTATCTAGTGCTTTATCTTTGTGCACATTGACAGCTGACCCTCCCAATTCTTAAATATATCCACTGCGAATATTAGTACCTGACCAGCAGCTCTTTCCGCAATTTCCCCTCCTGAGGATAGAGCTTTCTCGGCACATATATGGGCATGAGCCACGTTTTCAACATACGTGAAATCATAGAGGTTATTGCCATCACCAATGATGAACTGATAAAAAAATTTAAAAACCAAAAGAGATAAAGAGTTATGTTCTATAAGAGAAAGCAGATATTCCAAAAGAGTTAAACTTTAGGTGATGCAAGTCAAGGGTAAGATTATCTGACTGAAACTGAGGTTTGTAAGCAAATATGCTACCGTGCCATTTGATGTATCCTTACTTTAGACTTTCCGGCTCTTGCAGCAGTAACTAAAGATGGAACCAACAGCCTATCACCAGGACCAAAAATGCTACTGGGGCGTATGCAGCATGTGAGGACCCCATTTTTACCATTTGCCTTTAAAGCCAACATCTCTCCTTCAGTTTTAGTTGCTGAATAGGAATCATTGTGCTGAAAAACAGGTAAAAATCTGATTGAATAAAAAGAGTGCGAGTTGTAGGATGCACTTAAAATTGTAAAACATCCAACATCGGTCCAAAAATATTTTTCATAAGATGACTCGGTACGAGAATATCTTGCACATATATCTATCAGCACATAACCAGGCGTAGACAGTATAAAATGCACAGCTTATATGGGGAAAACCTTAGATGGGTAGGGCATTGATTCATCTGCATTATCTGTACCATGAACCCCATCAAAGACGACACTAGGAGAGCTAGTATGGATGAGTCTCTTCACTTTGCACTCAACACAGGCATCAATAACGTTCTTGGTTCCTGAAATCCCATTTGAAGCAAATAAGAAAACAAACATCGAAAAATGAACTTTTGAAGCATTTACTACTAAAGTCCTAGGTTTGGGCATGAAAGCACCACTCTTTACCTTCTACATTGACTGAGTAATGCAGCTTGTGATTGTTGATCGATGAATCTGGAGCAGCCATGTGGAAAACAACCTCTGCCCCTTCCAAGGCTGCAGAAACAAACAGTATGGCTCAGAAGATTACATATAAAGGAGAAGGTTCTACGGGAGCCAATATGGTAATGTCTTATCACTGCTGTAGACCACCATCTTTTCATATGCTTTAACCAATGGATACATAAATTTTTCATATGACCTCAAAAATCAAAAAATCACTTAATTTTCAATAGATAGCCAGTAAATACAAATCAACCAGCTTAACGAACTCATAATCATTTATATAGAGAATATCAGTGACCTTTAATCACTTGGGCTTTGTCTCGAAGATCCGCAGAGACATACTGAGCACGGCCTGATCGAAGAGCTTCACCAAGAACTCCTTCTTCCTCATATGGTTCAAGCTTAATTTCGGGCCCTAAATCAGCAACTCTAACCAACCATTCCCGTGATTCAATGAGCATTGTCACCAAATGACGGGCCGCAAAACCCCTCCCACCTGTCACAACACAATATCTCTCCACCCCAACCATCTTGTATTTAATCCTTCTTCCACTCTGCAAAATCATAACGAAACTATTTTCAAAAAACAAAAAAATCATAACAGAAGAAAAAGAACTGAACAAAGATTTTAAAAGAAAATATCTGAACTTCGAAAAATCAAAAATGGTGTCCACTTGAAACTATTTTCAAAATTCAAAATAAACGACCACATAACTGAAATGGCTACAACTAACATGCAAACTCCCTGCACTCCCAACCATTGAACTAATTAAGTTCCAAGGCAAACCTATCAACTAACCTACATACATCTCATGAACTAACACCACATTGTGATAGTATTTTAAAGTTCTGTTTTTGATGGTTCAAATCACAATAAGAGATGGTCTTTCGAAACTTCAAAGTTTCGCCTAGGATCACCACTAAACACATCAAATGCTTTAAGCATAGTAGTCTAGATGCACGCACGCGCGGCGCACTTGCCGTTCCATTCAAAACTGTTATGTAAGATGTCCCTTAAACCACTTGAAAACTCATATCTATCTGTCAAAACTCGATAATGAAACAATCGCATACACATGCAAACTGTTAAAGTTCACTGGAATATCAAATGTACACTTTCCATGTAACTCAGCTATCAAATAGGCTCACACTTTTCATGGTTCCTATTATTTCAGGGACATTTCAGTCTAGATCAAAATGTTAAGATTAAGGTCATCATAGATCGAAATGCACATCATAGAGAAAGAACTATCGCGCTGGCGGAAAGAGTTTCTCCATCCCGTGTTAACTCAATAGCTATATGTGGAATGTGGTGGTGAAGTTACGGGTCTCAATAGTTGAACAGCAATTTAAGGCAGATTTAAAGGTTAAAAAATTTGATTTGAATCTGAAAAAAACTGTAATAATTAGACAATGCAGTGCTGATGAACCATTCGAAATGCAAACACATCCTCAACATGTATGTCAGTGGCCTCATATAGCTTCATCAACAGACAACAGTCATTTCACTTGTTGGAGACAGACTTATGTATAAACTTTTGCCAAGCTAAATCAGTCAGTTACAATGAGTCAGTGACGCTGTTTGAACACATCAGCAGAAAATATTTTACTATTTTCTAGTGGAATCGCACGCGCTGCATACCTTAATTCTGCAATACTATTTACCAGTAAGCTATTTGTTTAATCGCAAACAAATGACCACACAATTCCCTCTGATCACATATGTGAACTGGAGGACCTATCTAGTAATTACTGAACCACCTCCAAGCACAAAATACATGCAAACTAAATCATACTTCCAACACTAATTGCAGTAATGAATCCTAAAGTCTCTCTCTTAGGATAGTCTGCTAGAAGTTGTAGATGTCGAAGTTATAGATCTCTTACTATTTCCTCGAATTGACACTCATTTCTTCTATTTTCTATTTTTGTCACAAAAAGTGCTTTCTCTCATATTGTAAGAAAGTCCCAACCAAAACATTAAAATTTCTGACCTTAATGATATATCTGCCAAATTTAACTGTTTTGAGGTTGGCCTTAAAATTTCTTAGCGAAGTTAAAATATACAGTTGTAATGGCCAAGAGAGGCGTACAATTTCATATAAGCAGAAATACTGGTTGAACTTATATGGCCATAATTTTCAACTGTGGATCAAGTACCTAAGCAAAAGCATAATTTTTTGCTACTGTATATGAGTTCCCTTCAAACCCCAGATTGCATCAAACGGAAATGAAACTCATTATATCAAATTTCTAATAAACGCACATACTGCATGCAAATGAAACTCATTATTAACTACTTTCAATATTCTTTGACACATTTCATCAAACAAAGCACCATGGAAATCCTTTGCAAATTTACCTGATTTAATTTAATTTCTAACTGTGAGGTACTAACAGTTATCTATTTACTAGAAGATGAATATTTTTGGGAAACTTAAGCAGAACATCCTGAATACAATAGATTAGATCAAATATACTGGAATAAATACATTAATTAAAACTGATAAAAAAAAAAACTCTAATTTACTTACCAAAAGATGGTTTCGACGAACTGCTTTTGAAGATAATAATTGATGTAGAGTTAGGGCCGGGTAAATCGAAATCTCAGGTGGAAAGTAAATAAATCTACAATCGAAGTAATGGCTTCATATAAAAATCATGATTTTAATTTGGGGAAGAATACTGTGATTTTATATGAGGGTGGTCTGAAGTTGCAGACATTCTGGAGAACACTATATGTGGAGGGGGAGCTTAGTAAAGATGAGACTTCATATAAAGATCCAAAATACTATATGTTCAAGTTCATGACCATTTCTGAGATCAAATCTTAAATCAAAATGTCATATGCCCAAAATTTAATCTTAGTACATAAATTAGTTTGGGGATGATAACAAACACTCAGAAAACACCATTCAAAATCAAAACTACAAACACTTCCAAAAATTTCAACAAGTCAATTGTGAAATACACACACAGCATATATAGAACATCTGCTTCCATATTTTTATAATGAAAATACTGAAAAACAAATCAATGTAGCTTCAATCAATGGTGATCGCATACCTCTTTGAACGGGCAATGCTACAAGTTCTAATCGCAGAAGCTTAAGATCCAAATCTGTTTTACAATTTCCTTCGATTCTACCAAGAAAACCCTAATTTTCCTTTTTATTGAGAGCGAATGTGATAGAAATCGAGAGATTGAGATTGAGATCGAACTAGAAAGGAGAGACTACAGAGACATTTGAAAGTAAATTATTCGTGGTAGTATATTTTATTTCGCTTTTTTAATGTTATTTTCCAAGAAGATATGTTTCCTTTAAACAAATGTTTACAGCAGCAAATGTTTGATGGTTTTCTAATCCTTTATTCTTTGGTCTTTGAGCAATTGGTGGCAAAATCCTTGCATCTTGTACAGTTGCAACACATATCTACTCTTCCTTCCTTCTTCGGAGGAATAGTTATCTTTATATAGTGAGCAAGTTATCTGAAGTATTTGTTCAGAGAGGAGGGATCCGTTGACAGCCTCATATTTGTTTAGAACACAATTTCTCTACAAATACAATCTCTCAATAATACATATATCCAAACTTGTTTAACATGAATGTGCACAAATTTTAACTACCGTATAGATGGATCAAATAACACCACAAAATATAATATTACTGCAAATGAGTAGAGAGATTGAATTATCACAATACTTCTATTGTTCCAACAAACCAAATAATACCCATATAACTCTCTTACTCTTTCTGTGAAGACATTAAATGTATGAAAGCCTATGACAAGACTGTACAAACAATTATTTTCAGAAGGTACCGACTACAAGGGTCAGAGTTCATATGTACCATACCCAGCAATAGGCAATTCCAATTTCTGCAAAGAAGCCCAGTTTTCAAGACATTGTTTGATCCGTATCATCTCCTGAAGCTGTGAGAATTATACATTGGACTAGCTAGAAATGCAGTGGAACCCATTGCAAATCCCTAACCAAATCCCGAATAGGACTAAGCACACAAGTATGTCGATAGCAATAATAATTCGAACTTGGCGCCACCACACTCTACGTGCATGTTCTCGGCTTGTTTTGGTTCTCGCTGAGTTTGAACACTTTTGTACCGACATCGCCAGACCTTGGCTATTAGCTTCAATACTTCCAACATCAATCTTTACACCTCGATCTGTAGATCTCCGGTGTTCATCAGAACCACCGGCAACCTCCACTATCCTATCCTTCATTTTCTTCCTGTCATGCTTGTTAGGTTTTCCCAGAAGTGGCATCTTTGTAGATGTGGCTCCTTCCGCTTGGTTGTTCGGATTACCTTCAGGAGATGGAGATGGACCTGGATGTGATGATGGATTCTCACCCATCCAATTACGTCTTGATTGAGATACCTGCTCTAATGATGATATCAAGCTCCGAATAACAGGAACCATTTGTTCTTGGAGGCAAACAGAATTTAATCCCGACATACTTCCCTTTAAGCCATTCTTCGTATCTCTTGTAATCTTCTTAAATTCATCCTTTATATGTTCTAAAAACTGAAGGACCCCCGGATTTCCAAGACCCTCGTCCACAATTGTGAAGTATATATGTTCATCCTCCATTAGATAGCCAAAAGTCCTTTTCCTAATGGTCTGAGAGTACCAGACATGGTAAGGAGGAGATCTTTCTAAGCACATAGCTGCTAAAGTTTCGATCTCATTATCTCCACAGGTGTAAGAGTAGAGAATCCGGTTTCCCTTTGAAACACAGCAATAGTAAACAGATTTCTGGACTGAACTCATGATGTTATAACTGACTAACAGTAACTCGGCCAAGTGTGATAAACTAACTAGAATACACCAGACCTCGTGCACGCCTAAAGAAAACCATTCATTCTCGTTGATTCTTCATATCCCGGACAACAACAATAACCTCTAAGTTATAAAGATCCGAAAGGAGATGTACCGAACAAATCCTTCGACCATGAAGCTAAAAACCTGACAAAATTCAACTACTTCGTCTGTAATGGTATCAAAGGCCAGCAAAATATGCCAGAAAAGTTCTAATACAAGGAATTCGAAATCAAGAAAAACATCGAGCATCTTTCTGTGGTTTCATCACAATTTATTTTCTTTTTCTCCTATTAAAGTTTTAACTGTACCAAAAACTGGTTTAGATGTCTGGATACCACAATCTTCCTGAAACTTAATTAATTCTCATTCTAGGGTCTCATAATCTGCCAAAAAAAAAAAGCCTATTTCAGCAATTCGTAACTACAAAAGTATGTAAGCATTCCTCTCAACGTTTGATTTAAGAGAAATAACAAAGTGTCAAAGCCCACAAGATAAATTCTCGCTACCCAAAACCCAAATTTAGATACTAAATATCTCATAGCAGGAAAAGTTTACTATCTTCAAAAGACATACCTGTTAATGCCTCCTCCGTCTCTATCCAACCTTTCCTTAAAAACTGAAACTGAGTGGATAATACGACTGATGATCTGTAAAGAGATTAACCATTAGAAGACAATCAAAGGAACTAGAATTTGTTCATGAGCACCTCCACTGGTGACTCATTTTGGCACAAAAGGCGTGGTTTACATACACTTTTACTCATACTAGGACTTTACAACGAGGATTGTGGTACCTTTATTAGGAGATGATCCAAAGGATCATTCAGGTTGAGATTTTTACGCGACATGTGAATCATCCTCACTGAAAATCACCCCATTCTAGAACTTGTTCCCCTTTAATACACTGCCGGGAAGTAAATGGTGTTTGAATGATTCATTTGACCAATTATTGCAGGTACTAAAATGAATTATTTTACCAAATGTTACTACCAGTGCCTAATGCGGTAATTTTTTTAGAATGGCCTGCTTTTTGGTTAGAAAACCTACATGATGAAGTAACTTCAACTCAACTGCTGGATCATCTCCACTCAAGCCTCAGAGGCCATTGTAAAGACATCACTAAGCTATAATAGAAAATTCCCTGGTTGCACAATGAGCAACCGACTATACACTATTTTGCGAAGTTAGTTCTATTTGTTACATAGCCGCAAAGATCATTCTAATCAAAACTGTTCCAACATTCATTATCTAATAACAACTACCACTATACAATACTAAATCACATTGGTCTGTCTCATAAAAAATACTTAAAGCAAATTCCTAACACTCTACTGCAGTTAGGGAAGGATGTTTCTTACAATTAGGGTTTCCAATTAGAATCTCTATCAATTATCAATCAAACTAATGACACAATTAGGGTTTCCAATTAGAATCTCTATAGATTATCAATCAAACTAATGACAGGAGAGGAAGTATAACAGTTAACTGAATTTCACACCCCTATAAAACAACCATAGACATAGTAATTCTACAAATACTAAGGCGTTACCGATAAACTAATATCACATAATAAACTGGTTCCAAATTTCATTCTACACACCAAAATTGAACATTGATTTCTCAGAATATTTGAAATTTCCAGAGTCAAATCGATCTTAAGAAACAACTAAAGAAAATGATATCGAAAAAACCCAATTCTAATTTTGCCCAGCTCAGAATCCTAATATTTGAACACCAAGGGATACACGGAGAAGCTCATTTCTTAAAAAAATCCACATAATTCAAAAGAGAGAAAGAACAGACCTGAGAAAAGAATTAAACTGGTCATTCAACGTCTAGCTCCTCTCTTTTTCTCCTTCTCGTGAAGTCTACCAAAATTTCTGTATTTTGGCAAGACTTCACTTTGAACCCTAATTTACTTGGAAAAAGTCCTACATGGAATAGGGAATGGAGTCAATAGACCTTAAAGTCACGTTTGGATGTCTTTATTTCTGTTTATCAAAAAGAATATAGTAGTACTAGATCTGAATCTTTTTTCTTTTCCTAATTTGTCTAGGTTGCCCTGTGTGGGTGTAATTATAGGTGTTTTTTTTTTTTTAAATAATCTCCATCTGGTTAAAAGCAATCAAATTACATGGAGAATGATGAGTACATCATCAAGTGAATTGAAACAACACACTATGTTAGTACAAAACCTAATATTCCGACTAGAAAATTCGATACACCGAAAACATGGCCAAAAACAAGTTGTAGTGAACCGATAAATCGAAGAAGAATGGTTTCTAGGATTATATTGTCCAACCATTTTGAAAGTTGTCTTCAAAAGAAAGATGAACTCCATCGAAAGAAGAGTTTTTTTGCCCAAAGACATGATGTCGGTGAAGATTCAGTTGGCCGAAAATCATCCATGACGTACTTAAACCCATTGGAAGTCTAATAACTTCCCTCTATATCGAATGGAGTTGTTGGCCAGGAAAGGACTTAAAAGAAGGTGATATTCCGGGCACTTCATATTTTGTGTTAAAAATTTCAAAAGCGACACTTTCGACTTTTGGTTACGGTTTTATATCGATCTTAGCCTCACGATGAGTCAAGTTAACTTTCTATGCACTTTTTTGCAATGGTTTTATGGATTTTTTGTAACGATTTTGCTAGACTTGGTCCAGTCAACTTGCTATGACCAGTTCATAAATGGGGTGCACTTCTACTGGACACTTTAATATATTGTTGTTGACCAGTCAATATAAGTCCAGTTGACGTGTTAATACTGTGACGCACTATTAGTTTACTCTAACTATTGTGCTTACTGCATTGATCATGCAGTCAGTACGTCTTCATTTCAGGGACATAGATGATACTTTTTCAGTCATATTTTTCCCTTTTGGTCATACTTTCCTGATTTGGAATTTACGAGGACTCTGGAGGGACGCGAAATATCACCTTTTTTTAAGTCCCCGTGCGGCAATAATCTGTATCGAATGCAACATTAGGAAAACATGACTATCTTACTTGACAACATGAGATAGGATTTTATTCGTTGACACGATGATGTTGAATTTTAAATTCAAGGACACAACATATTCGCCCCTGCAATATTTCTTCTTAACGGTCATACGAAGAATGAGTTTCATTACATTGTTGTATGCATTGTGAATAAACCATATCATTGCTACGAAGTGTTGCAAGAGTAATCAGTAAACTGAAAACCTCGAAAATTTTAGATACATGACACTTTAAATAAATTAAACGTGAAATCTCAGCTGGGTTTTGTGGATTTTGAAATGTTGACACTTTAAGTTAATTCTACATATATTATTGATGGTTATACCAAACAATGTTTTGAGAGGTAATAAAGATGTAATTCATTATGATACAATATGTTTGAAAATAACTTCTTGCTTGCTACCTTAGCTCAACTGGTAAGAGCACATGGCTTCTGCCGTGTAGTTATGGGTTCGACTTCCATAAATGGTATTTACCTCTTTGAGCAAAGACTACGAAACCAACGTTGCAAATACTCGGGAAAATTTGTAAGCATTTAAAGTTATATTTTAGGTACTGATTCCTATGTTATTGTAGGTGTTCAGTGGAAAAATCACGATGTGTTTTTAAGGCATGTTTACCTTTGCCTGAATACGTAAATTAGTTGACATAAGATGATTTTGTAGCAACCAAAAATAATAGCCTTACACGTTGGTGATGGTGTTGAAATTCATCCATTTTGCAGAATTACATACTTACCTGGCAGCTGACAAAGTCGCAAAGAATTTGGAGACATTGTCCACGGGGTATTCGAGCCGTCCAACTCACAAAGGCGGGAGAGTTACCATTCCAATTACTATGAACATGTGCTAATTTGAAGTTGTTCCGTGCTCGCATCTTGCTAAATAGCTCCAGATAGTATATGTTAAACACTACAATATCTTAGATTCTAAATAGCGATCTAGACCCGACAGCTCATCCAATGCCAAATCGTTGAGCTATGGGACAATTTAAATTATCACAACAAGCAATTATTCTATTTTCGTTTTTTATGTATAAATAGCGTAATAACCTGCCATGTGATTTTGTTATATGGGTAAACATTTCATGTTTCCTTTAGGATCGTACTTTTTTGCTTGTTTATTTGTTCTATGGATGTCCTCCTATAATTGGTAAATCTTCTTTCAAAACTGGTGGAAGAAATTAATCAACTACTAAGACCCTTGGTTAAAGTTAGTATATATACTTGCTCGTGATTAGTCAAATTGAACTGTTAATTGGGTTTTGAATTTTTGATACCCAAAATATACTTGGTGCTTTTTTTAGTTTGTGTAGCCTTGTCAGTAGGTCTTCCGGTTAGGTATAGGTAAAATAAGTAGAAAAGTTACATTTTTTCAAGATGCTAAGGGTTAAAACTTGTGTAAGGGATACGTGCGACATTGCTTGAGTTATTTATGTATAAGTTCTTACACACTGTTTGATGTGAAATTTGCGTTATTCTTATATTACTTGCATTAATAGTTAAATACTTACTCGATGGTGGTGATATTTAATAGTTTTTTTCAATATGTACTTCTGTCTCCGTGAGATATATATAAAAAAAAAGTGGGTATTATTCTATTTTAGTACTGATTTTGTATTAGTGCTACATATTTTAGCTAGAATTAGAGGCTATCATCTCAACTAAAACCATCTGTATATGTTTTGTTCGCGATGGCAGCACGGGATTTTAAGCATATAAAGACATTGTCTGGACATGAATCAAAAATCTTATTGCTAGATATTGTAGTGGCAGACTTGATGTTATAATTCTGGGATTTTGTGTGCTCAATAGAAGCTGCAAATTTACAATGAATCTCATGGGTCAAACCTCAGGGTCCAAAACACCCTTTTAAAATACATGGTCAAATCTCAAGCATCCCCCAACCATTAGATCATCAATCCATTTAGCTATCTCTTATATATACCTTAAAAAACCTAAAATCTCTTCAGCTGTAACTACACTTTCTCGTTCATATTTTTGGATCTTAAAATTTCATTCCAAAATTCTCTCTGAATAATGGATTCTCAAGTAAATTATTATCTCTTACCGATCCTAACCCCGTTTTTACTATGATTCCAGTGAAACTGCCATTTATCTGTTAGATTCACTCACACAATGATTTCTCCTCTCAAAATTCAAGTTTCTCCTGCTCTTCATTAACTTCTATTCTATCTGATAAATTCTTTACTTATTTTAGAGTTCTTAGTTTTTATTATTGGTATATCTTTTTATTTAGGTTTAATAAGTGTTTTTATTTTTCCTCCAAACGAATACCAAATTTATATGTCCAATAAATCTTGGATGTAGAATCATCTTGACTCTCTAAGAAGCTAAACATTGTACCCAATCTACAATAGCAAGGGTAAACTCTTCCATTTTTTATGGATCTTAGATATTTTATTTTTATTCGCAGTTAGATAATTTAGCTAAGCTTAGGAATTGGTAAAACTTATGAATTGATGGGTTATCGAAACTGGGCATTTATCTATTACGACTTCGAAGTGCAAATTTCATCTAGAGGCTTTATAGCTATTTTTACGTTCCATTTTCCAAGGTGTTCTTTTGATTTTCAATAGAAATTTGTTCATTTGTTTTTGATAACTTGGGATTCTGATGTACACAATTTTAGAAAGGTTTTGAGTTTTTTATAAGATTGCAATTAAGTTCGTCGGCCTTTATACCTTTAGATTAAGAAACACAATTTTATTAACAATCTCTTTTCTTTGTGTATTTATTTAATAATTAGTCTTTCCTATTTGGCAAAACAAATCTTAACATTAACTTTCATCATTTGAATTGTAGAACCTTCATTACACCAAGAAACTTTCATATGTCAGGGCACAAAGTGTGCACAAATGATGGTGCATGTTTATAAATTCACGTGGAACCCTGAGATATTAATGGAGTTGAATTATAGGAGATGCAAGGAATAACCCTAGAGAGGCATCATGACATGGCTTTATAGGCAGAGATAATGTAGGTACAATATTGATTGATGTTGCAGGTGGAATGGGCATTGCTACTAACTTCATGGCAGAGGTATTTGCAGTAATTAATGCATGTGAATGGGCAATAAGTAAGGGCTTCTTACAGTTATACATTAGGAATGATTCTATATCAGTTCTCAATTCTTTTGCAGCCAGGAAAATACCATGGTATGTGCAAACTAGGTGGAATAAAATAGTGGAAGCTCTTATCAGTTATAATTTTATACACAGTTATAGAGAGATTAACTTCTCTGCTGACAGTATGGCAAAGATGGGGGTTACTTTACCTAGAGGTGAAAAGAGAGTTTTCCCGAGTAGGCCTCCATTTATGTTACATATGGAAAATCCTGATACTACATATTACAGGTTTGGGTGAGTTGTGGGTTAAATGCTTGCCTGTAAGCATTTCAACCATTAGATTTTTCTTTTCTTTGTTTTTTGAATAACTTTTGTAATTCTTTTTGGAATCAATAAAATTTTAATATTAAGAAAAGAAAAAAAATTAACAAAAATAAAAACTAGGAACCAGTTTTGGAACCGTGTATAATAATTGTTCGGTTTGGCAAGTATGCCAAAGAATTAAAGCAATTTGATGTTCATTTAAACACCTAATAATTTAATTATAATGTGGTAGGCTTGGGAATGGGTCTAAATTTATGCCTACATGTTAAACCGCAAGTGCACGGTATCTACAATATAGAACAGGGCAAATACGGGTCGATCCACAGAGACTTGTGTGGCTTATGTTGATTCTAAGGCTTGGCTTAACTGATTTTTTAGTGAATGTAACACAACTGAAGTTTTGTTTGTTTGTCGATGCGACTAAGTGAAGGTTATAACAATGATGTAAAGATGAAATACAAACAGTGAGAGTAAAGGGGCACTAGGGTTATCACATCCACCACTAAATCATGTTATGTGTTCAACTAAATAGAACTTTCTTGTTCCTGTGGCAGACAAGGATAATGTGTCAAAATTATCACCCATCTAAGGAGTTTCACCTAATGATAACTCAATTATCAGCTAAGGTGCTAACCTAGAGCACTAGTTGTCTAATTAAGCACAACTAGTCAAGAGAATTAGCAATTTATCTCTAAGGCTTGAGTCAAGTATCACCAAAGGCAGTTTTAACCTAACTACAATGTATACTTGGCATGCATTGTGAGAGAAAAACATTGGGTACTAGAATTGAGATATCTGATAAATTAAGCACTCAAGAATAACTCAAACACAGTTGAAATCACAACATGGAATTAGGGTTTCACTGAAACCCTAGCAATTTATTTAGAACATAATTAGAATTACCAAAATACAAATTAAGCTAAATCGGTGCTCTGGCTAGCCCAGGCATAAGTTTTTTCACACACAGGCCAAACCTATTTATACATGCATAAACTCAAAACCCTAATTCTCTCAAAACAGAAATTGAAAGCAATAACCTCTCACCCACGTCGCTCAATCCTCTGAATCAGTGCTCTCCTTTGTCAATTCGTCTTCAGCCGCTTCCTTGATTGATTGATGGAACAAAACCCTAACCCTAGTTCCATTTATCTCTTACATAGCCACTAGGGTTACGAGAGAGGCTAGGCGAGAGATAACTAAAACTAGAGGTGGTGTGGTTGGTGCTGTCAGGGTATGGAGGTAGTGGTGATGGATGATGATCGGGTGAAGAAGGAGGTGGAGGTATGGTCTCTGCAATGGTCGGGTGAAAGAGAGAAGAGAAGAAAGAGAAGAAGAAGAGAGGAAATGGGTTTTCTCGATAGGGTATAGGGTTAGGTGTTTTTGTTGTGAACCAGTGTAGCAAAGATCGATGCGCCACGCTGAAGCGAGCGTTGGATCTCGGTGAATCCGATGCGTCCGTTGATGCGGCCGTTGGATGAGGATGGGTGAAATCTGAACGGCTCAGGGTGGATGGGCTCGGATCCGGGTCATGGCTAGCTCAAGCCCATGTCTTGTAAGTTGGGTTGCGACTGATGTGCGCGTGGGCTTTGGCTTTCTGCTCCATAGATGCTCGTCTCCAATCCTCTGCTCTTTTGGCTCCTAGGAATCTCCGAACTTTATTTATTACCTAAAAACACAAAATTAATTAGTACAGATATTTATTCTTGAAAACAAAGAAAATACAGAATCTAGGATAATATCTGATTCTGAGCACAAAAGATGAGTTAAATGCCAATAAATAGATGTAGAAATATGCAATATTTGGCACTCATCAAATACCCCCAAACCTGATTTTTACTTGTCCTCAAGTAAAACAGAAATTAAGAAATCCTAACTATACCACTGTCGCGGGTCTCTCGAATGCATTTAGCGTATGCACTAAGCCTTTAAACCCCTAGGTGTCCCTAGTGGACGAGTTGTAGTCTCGTGAGGGTTTACCAGAGGTGTACCCACAAAACCTTCTCCAACTTCAGAGTGTAAAAGAGTCTCAAGCATCCAAGGAGCTATGAGGACATAGAGTTTCTGCATGCTAGTAACACGAAGTTAGAACTACTAAAGAACGCATTCTCATCCTTAAGTGATGAGCGAGAAATAACCATACCATATGAAAGAATTCGGATTCGATTGTGATCATAAGCCTCGACTTCTGCCTCACCATTAGGGTTTTATGATAATTGCACTCAAATGTTCGGTCTTCAAATGTTGATGACGAACTTCTGAACTTCACAAAAACTTGACAAACATACTTTTTTTTATTTTTATTATTATTTTTTTTTATTTTTTTTTTAAGTACATGAAATGAAAATAATAATACAACTCAATTTTTTTTTTTTTTTTTTTAAGCTTGGAATGAAAATAACAATAAAACAATAGGACTCAATTTTTTACACTTGTCTTGATTTCACAAACTTCATTAATTCTCATCCTATTTTCTTTTCTTTGTTGCACGTAACCTTGGACTATTTCAACTTTTCTTCAAATATTCTGATGATGCTCCGCTTGCTGATGATGTGTTTCTATGAATGTGTTGATTGAGAGGGAGAGAGTGATGCTAACTGCAAATCGATATTTAGAAGGAGTTTTCATCTTTAAACATCACCCTCATGATTGACAAAAACTAGCACTCAAGAGATCAAAAGTAGTCTTTGAAAGTGGTGCGAAGTTGGGTAGCTCACCATTCCTACCCGGAATTGACGTACGGTGACACACACTCTAACAAACTTTTCTAGAAAGTTGCAAAAAATTGAAGGTTGGTGCCTCACTTGATGTAAAATGGGTAGTCTCCACTATGGGTGATCACAATTCTACTACCGAATATCTAAACAAAGACCTAATTCGCTCTCCGGTATGGTTAAATCCATCTTTAACGCTCTAATCAACTAAGAAACCCGATTGCGTTTTCCAAGTACTTCCAAGTTTTGTTATTTCGGTCGACTCTCTATGTAAACATAGCTAGAAGCATGCTAGTGACTCTAAAATCTCTAAAAGTTGGAGGTTTTTATTTGCAAAAAGTTTTGAAATGTTTTTTTTTTTTTTTTTTTTTTTTGAATAAAATATTAAAAACTCTATATGCAAATGCACCCCCAAACCTAAATCAAACATTGTCCTCAATGTGTCAACAGATAATAAGAATTCAAAAAGTCACATACCATGAGAACTATGCTGATAAGAGAAAAGGGAAGAGATTACCGGAATGTCGGCGGGAGCAAGGTTAGAGCTTCATTTGTCAAGGCTAGAATCCAACATTCTCAGTGGAGATCATATCGGATTAGCACAAAATATGCACAAGAAGACTTAACCGATTCAAGAAAAGAAAATTTAACAAGTCCTACTGGATTATATACAATGAAAATTCACCATACACCAACAATCTAAAGAGTTGAGGATCAACCCAAAAGACAATATGTACAAACATCAACAAACCTTACACAGATATAACATGAGAGTGCAGGAAAGATTGCATACGTGAACAAGTTACCCCCAAACCTAAACTTGTCAAAAGATGTGTTTTTGAGCACAAAATCTTGCAATTTTAAAGGTACATCATGCAAAAGGTCTAACTCAAAATGAGTTTTGCTAAGAACAGGCAGATATACACATTCCAACTGTGGTTCCTTAAAAGTGTTATACTTTGATGCAAAATAGTCCAAGAGGACTTGGGAAGCACAAAGCTCTAGGCCTAGATTAGGCATTTTCAGAAAAGTTGGTTTTGCAATTTTGTTACAAACTACACCTAGGTTTGGTGGAGGAGTTTCAATCAGTGCCTTAGGAGAGAGATTAGGTACATCTAAGTGGTTTTCATGTATAAGATCATTTGCACCATCACCTACTTTCCTAAGGTCAAGAAGGTAAATCATGTTCACCTGCATAGAACAATTCATCAATCTCCATGTCATAATCATCAGAGGAGGCAACATGTTGTGACATGGCAGGGAATCAGACACACAAATAATATCATGATCCAAAAGAACATTAGTGTCAACAGAAGATTCATCCTTTCTTAAGTCACAAACAAGTTGTGTAGCATGCTCACTCACACCAAGAATTTCACAAACCCAAACTCGTAGTCAACATCACATGTATGAATGTTAGAAGAAGTATCATTCATAGAGTTCACAGAAGAGACGCCTAACGTCTCTGAACTCAAAGATTCCATCATATTTTCAGCATACACATATTCTTCTAACATATCATAATCATCATCATCATCATCATAACAAAAATTCATCTCCCCATTCAAAATTTGAGCATTTCCAGTGTACTCATCTACCTCTATATTAGTTTCATATTCAGTGTATGGTTGTGCATATGGTTCACTAGAGAAGGGATGCTCATGCAATGCTTTCCATCCAAGTATATCATTGTGTTGCTCTATGAGCTTTTCCATTAGTGACTGCATACAAGGGGTTGGGGGAGTATAACATTGTTCATCCTCCCATGGTGATGGATGATGCATGAGTGCATGGTCATAGTCACTTCTAGACAATTTGTACCTTGGATTATCATGGCTTTCCCTAGACTGTCTAAAATCATGCAAAATAAAACAGTTCTCAGCAGGGTGGTCTAAGCTACCACATAAGGTACAAGCATACATTTCATATTGCCTAGGGGAATTAGATTCCACAGAATTCTCATGTAATTGCCTTTCTAAAGCAGATACTTGAGCTTCTAATTGATCTAAAAGTGGTGATTGGGTATGAGAAAAGTGTTCATTTTCAACCTGTGGTGGATGACACATGTGCTCATAATGATTAGGGTATGTGAGGTCAGGGCCCTGAGAAGGCTCATAAAATTCCCTAAAATCACTATGGTATGTGGGGAGTTCATACTGTGAAGCATGCCCGTAGGCAAGCTCTCTAATGGATTTGTTTCCTTCCCCAGTTGCAGACCAAAATCCTGACATGGTCTAGAAACTCAAATAGCCTAGCATGTATAACCAATGATGTCTCAAACCAGGGAAGCTAAGCCCAAGTGATGCAAATGCACATCCCAAAGGTTATGCAACAGCCCAGTTGTAGTGGGCTCAGTTTGGTTTATTGGGTTTAGTTTGGTTTATGTGGGATTTGGTTTGTGTGGGTTTTAGTTTGTTGGGCTTTAGTTTGTTTGGAAATGTACAGCCCAGTGGAACTGGGTTCCAGCCCAGCAGTTATGCAAGGCCCAGGTTATGTGCAAAACCTAGTTGTTGTGCAAGGCCCAGCTGTTGTGGGCTCAGGTTGTGCAGAGATTGGCAAGGAACAGAGCCCAGTTTATGCAGCCCAGTTGCTGTGAAAATGCACAGCCCAGTGATTGGGATTTCTGTTTATGGGAAACCTAGTGGAACTGGGTTCAGTTTGTTGCACAGGTTGTGTGCAGGTCAGGCTATGCACAGGTTGGCAAAAGAACACACACAGGGCTAAGTGCATTCACAAGACAAAGACAAAGGCAAAGCAAGTGAGCAGCTGATGCACAGGTCAACAAAAGCAAGACTTAAACAGTTATAGGGGATGGAACCAAACACAGGCTTTGCCGAAGCCAAGGAGAAACAGTGAAATAGCAAACTGATTCAATCAATTCTAATGCACAGCACACACAAAAGCACATATTTTCAGCTAACACAACTTTTGCTCAAGTGTCACAGAATCATGCACACATTCCAGATTCAACAGGGTAGCATGCTACTCAATTTTTCACAAATCATGTGCAAAGATGCAGGGTAGATGCCACAGATGGACAATAAACTTTCACAGATGCGCAGATGCACAGATCGGCAATAAACCTTCAACACTTTACACCCAACTTGATATGAGTCAGAGTATCAACCGATCTTTTGGTTCAGGTTGAATTCGATTTTCACAGGAAAATGCACAATGGTACAGGGCAGATGAAGTCAACAGGGTTTGATGATCACGGCATGCTATTCGGATGCAAAGACAAAGACTCTCTGACCAATTTGGCAAGCCACAAAAAGTGTGAGCTAGCTCTATTGAGTAACACTGGCAATCAGCCAAGCAGGGCAGCAACAGGGTCAGATGGGTCAACTGGTTCGGTTGACGTCAACTATCTCAGTTGATATCAAGTCTGGGTTTGCGGCTACAGCTACTTGGCCTTCCAAGTTGTATCTCAAAACCTGCAGCTTCAGGGGCTAGCAAGGTGGTAGGTGGCTCACAAGGTCACACAAGGCAAAGGCAGATGAGATGAGCTGGCAACAACCTAGCTCAATAGGGTCTGCAGCTTAAGCTCAGGGCAGATGACAACTAGGTTTTAAAGCACAGGCCTTGGGTTTGTGGCTACAACTAACCTAGGCTAACCAGGCTGCACTCAAGCTCAACAGCTACAGGGGCTGGAGCTGGTGCTTGTGAAGGTAAAGAATTTAATGCACAAATCACAAATCACAGATGCAAAAGATCAACAACAAATGAACAAGGTCAGCTTGGTTTCCACAGGCTATGCTCTTACAACTCAGATATAGATGGTTCACAGGTCATGCTCATAATGCACGATGGTTCACAAGTATAGATGCTCATACAACTCAAAGACAAAGTCACAAAGATACTCAACTAACATGTGTCCAATTCAAATACCGAGGAGCCACTCACATGAACATTATAGATAGCAGGGGCAGCAGAAGGTTGGCTCAGCTGCACCACAGACACCTGGTTTAGCCCAAATAGCACTGTGTTCAGCTCCTTATTGCTTTCCTTGCTTCAGCATCAGTGTAGCATGCACATGAACATTATAGATAGCAGGGGCAGCAGAAGGTTGGCTCAGCTGCACCACAGACACCTGGTTTAGCCCAAATAGCACTGTGTTCTGCTCCTTATTGCTTTCCTTGCTTCAACATCAGTGTAGCATGCACCTGCTGGCTCAACTGAGCTGGTCAGTACTCAGAAGTATGCAATTCCCAAACAAACAATGAAGACAGGGCTAAGATGCTCACTAAGTTACAGCTACAGATAAAAATGCAGATGATAAAAGTTACACTAACAGCTGATGTGCAATTATGATAACAAAGAAAAGTTTAACTAACAGCTGACTAACACTAAGGTGGTGACTATACTAACAAGATGCAAAATACCAAGATGCAAACAGTTAAGCTAAGTTGAAAAAAATACACAACTAAGTTACTCTAAGACAGGGTAATGATGCAAGATGCAAAGGTTGTGAATGTAAGCTACGGATGATGTAAACAAGATTAAAAAGAAAAACTAGCAGATGTATGATGCAATAACAGATGGAATGACAGGTGCAGAGATGTAGATATACATCTAAGATTAACACTAGCAGAAAAAAAAAATATGAAGAAAAAGAAAAAAAAGAGCACTAGCAGCTAAGTTATACTAACACATGGCTAAAGATAACAATGCAAGGTGAGTATATACAGGGAGAAAATTCAGTGAAGTGCTAGCCAAGGATCAGCACAGCACACGCCAAGTCCCCGGCAGCGGCGCCAAAAACTTGGTAGGCTTGGGAATGGGTCTAAATTTATGCCTACATGTTAAACCGCAAGTGCACGATATCTACAATATAGAACAGGGCAAATACGGGTCGATCCACAGAGACTTGTGTGGCTTATGTTGATTCTAAGGCTTGGCTTAACTGATTTTTTAGTGAAGGTAACACAACTGAAGTTTTGTTTGTTTGTCGATGCGACTAAGTGAAGGTTCTAACAATGATGTAAAGATGAAATACAAACAGTGAGAGTAAAGGGGCACTAGGGTTATCACATCCACCACTAAATCATGCTATGTGTTCAACTAAATAGAACTTTCTTGTTCCTGTGGCAGACAAGGATAATGTGTCAAAATTATCACCCATCTAAGGAGTTTCACCTAATGATAACTCAATTATCAGCTAAGGTGCTAACCTAGAGCACTAGTTGTCTAATTAAGCACAACTAGTCAAGAGAATTAGCAATTTATCTCTAAGGCCTGAGCTGAAGTATCACCAGTGCAGTTTTAACCTAACTACAATGTATACTTGGCATGCATTGTGAGAGAAAAACATTGGGTACTAGAATTGAGATATCTGATAAATTAAGCACTCAAGAATAACTCAAACACAGTTGAAATCACAACATGGAATTAGGGTTTCACTGAAACCCTAGCAATTTATTTAGAACATAATTAGAATTACCAAAATACAAATTAAGCTAAATCGGTGCTCTGGCTAGCCCAGGCATAAGTTTTTTCACACACAGGCCAAACCTATTTATACATGCATAAACTCAAAACCCTAATTCTCTCAAAACAGTAATTGAAAGCAATAACCTCTCACCCACGTCGCTCAATCCTCTCAATCGGTGCTCTCCTCTCACAATTCGTCTTCACCGCTTCCTTGATTGATTGATGGAACAAAACCCTAACCCTAGTTCCATTTATCTCTTACATAGCCTCTAGGGTTACGAGAGAGGCTAGGCGAGAGATAACTAAAACTAGAGGTGGTGTGGTTGGTCTTTGTCGGGTATGGAGGTAGTGGTGATGGTCACTGGTCGGGTGAAGAAGGAGGTGGAGGTATGGTCTCTAATGGTCGGGTGAAAGAGAGAAGAGAAGAAAGAGAAGAAGAAGAGAGGAAATGGGTTTTCTCGATAGGGTATAGGGTTAGGTGTTTTTGTTGTGAACCAGGTGTAGCAAAGATCGATGCGCCAGCTGAAGCGAGCGTTGGATCTCGGTGAATCCGATGCGTCCGTTGATGCGGCCGTTGGATGAGGATGGGTGAAATCTGAACGGCTCAGGGTGGATGGGCTCGGATCCGGGTCATGGCTAGCTCAAGCCCATGTCTTGTAAGTTGGGTTGCGACTGATGTGCGCGCGGGCTTTGGCTTTCTGCTCCATAGATGCTCGTCTTCAATCCTCTGCTCTTTTGGCTCCTAGGAATCTCCGAAATTTATTTATTACCTAAAAACACAAAATTAATTAATACAAATATTTATTCTTGAAAACAAAGAAAACACAGAATCTGGGATAATATCTGATTTCTGAGCACAAAAGATGAGTAAAATGCCAATAAATAGATGTATAAATATGCAATATTTGGCACTCATCATAATGCACACGCATAAGTGTTTGAGTGATCAATGAAGTCTTAAAAGTGTTTGAGATAGATCTAGCAATGCTAAACATATTTAAAAAATAAATCTTTGAGCATATGCTAAAATCTACCGAGACTGTTGGTACACCGGTTCGTGAACCGTTAGGCTTGTTCACGAGTCAGGGAGCAACGGTTCGTGAACCGGGTTCGCCAACCCTATAAGACTACCGAATGCAGTTGACCATGGTTCTTGAACCGGGTTCGTCAACTGGTATCATATAATACCAACGTTAATAAATCAGTTCACAACGGTTCGTGAACTGTTTCCATCTAAACTTGCGGTTTGCGAACTAGTTCGCCAACCATCATGTATTTATGAAACTCATATATCTATGGTTTGCGAACTAGTTTGCTATAATAATATTTCGATATTTTTAACAAGATAAACTTGACTCGAAACTTCTTCTTTGTAAATCTAGTATAAGTCATACGACATCGTCTCAAAAAGATAGAATTGTAAGATAGTGAGTAAGATAGAATGGTTCAATCTTCACATACCTGATACGAAGTTCTCCAAATGTCCTCGTCAATCTTAAGTCTTCGAGGGTGATGTCTGATACTCAACTACCAAATTCTAACCTAGTCCGAGACTTGAATTAGTAGATTAGAAATCAAGATATAGTTTTGATCATCTAACATTGAGAATAAGCTTGAGATATCAAAACTTGTGGGTTCAACCGAGCATTGCGCTAATAATAATCTATGCTTAAATTCACTAATTAAGTCATTAATTACGCGGCGTAATTGTCATTTGACAAGTCTAATGACATTGACGTGCTTGAGGGTCCTTACAAAACCTCATTCTTATGACAAGCGGCACCACTTCTATGCTTACATAGGTGAAATCCTTATAGTTTTTATGTTATTTTGAAAACTTGTTCACAAAGAACTGGACTTCATTAAGACTACTAAATCAACCTTTATTCATAACGGTACACATCAACATTCATTTCATAATTGGGATTCAAAACTTAAGTGTTGAAGCTAATCACTTATTAGTAACTTTTTTTTACCTATTAAACCGACGAACTCGTCATTTCCTAGTAGTTGGTCGGGTTACCATTACCGGTGACTAAATATCATTGAGGTTTCAATCCCATTAAAATGTTAATTCAATACTCAAAAATTATACAGAAATTATTCCATCTTGACTAAATTCATACCATTAGTTTATGTGTTTATTGTTGTAAACACTATGACTCAAACTTCATAATTTAGGTGGTCATCATACAACCAAAGCACTCATCCTAATCTGGGCAGGTTCAATTATTGCTCATCCATATATAAGCTTTAGTATATACTTGTCTGTGGTATTCTAAAACAAATCATTTTATCAAGTCAAATTTCAACAATTTAGTCCTCACTAAAAGGACATGTTAAACTGATTTGGATTTTGTTTATTAGATTCAAAATCTAATGATACCGACATCACAGTACGATTATCGCTTTCATAGTTATAGTAATTCCAAATTCAAATCTTGGATTTAAGATATCAAGTGACCACAAATGTCACAAAATCCATATATACTCGGTGAATTTCCTTCAAATTCAAATTCTTATGAAAAGGTTATTTCAAACTAAATTGGGTTTTATCTATTAAGTTCACAATCTAATAGTAACAACTAAAGTTAATTGGATTCAAAAATATCGTAATAACATATTCAATTAAGTTGACATTCCCTATCGACTTGATCCGAAGGAAGAACTCACAATAATACCCCCCACAGTTTCATTACTTCATGAAAATTGTAAATAAATGGTATCCTGATCAAAACATGGAGATACTAATCTAAAAAAAATCAACACCAAAATTTTACCATTTGAAAAGATATTATAAAGCAAGCAAATCTCGTAAACTAAGTATTTCATGGCCTGATGTACTATACACAAATCTGAGCATTAAATTTCAAAATTAAAACATTGTTTTGAAACTTAACGAACTAGCAGTACCAAAGTCGTTTATAGGTGTAAAATCTTTCTAAATATACACCGACATAACAACATGCAACATTTTAAAGATAATTTTATGTTTCTTTAATACACATTTTTTCATATACTAACCTCCATAGCCTAACCACTTAAAGAGTTATCACTGAAGAATTGGTAATTGAATTCACAATCTAAAGATTTATTAGTACAATGAATCCAGAACACATACAAGACAATGTATGTTCCCAACTAGCAGTGTATAGTGTCGTCAGAAACTTTAATTCTTACACAATCAACAATTTTTCATAAAGAAATTAAAAACTACAATGTGTTAAGAAGATGCACACATAATTAGATATAGGAAACTTGTTACGGTTATACATCATTGTACGTTTTGTGTGTCCACGCTAGTATACAAAATAAATAAATAGCACAACTACATATATATAACAAACACATAATGTACAGGTATATAGAAATTCTTAATCTATCCAAATACCAAATACATCTGAAGTTGGTTGATGTAGGATATACAAACACATTATAAGCCTAAACAAACAAATCTTTTGTACAAAGTAAAACACAAGTTCCCACAAACCTAATCTTAGTATTAGTTTGTAGACTGTGAATACAAGAAGAATTACAAAAATAGAAAAGCAATAAATTTAATGAACACAACATTCCCCCAGGCAATATATCAAACAAGATGTCAGCACACAAGGTTTATTCTATGTGTACTCTATAATGAAGAAATTCAATATCAAATCAATCGAATTAACAGTAAACGCCGAAGATACCGTATACAAAAACAAGAATGAAAAGTAAGCAACCTTATCTGATAATGAGTTCCCGATAGTTTTGCCTGAACTACTATAATGCTTTGTTAGGAGACTTCCCTTATCCAAACACGCCACATACACTTGTAATCCATAATTTCAATAGACTTCTAGAATTGTGGTGAGAATATTTCATGAAATAAGGACCTTCAGTAAATCTACTTAATTGGTGACAGTTCATACGGAGAAGTCTCTTTGTCTCTTCTTTAACCCCATCTGTTGATTTGATTTCAACTTAATTGTAGAAAGCCATAATTATTTCAAATTTCTTTATCAACTAACGTTTTAAGATTTTTGGAAATTTAGGGTATGAAATCAAAACGTCAATGGCTGGAGGGCGTGTAATCACTTTCCTTGAAACGTTATCTGCTCCCACTCACTTAAAGTTCGTCATGGAATCAAATGCAAACCGTTTCCAAGGATACAATCAAGCCTTTGCGTGACCAGCGATTAACTATAATCGACGAATCACCCTTGAACTCTAATTTGTATTACTACTCGTTTAAGAATGAGGGAAAAGAGTTTTGGAACCGTCTTTTTATAGATTTCAAAGAGAACAAACATGTCTCTTCAAAACTTATACGCGGAGGCTTCAATAGACTCGGTCATTGTGATCTTGTTTCTTCATATCCAAAACTGAAAACGTTCATAACCAATTTATGCCTCCTATGATTCAAACCAAACTGTTGCTTACTTCCTTTTCATTCATCTCTTTAAGGTTACATCAATAACCCAACATATATTTAATCTAACTTTTTTGAACATTGATCATATATTCAACGGTCACACTCTTTCAAAATGAAGGAGTGACTACCAATTTGCTCTAATTTACTCCTATTATGAAGGCCTTTCAACCCTCCCTACTATACTTTTTTTCACGTGAAGGAGCGGACGAAAATGGGCACCACACGACAGACCATCACTCATATAAAAAATTTAGAAACGACAAATTATCAACCGTTTAGAAAAAATTTATATGAAAATATTGCGGGCGACACCGCACTATCTACCTACCGTCCACACCTAACTTAGCATTTTTAATTATTTTTAAACTAAAACTTTCTCTTCAATTTTTTTTTAAACCATACGACACATTGTTAGATGTATAATGTGTTTTGGTTCATTCACCCACAGTAAATTCTCCTCAAATCATCAAGTCTCACCTTTAAAATGAAGGAGTTAGACTCCAAGTAAGACTAGATTCTATCAAGAACACATATAATCTGCATCAAATGATGCTCCAAGCATTTAAATGTTAGACGGCCAACAACCAATTATCGCACTAATAATATAAATTCTGGGACAACACTTGGCAAAAAAAAAAAAGTGTTGAGAAGTGTAACCGAGTCTCCTTTTTTTTGTAAATTAGATAACTCATTCAAGAACTAACTTGGGGAGTTAACAACCCTTACATCGAAATGATTAGAGCCATCTAATGTTGGGATTGCAGTATCATCCCTAACATTTGAATTATCAACTTCTAAAGCCTGAAGAATACAAGATGGGGGTATGAACCCAATTAAGAACGATACTAAAAGTCGTAGCTTCCTTAGCTAGAACATCAGCCACATTGTTTGCTGATCTTGGAACAAAAACAAAACCCAGAAAGCTTGAGCAAAAACTGATTTCCTGTTTTACTTCCTCCATGATAGTTTGGTTCTGCCATATTATCTGGGAAGGCAAGTCATTTAAGTAATCAAAAAGATTCTTACAATCTCCTTCAACACTGAAGTTTGAAAATCTGCATTTTCTTGCCCATATAGTTGCCTGAAGTAGTCCTTATACTTCTGCTTATTTTGGTGTAACTCAGTCTCCAATTTGGTTTTTACTTAATGGAACGGATCTCGTATAAAAACCAACAATGATTTAATATGCCAAAATACACAACAGATCTTACGACGTCAAATCAGTCTCAGGGTCCATTTGATCATCATATTCTTATGAGAAATTTGCTAGTTCGTCCATAAAACCCGACCCGACTTATCCTTTAGTCCAGCGGCAAAATACAATTAATCGGAGGTCCAAAATTATTTTGAAAAGCTAAAATTACTTTGCTGCCCTCAAACAATCACGTGTTAACCATATTAAGAGGAAACAAAAACAGATCTGAAAAAAACAACGAGATGAAGATTTTCGATTGTCCTCATCGTTATCGTTGTCTGATTCGCTGAATGAATCAATAAATTGATTGATTGATTGGGAAGAGAAGTACGAAGATTAGAAGATGGATTAATATGAGAAATTATGGTATTCATCGAGGTTTTTACTGATTTTTTGTTTGATTTTGTCGCTGATTAGAAAAAGAAATACAGAAGAAACCATGATTGATTCAAGTGTGACTAGTGAATTTAGGTTTTAGGGTTCTCGAATTTCGTCAAGAAGAATAAAAATAACAAAAAGTGAGAAAAAGAAGACTCTCTTTCTTTTATACAACATCTCTACGGATCCTTCGAAAAAAAGTATTCCTGGAGAAACAAAAAACAGGGAGGAAATTTTTGTTACTCGTCAAGTAGTACTAAAAAAAAGGTACTGCAAATATGTATATTTTACTTTTAATTTCACTATTTTCTTTGATACTATTACCTTGTTTTCTATGATCCTATAATACATATCAACATGTAATTACTGGAAAAAAAAATGAGAAAAAAAATGATGCAGTACATATCACTGCACAAACCCATAGTTTATGCTTCAACATAATTTTCCAATACGTATCGATATGTATGTAGGGGAAAAATGATCAAGCAGTGCATATTAGGAAAAAAATGGTTCATTGATGCGGTAGATATCAATATGTATTGTATAAACCTACAATACATATCTATATAGTTAGAGAAAAAGTGATCCGTTGATGCATTACATTATGAATATGTATTGTATAAACCCCTAGTTTATGCTTAAATATGGTCTTATATTACATTGTTAACAAATTAGAAATAATACACCAAAAAGGGACAACGTCAATTTCACTTTTGACAGTACATATTGATATGAACTATTGGAAACTTGAATTTTTTTTGTGTGTTTGATCCATCAGTACATATCATATGTGCTAGGTGAAAACCTAAATTATGCTTGAATAAGCATCTAAACATATCTATATGTACATTGCATACTTACGTACATAATTTTTTATCAACTGACAGTACATATTTTCCTGGCATTACATATTTTCAAGCATATTTTCCTGGCATTACATATTTTCTAGTAGATATTTTTGATTTTGAAACTAATACCCAAGTACATATCAATACGTACATCTTGATACAATTTTTGTAGGCTGTGATGCTTGAGTGCCAACAATGTGGTTGAATATTGATTTTGCTATGCTTGAAAATGTATCAAAACAGGAGTACATATTGATATATACTGGGTTAAAAGAAACAGTACATATCAATATGTATTGCGTGAAAACCTAGTTTATTTCTTACATACTTGTCAGTACATATTTTGTTGTTGGGATACAGTTCCCTGATATCTACTCTGAAAGGAAATGCTGCGACATATCATCATGTACTACCTTGCAAAAGGAAAAAATGAAAATGTTCTTGTGCTTCGTTATAACTTAGTATTGATGAATATGTTTTTGACATTACATATCCAATAGTACATATTTATATGTACTGATGAAAAATTCGTTTTTGTGATGCTTGAAAACCAACAATATGTTTTTAACAGTTGATATCTACTCTTATATTATATTACATATCTATTTCTACTGAAGAAATGACCTTGTTGATTGTGCAGGTAACGTAAATAATACGAAAAAGAATAAGGAAGTACCTGCAAAAATCCCTAGGAGAATATACATATTTGGTTTTAAAGGGATGTATATTCTTGTGAGAACGATTAAGAATGAAAACCTAAATTGACTTGCGCAGAATTGCAAATGATAAGTGAGGCGTCTTACGATAACTTATTCTTAATGCTTTGGTACATGGAGTAGATATCTCCAGCATGTTTTCAATACTACAAGACAAGAGTGGATATCTACCTGTACTGAAAAACTAGTTAATAGTGGATATTAAATAATATACATATTGTTGTGAATACCTAGTAGATATTGATATGTACTAGTAGTATTTTGTTGTGTAAGAAGAATAGTTTGGTGCTCGAATACCCATCACTAATAAAATGAAATATGTCTTTATTTAGTCTTTTATTTGAAGTGTTCAATATTGTTTGTTTATATTTATAGTGTTGGAACATACTAGTTAGTATGAAGTCTAATTGTCAGCGTGTCATTTGCAGTACATATTGTCATGTATTAAAGTGATCCACCAGTATATATTGTGTTGTATTGAAGAAAAAAAAAACTAGGCCAATTTTGACAGTACCAAAGGGAGTACATATTGGTTGCACAGAATCGTTCAAATTGATTTTGACATTAATGTCCAACAGTACATATTGGTATGTACTGGGAAAAAAAAAAGAGAGATAGACACATAGCAATAGATAAAAGAAAACATATTTTATTTAATCCCATTCGGCAACACAAGTAAAGCATATAACATTCCAATCAAACTACAAAATATCGCAACAACTAGTTGTGCACCTAACAGTAAAAAATGTTGAATGGATCCATCTTCGATATCACTTTTTCTTGGCGTGACTTTTCTATAACCAAAATTGCTTCAGATTGCTATCGAAAAATTATTCCATTAGCACTGCCCATTCTTCCTTCATAATTCATTTCCTCATATGATGAAGTCCCCTCTTTAAACTTTGCCTCAGCAGCATCTGAAGAGCAAAAAAAAAAAAAACGCAGAATAAACAAACAATGAACAACTCAGAATCATTACTTATTTTGCAAAATTATCTTTCCCCTCTCTCAATTTTTTATGAAATCAATTCCATGTCCAAGTGGTTATCAGTTTAATAACTTCGAAACTTACCTTCCTCAAGTTCAATCCCTAGGTTAAGATTAAAATCACGGTACATATACACATGCACTGAGTGAAGCCATGATACATATTGATATGTACCGAGTCAAACCATCGTACAAATTGATATGTACTTCGTGAAATTAAATGCAAAATAAGATCAACACACTCCAGTCACGACAAATACAAAATGTCGTTCAACTATGGAAAAACAACACATATACACATGTATTCTAAAACTGACAAAAGATAGTTTCCAAAGGGTGAACAGGCAAAAGGTAGAAACTACATATAGTGCTGGAATCAAAACTATCAAGTGGTGTGCAAGGTTAATGCTAAAATACCCTTAAAGTTTGAGAGGTTAATGGTCTAAATACTCACAGTAGAACTTGGAAGGATGTACAAGGTATCACATCGAGAATGCGTGCATTTATCTTAGCAAAATGGATACTTATAACAACTCAGACAACACAATTTAGAGGACACAAAAGAAACATACCTTAGCATTGACACCAGTACATATCGATATGTACTGAGTGAAAAGCTACAAACTTTTCTTGTATAAGTACAAAATCTCACATCAGTCATACTCAGCATTTGAAAATAAATAAGTAAAGACACCATTCTTGTAAAGAAAAGCACTAGACATTTTACTTGTACATATTAGGGAAACGCTAATTGACAAAGTCTTAATCTACACTACATAAACCGCAAAAAAATAAATAATTGAGACTCAAAATGAAAATCGCAGTACATACACAAAATATACTGGAAAAAATTAGTAGATATTGATATGCATTGTGTAAAATCTAGCAGATATGGATAAGTATCGAGTAAAAAATGTTCTCCAAATAATAGTTTTGCAATACAAGTTAATATTATCAAATTGGAGTTGAACTTCATTCAACTTCTATGTTACTCCTAGTATCGATAAGAGCTAATAAGAACAGCGCTTCAGGAACCAAAATGCATACATTCCTAGTACCGGCAATTAGTTTTTTTAATTATTTGTATAAGAACTCTTTCAGGAACCAAAATATCCACTTCAAGCAAAATATTTAATACGAATTCACTATAGGCAAATATGTACTGTGAAATCACAATAGGCAAAATATGTACTGCAAAATCACTACAAGCAAATATGTACAGCGAAGTAAATCCTATACCTGTAATGCCGAAGAAATGAAACATATCAGGTACTCACCGTAAAAACACTCCGCGTAAAAAGGAAATTCTATACTTTTCTTATAATTTGCAGGCTCACTGTCTGGCTGAGGGACATCTTGGTAATACTGAATTAAACAAAATCAGAAGTCAGTAACTTAAACAGAAACCACGGAGCAAATGGTCAAGAGAAACTCATTTAACTACACATTTAAAAATCAGATAAATGAAACAATATCTTCATGGATCCATAAATCCTCCTCCTGCTGCTTGGCTCTAGTCAAACAATACATTCATTTGCCAGAGAACTTGGAACAACTCTCTCAAGAACCAAATATCTTCTCAACTCAAAAACATCCACTCAATTCATTAATGGTTCATCAAAATATCCCGTCAACACTCACAAATATGTCAGAATATCCACCAAATATCATAAAAATGGATCATTGTTCAAAAGAGAACTACTAACATTATGATTATCTAGTCAGTGATCAAGAATTCTATATAGGACGATCATAAAACGAATGATCAAAGTCCAAATAAGACAAGAGTGGATGAAAATTAGGTCATAATGCCAATCGAACTTTTTAAGAAAATTCTAGAGGGGTATGTAGGATCGGCATATAGTATTAAGTGATCAATCAATTATAAGCACAAGACCGGATCTTAAATATTTGTGGAAAAAAATCGAAACAATTTATACTAAAAGGATGAGAACGTTAGGTTGATTACAAATATCCTCTCTAATTTCAAATCAGATAAATGAACTGAAATAGAAATCAATGATTTTGATTTTCTATAAACCCTAAAATGAAATCTCTAGAACAGTTTATTTTGAAACAACAAATATACCTAGAATCAAAATCAGAGAGATTAGAGTAAGCCTTAGCTTTTTCACCGATGTCGCTAACGAGATTTCCTGTTTTCTCCGGCGATAATTTTTTCTGATTACACAGAGGTCTTCTTCTAGACCGAAAGAGAAAGTAAAACATAATTTGGTTTGCAGCTTATGCCGAGGGTAATTTTGCCTTTTAGAAACTAACGTTTATATCACTCGCACGTGTATAGGACTTGTGGATAATTATTTTAGTCCAAAAACATGTTTTTGGACCAGCCAGTAATTGTTTTCTGGTGCTGGACTACACAGTAACCGATTCTTCCTATAGTGGATTAACTAGTAATTCCTAGTATTCTTATCCCAAAATGAAATGCGTCCGGGCGTCCCACTACCTTCCATATCCGAATTGCCATCTGCCTATACATACCAGTATGCCACCACTACTATCGAGTACAGCAGATAAACCAATGGACGGAGTTTGGTGGTCCCACCGAACTGTGACGTCCGTCCATTTGCAACAAGTAGGCCAACACCAAGTCACCTAAGTAATTATTACTCCCTCCGTCCCACTATTAGATGACCTAGTTGAAGTTTGCACAATTCTTAAGGCAATGAATGAAATGAGTGTTTTTAAGTATTTTTTACAACTATACCCTTATGGATAATAATTTGTAAAATTTAGAAATCATTTATTTTTTACAAACTATACCATAGATTTTTGTAAATTTTGTACCGTTGAAAATCATTTTAAAACACCTACGTAACGAGTATAAACATGAATATCAAATTATACATATTTCATATGATACCGATAATCAATCAAAAGGGTAGTTTTAGAGATATCCCCTTGATTAGTGAAATAGGTCAACTAATGATGAGACAAGATCTTAGATCAAGTAGGTCATCTAATGGTGGGACGGAGGGAGTATTATTTTATTTTTTTTTAATTTTAAGTGTAAAAGTGTTTAATGTACGTAATCTGGGTAAGAGGATAACCAAAATATAAACTAGTATAGCCAGCGCCCAGCGGCTTCACATCTAGTCTACTTTGGAATTCCAGTCGCTTTTCATTACCATTTCTCTTGAGAAGCTGCTTACTGAGAAACTGGAAGCCAGAAGTATTAGAGGAATGGCCGCATCATGACATCGCTTGTTGTGTCGTCCGAATGAATTAGTAGTGTCGTCCGAATGAATTAGTAGGCACTAGAAAATGGTCTGTTTTGGGCAAAATAATTAAGATGAGGCAAACGGCTAACCAGTGTCCTCGGTATAAGTAACTTTATACTCATTAGAGCATCTCCAATGCAAAGGGTCAAGGTCATCAGGGGCGGAGGCAGCCCATTGCAAGGGGTTACAACTGCACCCCTTGATTTTCAAAATTTAAACTAAGTCCTCCATTTCACAAGCTAAAAAATATATATATACACATTTGCACCCCCAAAAAGTCCAATATATGCACCCCATCCCTAGCTAAAGCCCAAAAGCAAACACGTTAACCAAACTCTTGTTCTCCCAAAAACACAAATCACAGGAGACTTGAAGCAAGTGTGTTGATACCTAGTTTTTTTGGATTTTTTTTTTCTTGCACCCCCTCTCGGAAAATCCTAGCTCCGCCCCTGAAGGTCATCCTAGGTGGAGATCTTGTTATCACCTTTTTTTGGTGGGTCATTTGATAAAAGACAAAAATAAATAAAGATAAAATTTTTGACCTAAAGTACATCTCCAATCTTCAAGGTCTTACTTATACCTTTTTGTTTAAATTTAGACAAAGTGATGATGTGACCTAAGACCCAAGGTCATGAAGAAAGTCTTATTTAGACTTTCTCATTTACCCCCACTTAATCATGTCATCTTTTTCTATAACCTTCACCCTTACATTGGAGAAGAAACTTTGGTGGAAAAGTCTTAAATCCTAAGTGTCATACTAATTTAAGACTTTTACCCCTTGCACTGAAGATGTTCTTATAAGAGCATCTCCAATGCAAGGGGTAGAGGTCTTAAATTAGTATGACACATAGGATTTAATACTTTTTTCACCAAAGTTTCATCTCCAATGCAAAGGTGAGGGTCATAGGTAAGATGACATGGCTAAAGTTGGGGTAAAGGAGAAAGTCTAAATAAGACTTCCTTCATGACCTTGGGTCATAAGTCCACATCATCTTTTGTGTCTAGATTTAGACAAAAAATGTAAGATAGGACCTTGGGGATTGGAGATGGATTTTAGGCAGAAAGCCTTTCTCTTTATTATTTTTTGTCCTACAGTAAATGACCCACACCCAAAAGGTATAAATAAGACATCCACATAGGATGACCTTGACCTCCAGCATTGGAGATGCTCTAAGAGCATCTCCAAGAGAGGGTGGATCTATTTATTTTAAGTGACACGTAGGATTTTAGACCCCCGTTTGGCATAAATCCATCTCCAACAGTAGTGTCCTACAAGTTAGGAGGGATCAATTACTAATTATGAAGGTGTTCAAGAAAGTGTTATCTACACCTCTGGTTGCACCTCCACGTCATGTTTTTAACCAATTTTCTTTTAATTCTAATGGTTAAACTTCACACTGTTGGAAATGGTTTTTTAGATATGAGGTCCTATATTTACTCTATGTGTAGACCCCATGAATAAAAGGACTAAATAAAAAATCCATGTAGGATTTTTTACACCTTCTATTGGAGATGCTCTAAGGCGTGATTTATGCCGTATAGTTCAGATGATGATTCAACCTGGTGAGAGTTCTGTTGTACTTGGACAGCTGGACTATATATAAACAGATTCGAACCATTTTTTTATTAAATTGATCAGTCAAACTTTTAAAATTACCTAATAATCCCTCCATTATTTTTATTACCTGAAAAATTGTTCTCTAACATCTGTCATTTTGTTCAAAAAAAAATATACCCATTGTTATCTCCACCTTTCCGAAAGAAAATGTAAGTACGATTAAACACGTTTATATTCGTTAATATTTTGGTTTTTAATTAACTTTTCCTCACAAATCCCAATCCGCGTTTCTGCATACCTGTTAGTAATTGTTATATCGTACAGCTTCTCCCAATTTCTCTCTCTCTCCCCCAGAATCATTTTTTTTTGCTTCTGCAATCTCCGAAGTACCATCTGATTTCCCTTCCCTTAATAAACATTTTGTTTTCTTTATTATTATTAGGGTTATTACATCTTGGTAGTCCAAACAGTTCAAAATTCATTCAGTGTTTTCAAATTCTATACCTCAATAAGATCAATCTCTTCTTTTAATTCAGGTTTGTTTTCTTAGTCTTATCATTTTTCATTTTTTAAGCTATTCAGTAGCGAATTTAATCGCTCATAGTTATCTTAATATACTTCATGCATTGAGTTTTTATGGTAGCCATGCTTCAATCAAATATTACTGTTAAGGCTCTGTTTTGATTTCCCTAAAACTGGGAGGTTCTGTTTTGGTTTAAAAAGGGTTATTTTTGGTTAATTTGATCTCTGTTAACTACTTCATATTAACTAGCTCCAATTATCTTCAATTCTCAATTGGAAATAGAAGGTATAATCAGCGATTGAAGTTTCTGCGGATTTTTACTTCGATATTCTCGAAGTAAAGATGAGAGCAGTAATACGCGCTGGACGACATATTCGTTGCGTTTCTTCCATTCCAGAAAGAGAATTATTAAAAACTGGGGTAAGGAGACATATAAGCAGTGAGGTTCAGGGTTCTAATTACAAGCTTTTACGGAAAGACGAGCATGATAGAGGAGTCTTGTATTCTTATTTGCTTTCAAGAGCTTTGTCCAGCCCTGCTGCCAAACACACTTCTGGAGGTTCTTTGCTGACTTTCTATGTTAATAATTCTTTTAATTGTAACTAGTGAATTTCATGAATTGTTGAGGTGATTTGGTTTCTCTGTTCGTTTAATTCAACAGTGGAAGGAGGACGAGGGGGTCCGTTTGTAGAGTATGAAAGACGAATTGCTGCAGGCGAGTTAATGGATGGTGATAGTTGTCAGGTGTGCTGTGTATTTGAGTTTAGATGTTAAAAACTCTATTCATATGAGTTATCTATTCAAACCCTAAAATTGGAGCAAATTCATTGTGTCTGTTTTGGTCTGGTGTCATCTCAAATCAAATAACTCCATGGTTATCATCCAAATGATTGAATGTAAATTTAGCATTAGTGGATGATCAATTTTGAGTGTCCATTTCTGGATTTATGATTATTTGATAGCTGCAAATGGGTGAAACTGCTCGCCATTCACCAATTTAAACCCGTTCATTTTCTTTGGTTTCCTTCATGTGCAATATCCTCATAGTGATGTTTTGTAGGTAGGCACCTTAAAAGAACTTCAGAGACTGTATGATCAGCTTGTTGATTCAGCTAATGCCTGTAAATTGGATAAATACGAAGCTTCCGATAAAGCAGGGAGGTACATTGTCGTTCATTTTCTCTTCTTGTTCCTTATAAAGTCGTGAGATGTATACTACTTAGGTATTTTCATCTTTGATCTCGTGCCTATTGGTTTCACGAATCTGTGTGCTTGACACTGCTTAGTTTTTCTTCTTGTAGGAGCAGGTGGTTTTGGTCTCGTTTAATACCACAATCTTCAGTTTCACCCGTCAAAGGGATTTATCTCTATGGAGGAGTCGGCACTGGAAAAACCATGTTGATGGACTTGTTCTATGACCAATTGTAAGTCTAACAGGTGATTCTTACTAATTGAAGAATGAAGAATTTCGATGTCAGTAAAAGTGCCGTTATTCATTATCATAAACAATGGGAACTGTATGGCTTAAATCGATTCAATGCCACCTTTAGAATACAGATAATAATCGGAGGAAGTCCTTGTGATTCCAATCATCAAAGGAAGTCCTTGTGATTTTCTTTGTGCTGGAGGCAGAAAAAACAAGGAATTGCATAGCATTTAGATTAGTAGAATGTCACCCATATGGTTATTGCGTAACTTAAGTTAACCTCTGAGCAAATAATGTGTAAAATTTCCATTCATAGTAAGGTTAAATTTGTTATACATGGAGCACGATTCTTCATTTCCAGCATATTCATGTCTAACACTAATAATGGTATTTCTTACTTTCCCAGGCCACCCAACTGGAGGAAAAAGAGAATTCATTTTCACGACTTCATGTTGACTGTGCATAGCCGCCTACAAGTAACAAAACAGTTCCTTTCCTTACTTTTTCCTTTAATTGTAACTTATTTATAAGATTAGATACTATATTTCCTTGTTAAAGTGTGACATATTCAGTAGAAAAATGCTCCAGGGTCTGATGCACTGTGCCATACGCCATTCAGAAAGTAACTCTCATTCACTCTTATTGCGTCATAAAATAGTCAAGAGTTACTCTTTTGTGTTATATGACCATGGTATCTATGAACAGTCTTCAAATGCATCTATCATGTATTAAATGGCGAGTTTGTAATTTGTTTATTTTTAGCATTTTAAATTCACAACTTCCGTATTTTGTTGGCACAATTGACACTGCAATTGGTTCTCAAAAAGTTCGATTCCTTTTTCAGAAGCACAAGGGTGTGGCAGACCCTCTTGAAGTTGTTGCAGGAGAGATAGCAGATGAGTCAATTTTATTATGTCTTGATGAATTTATGGTAAGTATTGAATGTTGCAAAATTTTGGTATTGTGTCCATAGTTTAAGTAGTTCGATACGATGTTGCTTTGGTTTGGTGTTTAATTAATTCTTTCTTGTGGATTCTTGTAGGTAACTGATGTTGCTGACGCGTTAATATTGAACCGTCTTTTCAAACATCTATTCGATAATGGCGTTGTAAGAGATTTAAATTTTTCGTAATTAAAGTGCTTAATTATCCCTTGTGCTGTCAAACAATCTAACAACAAATTAGCGTGTTGCAAATGCTGCTGATGGGTAGATTCTTGTTGCCACATCAAATCGTGCTCCAGACAGCCTGTATGAACGTGGTCTGCAGAGGGATCTTTTCTTGCCGTTTATTGCAACTTTGAAGGTATCTAAATTGGTTCTGTTCCAATAATTATTTTTAGCAATAGTTGTAGGTTCTAATTACTGCTTCTGTTTTTCAAATTCTTCTCCTTTTCTTTTTCTTTTGGATTTGTTCGGGAACTTGGTAAAAAGTAAACAATTGGATTTGAAATCTGCTTGGTCCAGAGGCCTGGACCTATTTGTTCCCTTTCTTTCCATTGAATTTAATTTTATGCAAGACCTGTTCTGTTCTCTTACATCTGGTTAGTTACTCTATGAAGGAAAGATGCGTATCTCACGAAATTGGTTCTGCAGTAGACTATCGGAAATTGACTTCGGTAATAAATTTTTCCCTTATTTGAAATGAGTTCTGTTTCGCATTTTAGAAACTGTTTGAGTTCTATCTTTTCATTTCAATTACTTTCATGGCAGGCTCAGTTAGGCTCTTACTTTGTTGGAAAAGAGTTGTCAGCCTTTCTTAAACAAAAGTTCCAAGAGTTGATTGGGGAACATTCAGCCAGTCCACAAGAGGTGGAAGTTGTTATGGGGAGAAAGTTGCAGGTTGATTAAATCTAGCTTCCAATTGTGATTTTGCTACTTTCTTTTTCTTTGTTCTATTTATGTTCGATGGATGATTCTGTTAATCAAACATAATTACCTGAGTACACTTTTTTGAGTTTTTCTTTCTAGGTTCCACTAGGAGCTAATGGATGTGCATACTTTCCATTTGAATATCTCTGTGACAGACCTCTTGGAGCTGCAGACTATTTTGGATTATGTAGTAAGTCAAATCAGTTTTTCTGTATGTTTTTGTCCAGATTGATGAAATAAATTGTCAATGGTTCTCTCTCATAGTAGAAACCCAACTATTGATTTTTTGAAAACCTTGTTAGTCCTCTTTTAGAAAACAAAATGTTTCATGTCACTGTACTTGTGTGAAAGTAAGCACCTTAATTAATCTGCTGTGGGATTCATCAAAGATGATAAAGATTACCTCAATTTGAAACCTGTATTTTTATAAATGGGGAAGTTTTAAGGATACCTTGCTTTCCCTTTCTTTTCTGTTATAATCTTTTCAGCTGTTTTGGAGTTAGTTCCTTCTTACCAGCTAAGAAGATTATATGCATTTGTGTGGTGATTTAATGAATCCTAACAAAGTAGTGGTTTTATAATTTACATGTCAAGTACTGAAGTTGAGATGCTTAATTTTTGTTCTAACAGAATCCCTGTCTTTAGCAGTGTTGCATCTCGTCGTTATGTAATCCTATAGCTAACTAAATTTCGTCTGGCAGAGAATTTTCATACTCTGGCGTTGGATGGTGTGCCAATTTTTGGGCTCCATAACAAGACGGCAGCATATCGGTTTGTTACCCTAGTCGATGTATGTCCATGTTTTTTTTCTTCTGATTATTTATCTAATAAATAATAATTAATATGCATTAGTTTTTAAATGTTCCATTGCCTAGTTTTAGATAGGAGTGATACTTGCTCTCTCTCCAATTTACTGGAACATACATACATAGATGGTTATGAGTCAATTTTTGTGACTGTGCTTCTAGCAAAATCAAGTTACTAAAACAGTTTTTGGACCTTTTGAATCTTGGGTTAGTAGAAAAGTAGGAATGGATGACACTTTCTCGATTATTGAAAACGTCATATGAAAAATACGAGACAGAGTAAGTTGTCTTATTCTGCGTACACCAAAACTGGAATGACATTCAAAGCATGCTTGTTAAATCATGAACCAATGAACTTAATTGTTTGTTTTTGTTATAATCGTTAACAAGGACGATGAAGTACTTCCTTATGTGAACCCAATTTAGCAAGTTGATACATTTTTTTTTTTTTTTGAAGTTTATACTTTTGATTTATTTGGCTTGCAGGTTATGTATGAGAATAAAGCAAGGTTGTTGTGCACAGCAGAGGGTACTCCATTGGAACTTCTTCAAAAAGTTGTTACAATAGCCGATGCTCAGCACATGGCGCCTAGAACCGCTTCGAGGTCAAAGAAAAATGATGATTCTGAACTTTGTGTTGACAATGAATTGGGATTCGCAAAAGATCGTACAATCAGTAGGTATGTAAATCTTACCTCATCAAATTCAATTACTACTAAACGCATTATGTTTGGTGATATTGAGATGAACCTCTTTTGCCCTTCAAAAATGAATTTGCATCTGTTAGGAGCTTGTGTTATTTAATTCACCGTGTATGAAGGTAATTGATATCCGTCCAAGGTGGGATCACAAACAGTTGCGTGAACTTTTTCCAAAAAAAAAAAATCAGCAAATTTTTAGCGAATAAATTAGATTCATCCCGTCTTTTTTCCCCCGATGGAGTACTACTTTATGTGGGCAGTATTTAAATTTTAATCACATAGGGCTATATATAAACTCCTCTAAGACTTAGATGATGGTTTTAAATTTTAATCACATAGGGCTGTATATAAACTCCTCTAAGACTTAGATGATGGTGATATTAAGATGACATGAAGATGAAGTTCTTGTTACAATCTGCTGCTGCATAATGTGCTCTTGTTAACATCAAACCATCAAGGTGCAAACAAAAGAAAATTTCTTGTTGGTGTATTTGTTTCTGGCTTCCTTAAATAATCTCGATAGATACTCTTTCTTTTCAGTTGTCCATGAAGAAGTTAGTTGTCAATTTTTATATTAATTGGTTACTGCATTATCTGCAGGTTAACAGAGATGAATAGTAAAGAGTATTTGGAGCAGCATGCATCCATGTTGGCAGATCGACAACAAGCCTCAGAGGTGAATACAAAGGAGGAATTGATTCAAGCATGATATTACTAGACAAGAGGCATCTTCTGAGCTTCTAACTTACTAATTAGAAAACGGGACCGTTTCTCTTTCCATTGTACAAGCCAATTCTCCTATTTAAAATGATTAGCATTATAAAGAGGCAGATATACATATGCAGAAGAAAGAAAGAACACTGTTGATCATGAGGCTGTAATATGACATGCCTCGGGCTCTTTAATAAATCTGATAAAAAGAATTTGTTGTTTTCTTGTCCATCTGTTCTGTAACGTAACCTTTTCCTTTTCCTTTAAAAATGTAAAATATAGATTTTATTAATGTGCCGAAACGGTTACAATAGGAAGTTCATTAACAACCCAGCCAACAACCTCACTAGGAAAATTATCGTAGAACTCAAAGCACTGCCTAGTAGCTCTTGGTTTGTTTGCCGGAAGAGTCTGTTGCTCCATTTCTTAAACCTGGCATTTTTAGGGGCGACCCCGAAAGAATTAGGGGCGACTAATAAGACAAAAAAAGGTCACCAAAACCTAAAATGAAGCCATCCCTTATCTCATATTTTTTATAATGGCCAAACTACCCTTAATAATGTGAGAATGTTATATATGCCCCTAGTATTCATGGGCTTTGCACGAATAACCTTCAGAAGCAATTGTGTAACGGGCTTAATATCCAACAAGATGTTGATGTCCGTTTTTAACCTCCACTTTATTTAATATGTGGGAACTATAATAGGTTTAGTTTATTCAGACAGTTTTCTCGATAGAATTTTTGAGAGAGAGAAAAAGAAATTCCAGAGAGAGATGAGAGCTGAGATCAGAGAAATTCCAGTTTTCTCTTCATTAATTCTTATTTTTTAAACATGCAATTTTGAATCTAGTTGAATCTAGTTGAATATTTCATCAATCGAAATCGTTGAAGCAGTTTCAGAGTAAAATTTGTTTATTCTCCATTGAAGAAGAAGATTTTCCATTAATTCTGTTTCGGAGTAGTTGTTCTTCAACTAAGGATGTTTCGAAATCATTTTTCAATTCAACTGAATCAGAAGTTTTTGCATATTCGAATCATTGAATCTGAAATCTACTTCAGTTTTTGTAGTGTTACGAAGCTTGATTCATTATTTGATTTGATTGAATCCTCGATTGCAGAGATCTTACGAAGCTTCTTTTCATTATTTGATTTGATTGAATCATCGATTGCAGAGATCTTACGAAGCTTGATTCATTATTTCCAGAGATCAAACATTTTGATTCTTCTCATTATTCAAGTTCAATCTCGTTAACAGGTAAGATTTACTTTTTTGCTCTAATCTTTGTTTTGTTTTAACATTTTGTTCTGAATAATGTAATGCACAAATTGTTTGTTGTGTTCATATCATTTGTGATTAACCGTGAATTTGACATGTTTGTACCTTTTGAATAAATCGTTTTTTCAATTTATGATTATCATTTTGAAACACAATGAAATTGATGACCATTATTCATAATGACCATGGTATTAGCCAGATTAAAATGAATTTTTATCTATCAAAACCTTTCAGTCAATTAGTAGTTTCAGGTCATATTTTTAGTGAATATCAAAACCATTCACAAACTGAATATTAGGTCATATTGTTAGTTTTTAATGTGTATTGTTGGTGGTTTGGTTTTTGTGATAGAACAATGTAGTTGTTAAACCTGTTACATATTGTGTATACTTCATCTTTTTCCACCAATCGCCCTGAATATACTTCTCACGAGGGGCGTTGCCCCGAGTGATTTGCGTCATGACCAGAGTTTAAGCTACAAGACATGTTGAATGACATATTGAATCTCAGGACATGATGTAGGTTACATTTTGTGATCTAACAATATAATAGTTCAACCTGATTACATTTTGTTAGTGAATACAAGCAATTTACCTTTTATATTTTCTTTAGTGAATTGCATCATGACCAAAGTTTAAGCTACAAGACATGTTGAATTGTTTTTTGTTTCTCAGTTTTATGTTTTTCATATTGAATGTTGTTGTTACTGAAAACACATATTGAATCTCAAGACAACTTGTCCAAGTTGCTTCCAATTTTGAAAAAAACTTGTTGCTTCTAGTTGTGGAAACAACTTGGGTTGGTTGCTTTCAATATTTCTCCAAACAACCTGTGGTGGTTGCTTCCATTTTATGGAGGCAACTTGTATCTGATTATCTTTTGCAATTTACTGAGTTTCTTTTTTTGTCAGGTAAATATGGTTGTCGCAGAGATTAATTTTTGCAACTTATGCATCTCTTATGTTATTTCCGAATCAACTACCTTTAAGGAGATGCCAAGTGTTGTGTTACATTCTTAGAGTATTATTTCTCAAGTTTCTTTTGTGATTTTTCCTGATGTTAATGGTGTACTTCAAACCGTTCGGTCTGATTTAGATTTGAATTTTCTTGTTATATACTGCCAATCCAAGAGAATAGAAGTTTTGAAATTCAATGTTCAATTCGAAACTCCTTCTTCTTCTTCTTCTTGTTCTTCATGTGCTGCTTCTTCTTCAGCTTCTTCAAGTTGTGTTTCAACTGACAGTTTGGATTTTGTTGAAGACACAACCGATAATGTTTCAATGAATCAATTATCCACAAGAGAACCAAGAAAGTGTGATGCTTGGGCTGGAATTCTTACCGGTGTTGGTCAGATGTTTGAGGGAGGGAAAGACGAAGTATGTGATGTCATGATGAAGTATCAAGTGGAGAGTGGGTACAAAGTCAAACCTGTGAAGAGTGATCGGAAGTGTTATACCGTTTGTTGCCTTTTCAAAGAAAAAGGATATAACTGGAGGTTCCACTCATCTTTGGTAGTCCTAAACGACCATGCTTTTCAGTGCAAGTCTTTTATATCGGAGCATTCTTGTGGGTTGGCGTGCTCTGATCCTTCAAAGCTTCGAATGACGGAGTCTTTATCAAGAACATCATAATAGATGATCTTAGAGTTTCAAGTAAGCAGAAATCAGCTGCTGACATTCAAGATTTGTTTTTCAGAGAGTATTAAGTTGACCTCACGAACCATCAAGCATATCGTGGACTGAAATTTTGCAAAGAATGTATTTGGGGAGATGATATCAAGTCGTATTCCGACTTCTTGTGGTATGAAGATACCGTGAAGCGTCATAATCCTTTAAGTGTCATCAACTTTGAGTTTAATGTTGAAAACCGATAGTTTGAGAGGTTTTTTATTGCTTTTGAAGCTTGCATCACAGGGTTCAACACCTATTGACGTCCTATGCTGATAATTGATGCTACGTTTCTTACTGGAAAGTTCAGGGGTGATCTTATGGTAGCTTGTGGGAAAACTGGCAACCAAGGTATTATGCATTTTCTTTCCTCTTCTCTTTTTATGATGTGTTTTTTATTTTTATTTTTTGTGTTTCTATCTGAGGTTATACATTTTTTTGTTTCAAATTATAGAGAAAAACCTTTGGTAGAAATTTTTTAGCCGACGTATGTTGTTGTTTTTAAGTTTCTTGTCTAGCATGATGTTGTTGTAGGTTCAGATTTTTGAAAGCAACTTGACCAAGTTTCTTCCATTTTTGGACTTGTGCTAGTTGGTTCCATTTTTCTAGAGACAACTTGTCGTGGTTTCTTCCATTGTGTAATTCGAAACATGCTACCCATTTTTTGTATTAAATTTTTTTGTTTCTTTTTCTTTGCAGAGATATTTCCAGTTGCGTTTGGGCTTATTTCTGGTGAAAATTGTGATAATTAGCGCTGGTTTCTGGAAAAATTGAAGGGAATTGTCGATGCTGATCGTCCGTTGACCATCATATCTGATCGTGGAACTGGACTTTTGAACAATGTTCCTGATATCTTTCCGAATGCTTGGCACTCATATTGCTCGTACCATATGAAAGGAAATATTCCAGTTAGCAAGGGCAAGAGTAGACAAACTGCAGTTAAGTTGTTTGAGTAATGCTACAACTGTCACCAAGGAGCAATTTTTGAAGGCACTATCAAGCATGCACAATCTGAAGGTGTTCTCTGTTATTGATTGGATGAAGAAGATCCCACTGAAGAATTGGGATGCTCATGAGTTTCTTGGGGAAAGGTTTGGAGATCTTACATCCAATATTGCTGAAAGCTTTTATAACTTGATTAGGCATGAAAAGCGACTGCAAGCTATTGAGTTGATTGAATGTATTCGTGCTTGGACAATGGAGACAATGTGGAAGAGGAAGCTCGCAGCTAGAAAGTGGACTACAAGATTTACCCCCAAGATGCAAGCAAGGTTAGATAAGAGGATAACTGACTGTCATAGATACAAGGTGTGACGAGCCAGTGAAAAAGTAATTGAGATCATAACTGATACCGGGAAGCATACTGTTGACTTGGACTCCTAGACTTGCACTTTCCAATGGTGGCAGAAACACAACTTCCCCTGCAGTCATTCCATGAAAGCTATGGTGCAGATTGGTGAGGAAGAGGTATACAAGCACATCATACCTTACTACACAGTCGAATACTACAGAGGCCTGTATTCAAAACATATCTATCCCATTCCTGATGGAGACAAGCCGGATGAAATTTCTCGTACTAAATACGTCATGCCACCCCCTGTTGGACCAGTTGGAAGACCAAACTCTGTTCGTAAACGGAGTTACCGTGAGAAATTTCGCAAGAACAGAAAGTTTGGTCATTGTGCAATGCTTGTATACCATAATCGTAGAACATGCCGGAGTGCTCCATTGGCCCCTCGCCCACCAATTTTCAAGGATCAGCCAATTTTACAGAATGATGTTCCTATGAATCTCTCAACTGCATTAGACTTCTCAACTTTTTTCATTTATTCCAGTTTGTTTTATGTTTTTTTCTGAACTTTTCTTTTATGTTTTTCTGAAATTCTTATTATGTTTTTGTGAACCTGGTTTGTCTTTAAATTATAATGGTACACTTTTTGTTCAACTTGTTATACTGCAGTTGTTATGAAATCATTTTTGTTCTTCAGTTTCCTGCAGGGTCTGTAATCTTTTTTTTTCATGGAAATTATGTTGGTTATGGCCACAGATTTAAACGCAACTTGTTCTAGTTGCTTTCACATTTGGAGGAAACTTTTACTAGTTGCTTCCATTTTATGGAGACAACTTTTGCTAGCTGCGTCCATGTGGGAACAACTTCTGCAAGTTGCTTCCATTTATGGTGACATCTTTTGCTAGTTGCTTCCAATTCAGAACCAACTTCCTCAAAAAGAGTTGGATTGCAACCCATTAGTTCCTGTATGATTTTTTTGGTGACAACTTTTATTAGTTGTTTCTATTTTTGGAACAAACTTGAAGCAAGTTGCTTCCATAGATGGAGACAACTTGAAGAAGTTGCTTTCATTTAAGTACACAACTTGAGCAAGGGTCTGTCTGTATTTTTTATCCATCTCCCTTTTTACCTATGTATACCTGCAACCATATAGAAATATTGTAACACTGAATATAATAGGGAAATAATCAAACTATTCCAACTTTAAATAGACAATAGTAAGAAGTGTACTTTAATTAGATAATACCAACATAACGTTTACAACTAATAGTAATCTGTAGTTCAATCAGATAATACTAATAAGTGTACTAGATAATACTAACAAATGTAGTTCAATCAGATAATACTAGATAATACTAACAAATGTAGTTCAACTGTAGTTCAATCAGATAATACTAACAAATTTTCCTTTTCAATTAGTCCTATTGAGAGTATACTACCACCGGACCGAAATATGTTCCTTTCTGATGCTTCCATTCATCAGTTGAATTCAAGATGCGGAATGCCATCTTCACCCTTTTTTATGAAACTTTTCAACATAAGCATTTGTTCTTCCTCCTTTTAGAATTTCGAAGTTCTCGAATTTCACCAACGTCTTTATAAACCAACAAACAAATAGTGCGCAGTCAGGGTATTGTTGTTGTTGAAGCACTGCATGAATCTTCAAGGTTTCAACTATCAGTGCACCATCTTTGTCCATGTGTCCCATTTCATTAAGAACTTTACTTAATGGCTTTGTCAGGTCATGAATTTGTCTTGACCATGCTGGATTATGCTTCATTGAGTTGCATACCTTCCATATGCCTCGGTCTAGCACCAGCAACACCCAGTGGTACGGCTGTATGTCCTTGTACATGCACATTGGAATCAATAACATCTTGTTCGTGCAATCGAATTGGTAATGTTGTCTTACATAATCTGCAACTGCGCTTGAGTGTATTGCAAACTCATCTCCATTGTCTAATGAAGATTGTACGAGATCCTGCATTAATGTAAAAGTTTTCCGTTCACATTTTCATTCATCATAGTATTATGTCATCATCTTATACAAAATTTTATTATCTTAACATAACGAACTAATATTTTCTATTTCAGGTGGTCATAAACAACAAGAGTAGTGACGATGTAATAAGAATAACAACAAGTTTTTTTATGGACACTTATGATAGATTAGAAGGTAATATTATCAAATGAAAAGTAAAAAAGTTACTTACCAAAGTATTTGTATTTAGGATGACATGCTTGCCGTATCCATTAGCAGGAGCCTTTTCCATCTTTCCCTCTAGAATAGTGATGTAATAATCAATGATATCACTATCGATATTATTGTTATCCAGTAGATTTTGAATGTACATCTTATCAATGTGAAACTTATTATCCTTTCAAGAATAATCCATCTCCCTACATAACCCAACAATCGTAAACAACACAACAAAATATTCTAAAGCAACTAGTTGAGGCAACTTGGGGAAATTGCTCCCACATCTTGAGCCAACTTCAAGAAGTTGCTTCCTTATATGGAGCAAACATACACAAGTTGCTTCCAACTTTTTGGATTATTCACCAAGTAGTTTCATCTTTTCAATTCAAGTTTTAAGTATCTACTCTAAACTTTTTGAAGTATGTACTCTAAGTAGTTTCATCTTTTCAATTCAAGTCTGGTCTTGTTTTTGAGATAGACATAAAATGTATTAACTGAGAAGTAAATCTTTTTCGTATATTACCTTTCTGTGACATCCTTACAGAATTCCTTGAGAATTTCTTGTTCCTCTTTACTGCACGATTCCCAAAGCTCAAGAATTTTTGCATCCTTGAGTGGTTTTGGTTGTGGGGGTGTTGCATCGATGTACTCTATTGACTACAAATCAATAACCTCACTGCCTTGCTCTTTCTTGTTCTTCTTTGGGTGTAAACCTGTTCTAGTAAATCCATCGGCCAATGGTTTCCGTTTCCTCTGCCTTGGATTCTTCTTCACTCTTCTGATAATAGAACCAACACCAGTTTTTCCTTTCTCTTAAACTTCTTGCTCTTCACTCTCGTCTTCTTCATCAGATTATGGTTGTTCAATTCTTTGAGAAGCTGGGACTGGTGCTGCCGGAGAATCCAAATGCAAATCAAAAGTCGGACCTTCATTGGATTGGTTTTACATAAATGCTTCTTTCTTGCTTGGTGGAATGTATTGAACAACAAATATTTCAACTGCATTCTTCTCTTCACCCTCTACTTCCCTGCAATTACATCAAAGCACAGAGGGAGGAAAATTTTCATTAAAATCACAACAAACTCAAAACAAGTAGAGGAGACAACTTTGAGGAAGTTGTTTCCACAGTTGGAGCCAACTTGAAGCAAGTTTATTCCTAAACTGAAGACAACTTCATGAAGTTGCTTCCATAAATTGAAACAACTTGACCAAGTTGCTTTAACATATTGAGAAAACTTGGACAAGTTGCTTTTCACATGTATCTACTCTACCAAGTGTCATGTGACAATTATAACAAGTTGCATTCAAGTATAATCTACTCTAACAAGTGTCATATGTGATAAAAATAAATGTATATACCTTTCTGTTGCATGCTCTTGCTCAACTGGTGCAACTGGAGTCGCCTTTTCTTCCTCCTTTCTAACAGGATCTTCATCCATTGCAACCACACTTGTTCTTTAAATTGGCTTTTCCTCCATTGCAACTGGACTTTCCTTTGTTTCTTCATTTACAACTGGACATTTATTGTCTTTTTCTTCTTCTATATTGCCTTTCTCTTGCTCTATGTTAGCCAACTATTTTTCAGTTATACCATCAATGTCCACTTGCTGCATCAACTCATCATAACTATCTGGCATATCTACCTCGCCTGAATATTTCCTGTAAATCGGCGCTTTTACTGCAATTAATGGTGTTGCCTCTTCAACAATAGAGACTTCTTCTTCGCTCACCTGCATTGTCTCATCTGCATTTTTAGGCGCCTTGACTTCCTCATTTTCTGTTGCCTTTACTTGTTCAAAATCTTCATTTGATGCTCTCATTTCTTCCTCAGTTTCACCTACTTCCTTAGTCGCCTTGACTTTCTCTTTTTCTGTCGCCTTTACTTGTTTAAAATCTTCATTTTCTTCTCTCTCTTCTTCCTCAGTTTCACCTGCTTCCTCAACAAACCCCTTTTGTGTTCCAGCTGCTTGCTCATTTTCCTCTTCGCTCATTTTCATTAACTGATCTTCATTTTATTTTGCATTTCCTTGTGCATCATCTTTTTTAATGTCACCTACATTGTCGTCAGATTTATATGTGGAGGACTGTCGATTGCTTGTTTCTCCATGAAACCTTGCACTCCACTCCTTGTACTTCTACTCCCTTGAGAGGTTTTCTGGTTGGTTCTTCAATTCCTCCCAATCTTGCAAGTTCTTGTAAACCTCAGCCATGTGTTTCTTTTGATCATCTCTCAACTTTATCTTATCCTTGTTAGCTTCATAAATGCTTCTAAGGAAGTAGCTGTCAGCGAGGAACTTTCTCAAGAATTGATCTCTTCCATCAATCCTATATGATATCTCTTGGAGTGCATAGTTTTCATCTTCAAGGAATGCGACATTTAGCCTCCCTTCTGCAAGTGTATCATAAAGTAGGTTGTTGAAAACTTTTTCTATTTGTAATTCCTCTTCCAATTCTTTCAAGTAAGTCAGCCCTTGATCATGTGCTGATAGTTCTTCTCGAATGCCATCCGTAAACTGAAAAGTTCCATATTAGTCAGCATTTTTTCTTCAAAATCAGTGGAAAGTAATATACAACTTGAGCAAGTTGAATCCAGAATATAGAGACAACTTTGCACAATTTGCTTCAACTTCTGAAACCAACTAGATCAAGTTTCTTTCATTTATAGATCAAACTTGATCAAGTTGCTTCCACATTTGGAGCAAACTTGAGCAAGTTGCTTCCATGTTTGGGGAAAAATTGAGCAAGTTGCTTCCACATATGCAGTTTCATAACACTAGGAAATGCAAATGTTGAGCATTTTGTAAACAGTAAAGACTAAAGCAACATAAGAATTTTTACTTACAATAAAGCCTTCGGGGAACACCATTTTCCCGTATTTATCTTTCTTTTCTACCGTTAACTTATTGCAGAATTTCAGTTGGTGCCACCTAGTGAGTCTCGGAGTCGAATGTTCAAATCCTTGTCGCTTCGGGTGGTAGTTGCTATGATCCAAAAACCAATACTGAAAAAAACATTTAAAATGTTAGTTAAGTTTCTCAAAACATTTAGATCAAAAGTAACTTGTGAATAATTTTCATTTTGTTTTTACCAACAAAAGTGGTGTGGCCACAACAATAATTTTTCAAATACGTTTAGATCAAAAGTAATTTGCCACCTAGTACACGTTTAAGACTATCTTTTCCTTTTGGATTTTTAATACTATCCATCAATAATTTCACTATGTAGTCTGGCCACGACACTCTATGCATGGAGAAAAAGTATGGAAACCATTTTTGAGTAAAGTAATTTCCACCAGTATCCGTGAAAAAAGAACACGGTGCACAACCATATGCCAAAGAAAATCAGAAACAACTCAGGCTCCTTTCCATTTGTAGCTTCTTCTCTCAACACCGTATCAATTTGTTGTCTTGTAACTTTGTATTCATTTCCTTCTGTTGGTGGGAAATGTTTATGCAAGAATTTGATGTGCCGCGCAGTTACTTTACTCAATTTCTTCTTCAATTCAACATATTCAAGCATTCTTTGCACATTGAAGAAAACAACAAAGTCATCTGCTGTTGGAACAAAAACCTTATTATTAAATATAAATCCAGTTTCCACCTTCTTCTTTACTACTGTGCTATCATGGAAATTTATAATCTTCTCTACAGCTCCAGGAATCTTAGTGTATACATCTCTTTCAATCGTTACGTCTTTTGGAGGCCTATTTTCTGGTTCTTCTCTAAAGAATGGTTCAATAAAACCCCAAAACGGAGACTCTTTTAAGGCTTTCACATTGAAAAGACGAGGGTACCCAAATACACCACAATCTTTAAATTATCCACCTATAAGTCCTCTTACCGAAAGTTATTGTCTATAGAAAAAGTCGAGCCAATACGACAAATCGGTATTCACACTTTGTGTGATCGTCTATGGATACGAGATCGAGACAGTCAAACTCAATATAAAAAAAAGTATATCAAAGAGTTATATCTCAATCTCTTAATTCAGTCCGCAATCAAACAAATAATAATTTGCGTGCCCGATTGAATATAAGAGAAATAAACTTGAACGGTACCAAAGACCAATGTTCAAGGATCAATCAATTTCAATCAACAACCAAAGGTTGGATTTACCAATTGATCGATTCAACGCAAAACCTGTTGTTGATGGGTGAAAACTACTCCTGCAGAATTTGGTAATTTGGGGTGTGGATGAGGAATGAATCTAAACCTTCAACAAATGCACTCACTTGCGGTGAGTGCTTGTAGATTCGAGAGATCAATGTGCAAGTCCGGCCTAAACCAAGAAATGGCCGTTCCGGACTTGTTTCGGTCACAAAGTGAAGGAGATGGGGTTGATCTTAGGGAGGGAAGCGAAGAAGGTGTTGAGATTGTGAAGATGTTGGCTTGCTTATGACTTGTAACAGAAAGATGAGCAGGCTTGCGGTTGATGCAAACAGGCTCTGAGTGTTTGAATACGGTTCTTTTGTATTAACACTTGGTTTCTGTCGACTGAACTTGTATTGTTCTGTCGTCTCTTGTTGTTGTTTGAAATAGGGCGGAGAACCTATTTATACAAGTCATTGAGCCTCATTCACGTTTCTCGTGGGAAGTGGAGGTAGCGGAATGATGGAGTAGTGGAGTTGTGTGTCGGTGATACACGACTAGTCTTGCCCACTTCTCCAGTTCATCTCTAACCGTCCATGACTTCCTAACACGTTCTTGTGATGGCGTGTTGCACGCTGCACGCTGTAAACCGCCGCACCAATACCCCGCAAGCATCCCCCGCTTTGTGACATGATTGATGTCCGGAATGTGGATCGTGGATCCACGAAAGATAGCCCGTAATGCTTTGAATTGAATAATTGCGTTATTCGGAAAGTCGATACTTGTGAAGTATCGTGTGTATTTCATGCAGTCTGCGCATTGTGGTGTGGTAAGGTGATAGGTAATGACGCCTTGCGGCCGATTGACTCTGACCGGGGTTGTATAACCAAGTCTGGTGAAGTTGGACGGATGAGATGAGCCTTGAGACACTCATCTGCGGCCGTTAATGAATATTAGGTTTTTTGAAGAGGTGCGCAAGCATCACTCTCCAGCTTGGTCGAAACCAAGCATGGGAAGGATTTTGGAGAGGACCAACCATACATACGTGTTGACGGCATGATGGTGCGGGTGCACCTGTGTTCCGTTCCCTCATGAAAGCGCGATCCGGGCCACTCAATTTGACCGTCAAAGAGGAGCGGTCGAGATTGATTTGCGGCGTAAATCTCTTACCGCAAAGAAGCCGCGCGCCATGCTCTCTTCCGGCGGGTTTTCCAAGACGACCTAGCTTGGTCGGTCTTGGCCGGTTGGTTTGGTGTGTAGACGGTAGGCTGATGTTCACGCCTATGTCTTACCGTCTCATGAAACGTGATCTAAGCCACCCAATTCGTCCGGTGAAGTTGAGTGGTCGAGATCGATTACAAGATGGATGATTCTCTCACTACTCTAAGTGTGCTCCCTTCTCTCTCCCTTTTTACTGGTCTTTACCTCTACATGGTCTCTATTTATAGTCACAAATGATGATACATCAATACTACGATGTTGGGCATGGTGTAGCTTTTTTGATATTCTTCTCGTGCGTCCAGCTGATGCTTCAGCCGATCTTCTCATTTGTTCGAGTCGAGATATCGGCCAGGAGTGGGGTGTCCTCATCCGATGTCGTTTGTTTGGTGGAGATGACCGACGCGCCTTTAGGTCCTCGGCCGGAGTCTCACTTTGATGAGCTTTTCTTATCTCTTCACCAACTCACACATTTATTATCCTCGAACCCGATGAGCATCACATCAGAACTTTTCTCTTCTTTATGCTCGACCTCACGGGATGCCTCAATTCCTCTTTTCTCACGCCCAGATCTCGGTGAGACGATTCAATGCTTGTGCTTGTTTACTCTTGGTACATCCTCGTCCTGGTGATGGTTCCACCTGTCCCTGTGGATTATTTGCACATACATTTATGTTCCCTTCTTCCCGCTCGTGATCGGCACGAGGAAGAACCGCCTCGTCTTCCCATGTCCTCGGTCATGCCCGGGTTTCACGCCTGCGTCGTTCCCCACTCTCTTCGCTTATTGCAACCGGTTTACCTTCCTCGCCCCGGTTACCACGAGATGAGGTTTATAAAGTCCGACCTTCCTTAAACCTTGGTTTTCTTTACTCTTTCCTTCGCAGTTTTTCTTCTCCCCTTCTATGTTTTTCTTTCACTTCTTCTTCATCGTCATTAGTTATTCTTTCAACAAAGTTTCCTCCCTTCTTCTTCACTATCTCGAGTTTTCTTCGTTTCCGCTGCAATGAATCCTCGATTCCAAATCGTATCTTCACTTCTCCCGCCCGTTTCCTCCACTAACTTCCATGGCGTCTTCAACTCCTTCCATGACGGAAAAGAGGGTGCGTGAGTTATGTCTTCTCTCGACGAAGACGGTGTACCGCTTGATTCCCTTCTGTTGTTGAGAGCCGCTTCCGAGCATGATTATCGTGCTTTGGATTCCATCTTTCTCGATAATCCTTCTTCGTTTTCATGTAGGGGTGATAAGAGAATCTCATAAAGACTTGTCGGATGAGCAATTCATCCAACGGTTGAAAAGACGAGTTCAACCTCCATGGCTATGGGACGTCGGCTCTTGTCGGGCCAAAGAGGCGTTTTGAAGAAGGATGATGTTCTAAAGTTTCGCACTCGGGCGAGGCGACTCATTGTCACCGTGGGCCGCTTAGAGCTCGGGTTGCGTTTTTCTTTGTACGATCCTAGCCGTTCATTTTGGTATGAGGCTCTTCAATATCCGCCCGTCCCGCAGTGCCTTGGCTCGGTGGAATGGCAACACCTTTCGTATCTTGTCCGAAAAGTGGAGAGACGCAAATGAGGCGAATGTACTCCTACCGCTTTGTCCACTTACGATCCTTCTCAAAGTGCTTTTACTGCTACTCTCGCTAGTTTTGTCGATAATTAGCGAAGGGGCCCCTTTCACCGGTGATCCGCCTGTTTGCTTTGCTAGCCCTCACCGCATAAGACTCTTCCTGAAGGTGTCAAAAAGCTTTTATTGGGAAGATCCCGAGGGTAAGAGTTACAAAGGCATGCCCGCCATACTAGTGACGCGGCTTGGGACCGAGTTCCTTTGGCTATTTACTGGTTCTCTCTCGAGTGGCAAGCTGCCTTCTCCCGTGGAGTCTTATCCTTCCGGGTGGTCAATGTTGATCGAGTAAGTGTTTTCCTAATTTTTGATTTAGCCGGAATGGCTCGGGCGACTAGTAAGGTGACGTTTTAATTTTTGTGTTTTCTGACCTAAGTCCCGTGAGCGTTCCTTCCGAGTCTCTCGTTCTTCAAGAGGGATATGGGTTCTGCGCATGAGCCGAGGAGGAGACAAAGGTAACAAATATCTTTGCTCCCTCTTTGTAGTATATGTACTTTGACCTATTTGTTGCCTTGAATGGTTTCGACATCCTGCTCATGTGCGGGGGCGAGAGTTGATAAAGTCAGGTGGTGCTTGGCAGAGATGGTGAGGATCTCGAGGATCTGCCTTTATCGCATTTCATGAGGGAAGTCTCCTCATAAAACTTCGATGTTTCGTCTACCCTTGTAGGTGGGAAGCCTAGTGGGAAGGGTAAGGAGACCAAGGCGACTTATCCGCCCGGTAAAATGCCTCACAACCCGGTGGTAGAGGGATTGTTCTTGCGACGGTGTTGTGTATCCCTGAATCGATGGTGATGATGATGAGGATCTTTTTGATGGAGAGGATGAGGTCGATGGTGGTGAAGAGGAGCCGAAGCGAACGGAGAAGTCTGGTGGTGGTGGAAATGATGTGGTTACTCGTGATGAAGAAAACATCGCTTATGGGAGCGGATTGGCTTGTTTCCCTTTCTCATATGGTTCCTAACTCAGCGAGCACTACCTGTTTAATGCTCCAGGAGCCCCTATGTGTAATTCCCTTGGAGCTCTTATTTCTCACCCGCCTCTCTTTCGATGAAGATAAGATCAAGGCCGTCTGCGTTGTATGATCTTTGGTCTAAAGAGCACTTTCGATCTGTTGCAGTGAGTTGTGTTGATCGGGTTATGCATTGCGCCATGGGGTAAGTGCTAATGCTGTTGGTGTTTGTAGGATATCAATCGTTCGTTGTTAAATGCCGCCATTCGGTGCAAGGAGATCGCTGAGAGAGGGCATTCGTCTCTTATTGCGGCAAGAGGCGTGACGATCCCGTGAATTTGGAGAAGCAACTAGCCGACCCAAGGTAGTTACTTTGCTTTCAACTCGTTTATGATTGATTCTGTGGTGCGATATCACGAGTTTAGTACTACCTTCCAGCAAAACTTCTAGTGTGGAAGTCTGACACACACGGTATCGCTTGTTAAAGAGGGAAATTGACATAGAACGGGATCATGTTTCGAATTTACAACAAAGGATTGTCAATAAGGATGATAAAATTGATCGTCTGGGAAAACCGAGATTGAAGATCTTCAAACCTGTTGCATCGTTATGTGACTTTGAGTATGTCCCCGAGGAGATCTATAATCTTAGGCGAGCTTATCTTGAATCCGGGGTATCGCTGCCGACAAACGCTTTGGCGGAAGTAACTTAGAAAGTCGATTGGATAGTTAAGGCTTTGAGTCACGGGATTTGCACGCGGATCGCATTCAATTTAGGGAGAAGAGTCTTTGCCTAAAAGTGTAGTCCGAAATCTCTTGAGAATCTTAGAGAGTCTAAGAAAGTCTACGAGGAGTTGGGAGTGGGTTGAGCTCGGTTATCGAGGTTTCAAGCTAGCACACTCTCGGCGAGAGAGGCGAATGAAATGATCATAAGAAATATTTCCCCTCAATGAATTTAACGAACAACGCTTCTAGAACATCTCTAAGATAGCTTCCCTTGAGTGTTGCTTATGCAGTCCGAAGAGACCGTTAGAGTAGTCACCCCTTTACTTGAAGGTGGTGTCCCTTGTATTGTGTTTTCATTGTTGTTGTCTGATGTTGGTGTTATGTTACTAACTGCCCCGTGTTTTTGTTTACGAAGGAAGGTAACATGTTTGGAAGAGGAGAATGCCCGCGGAAGGGAAAGAGATGCAAATTGTTGGCGAGGGAAGCTCAATTACTCGGTGCGTTAGCCATCACTGAGAGCGAGCGTCGATGTAGGCGACACCGACCTTCGTCACCGAAAAGGCGGGTTTAATGACGAGCTCGTTTCAAAGTCAAAGCGGGTGTAAAGCGTTTCTTGATAAGAAGACGGCCATCTTTCACGCCAAGAGAAGCTGATTCCTGGGTCGGTTCCTCCCAAAGAGTAGGCTCATCTTTTTGTAGCTACTGCGTCGCTATTTCGCCCTTTGTATTGGGTTGTAATTCGCTCGAACACCTTTATTTTCTCATACACTTTCTTTTAATGGGGTGATGCGTCGCAAATTGGGTTGTTTTTCTTGCTTCCTGACATTGCTATTCACGTTAATGTTCTTACTGATGTTGTGCCGATAATATGTGGTTTATTTTTACGACTAATTTGTGTGTACCTGCATAAACATGAGTAGATCAGTTAATCGTAAATGTCGTTTGCATCGAACACACTCAACGAGGGAGGTCATCGGGCCCAATTCCATGTCCCGATTGGAGGTATCTCATCACCGTCTTTCCAAGATCTAGTGGCAGGTATTTGGTCCTTCCTAATTTCTATGGGATCGATATCCCAAGAAGTTATCAATTAACTTTCTTGGGCAAGTGATTTCGGCCACTTGCAAGGGAGCAATTTTGCTGCTTTCATTTTGTCGAGGGCTCATGCCTCGACACCCGCCACCGGTTTCCAACCACCGGGGGCCCTAGGGCTACCTCGGCACTTTCACACTCGCCATGTCGCCACGGTTCGAATAGCCAGGTCTTAGTGTAAGTACGCCCGACACTTGCACAATACCATCGCCACGGGTTCGAAAGCGACCATTCGAGTGTAAGCCTCCCCGACACTTCTGCACAATGCCCGCGCCTCGGGTTCGAAACGGCCATTTAGACGCAATTGTCACATTTCCAACCCCACGTGGCCTTTCAAGGAAATAACCCGACAATATATCATACCCGCTCTTATGGGTGATATATCTTTCTTTAGTCGCTTAGCATTCCACGGTCGTGGCTCGGGTGTTCCGTCCGGTTTTAGTATCTTGTATGCTCCTTCACCGACCTTCTGACAATGGTATAGGGTCCTCCCCATCGTCTTTGCTAGTTTTCCATTTTTTATCACGTTCATAATCGGTAGATCCTTTAGCACCAACTGCCCACTGAACTCTCTGGCCGGACCCGCTTTGTTATACTCTCGTTGTATTCTTATTGCAATTTTCCATCTTTGCGGGGCCATCTCTTGTTTCTTCTAGGTCGTCAATCTTGGCCACGATAAGATCTGCCGAGATGTTTCGCCTCCATGCCTCGGTCCTTGTTGTAGATATCATCGCCTCTGTTGGAAGGATAGCTTCGGTCCCATAAGTTAACATGAAAGGCGATAACCCGGTTGCCTCTCTGCCCCGAGTTGTATGCCCACAAAACGCTGTAAAGCTCTTTTCGCACCATTCTCAAGTATTCTCCAATCCAAGCTTCTTTCTTTAAGTTGTCGCGATGGTTTTTTTGATCTCGACTGTCCATTACTCTAAGGGTAAAGGGGTGTAGACTTGATCTTTCGGATGTTGTAGGTATTGAATAGCAAGTCGATATTCTTACCTAAAAAGCTGTTTTTCCATTGTCCGAGACGATTGCCGCTGGTACTCCAAAGCGACATATGATGTGCTCCCAAATGAATCGAAAAACATCTCTATCCCGAATATACTTCAATGGAGCGGCCTCTACCCATTTAATAAAGTAGTCGGTACCCACAATTAAGTATTTTGTTTGCCCCGATCCGACATGCAATGGTCCCACGATGTCGATCCCCCATTTGGTGAAAGGCCAGGGCTGATTATCGAGTTTAGCGTCATGATGCGTGTATCTTCTTTCCAAATTTTTGATATTCGTCACGTATGAGGGCCATATGCTTTGCATCCTCATTCATGTAAGGCCATAAATATCCCATGGTTTTGGCTCGCGTTGCTAGGCTACGGCACCAGCTGTGGTTTCCGCGGCCCCATAGTGCAATCGTTCAAGATTGTGTGCCTCTTCTTTACTCGGGCATCTTAATAATGGTCCTGGTATGATTTTACTCGCAAAATGCCATCTCGGAGTTCATATGCGGCTGCTTTGCTTTTGATTTTGTTGATCTCGGGTCGCCCCTTGGGCATTTTCTGTCTCGAGATATTCGTGGATTGGTTTTCGCCAATCATCGGCCTTATATCTTGATCGGTAGTGGTTCTTCCTTTACGTGTGCGCCGATGTCTGCTTTGTCTCGAATAACGATGGCATTAAGATTCTCATAGTTACGATGCCCTCCAACACTTGTCGTTAGCATGGAACGATGTATGCTAGAGCGTCACAGAGTGGCGGTTATCTTTCATCCTGAGATATCTTAGAAACTTGATGTTTGGTATTCGAGATGTAGAATTGGGGCGAGTTCCCAATATTTTTGTAACAAGGGGTCATGTATAGCGTCATCGCCGGGCTGATTTGTCGGAAAACTAGCCGAGAGTCACTTGTTAGTCTTACGTATTGAATTCCCATCTCCACTATCAAAGCGGACGTGTATCACGGCTTCGTATTCCGTGACGTTATTGGTCGCCTTAAATTCGAGTTTAAACGAGTATACCATCTTTTCCCTTTGGCGTCGTGAAGACCAATCCAAGGCTGACCCATCTCTACGTTGGATGATCCTCGTCCCAAAAACTTCCAATCGTGTCGGGTTACAAGTCTCGAGTAAGTTGGACGGATCCTCTTGGTCTTCCTCCATTCCCGAGGATGTCTTCTACTTCGTCTTCGTCGCTCAAGGGAAGTGCGAAAAGTCGACCCATTGCCACCGTGCTTTTACTCTTTGTTCGCATCTCATATAAGATATCGAACTGTTTGATCTGTGCGCTCCACTTGGAGATTCGCCCGACACATTGCATTGTCGAGGTACTGACTTTATGGAGGATTTGGTAAGCACCAATTTTGTGAGTCTGGAAATATGTCCGAAGTTTTTGTGTTGCAAACACCAATGCTAATATTAATTGCTCGATTACTGTGTAATTCTTCTCCCACTGGGTTCATGGTTTTGCTTATGAAATATAAGAGGCTTTTCCTCCCCCTACATTCTTGACTAGGACGCCACTAATAGCATAGCTGATCGCCCCAAGATATAGGCTCGAGGTACCTCCTTGGCTCGGGCCTTTGTAATACCGACAGCTCGCGAGATGCTTTTAAATCTTCCTGGAAAGCTTCTTCACATTCCTCGGTCCATTTGAACTTCTCTCCTTTCCTTAATGTCAAGAAGTCCTTGCACTTGTCGGATGATCGGAGATGAATCGCCCCAAGGCTGCCAAGTTCCTATTTAACCGTTATACATCTTTAATCGTCACGGGTGATGGCATTTCTACAATCGCTGCGATCTTATCCGGGTCGACTTCGATACCTTTGTCGGTAATGATGTACCCTAGAAACTTGCTCGAGGTAACCCGGAAAGTGCACTTAGCAGGATTCACCCTCATCTTGTATCTTCTCATGGTTTGAAATATGTCTCGGAGGTCGCCCATGTGGTTGGTGGCCACCTTGCTCTTGACACATGTCGTCCACATATACCTCAATGGTGTTGTGTATTTTATCTTCGAACATGTCTTCTACTAATCTTTGGTAGGTGGCGCTGCCGTTTCTCGGCCCAAACGGAATTTTGGTGTAACAATATAGCCCCCTGGGTGTGAAAAAGGATGTGTGCTCTTGGTCCTCGGGGGCCAAGGGAATGCAGTTGTATCCCAGTCCCGTCCATGAGCGTTATTGCCTTATATCCAACTATGGATTCTACTAGGCGATCGATCTTTGGGGGGGAAGCTATCTTTCGGGCATGCTTTGTTCAAGTCGCTAAAGTCGATGTAGACTCAACACATCCATTCCTTTTAGGGACTATCACCATGTTAGATATCCATTGTGGATACTTGAGCCTTCCGAATAATTCACGCTACTTGGAAACTTCTTTAGTTCGGGCCTCCACTACTACTTGTAGCTCGGGTGCAATTCTCCTCATCTTTTGTCGAATCGGTTTGAACTTGGGATCTATTTTCAAGTGATGTGAGCAAACTTTTGGGTCAATTCCCTCCATATCGTGCCCAGTAAATACATCCATGTGTTCTTTCAAAAGAGTTATCAATCACTGTGTTTTGTTCATCCGTCAATAGAGTCCTATTCTCACCATTTTAGGCTCTTCCTCCGTGCCTAAATTAACTTGTCGAGTAGATTATAAGTAGAGAAATTGGGCTTTGGTTCATCGACTATTGTCGGCCCCCTTTGATTGCTTATAAGATCTCCTTCTCGCCGACTTCATAGGTGGTGATGGCTTGTGATATCACCTTTTCTAGCTCTTCTCCCGCCCTTATTTCCTTAGCTTTGTCCTTTTCTTGGCGTTTTCTCGATTGCCTTTCTTCATTCTGCCGGATATCTATCTCGTACGCATTGTCGCGCTGCTGGGATCGCCTAACACCTCCACTACCCCTCGATAGGATGGGAAACCGTAATCTTTGGTGGTATGCCGAGGCGACTCCTTTGATTCCTGCGAGGCGAGGGGTCTACCAAGTTGCTTAGTAAGGTGACACAACGTCGACCACACGAGAAGGTGGTGGTGTGTCTAGGAACCCCTCCGTCCAGAGACTCTACAGGGTGACTTCTCCTTTTGGTGTTGTCAGTCGGGTGAAGCGTAGATTCGATAGGTCGGCGGGATTAAGATGTCATCGGATAACTCCATTCTTTTGAAGGTATCGTCGAAGAGGACCTGTTGGAGGCTATGCCGCTGTCCATTAGTATCCTTTTCGGACACCCATTCTTCGATAAGTAAGGTTATCACTAGGGGATCTCCATGTGCTTGACCATTCGACAGGATGTCTTTTGCTGAGAAAGTGATCGGCTGCATCATCCAAGGTTCCATTGGCAGAGTCTTGGCCACACTGAATATTTCCTTTCCCGCTCGATCTCTTTTATGAATCCTTGAAGTGATACCGGTACCCAAGTCAAAACCACGAGTTGCGAGTGCGAGATAATACAGTGTAACCGGGTACCATGATTGATTCTTATTTGATGCCTTGGTGCGTCGGGCTGAAGCCGATTTCGGCGACGTCTTAACAATCCGCAAATACCCATCTCGGATCGAGATCTGGACGATATCTTTTACCTCCCGACAATCGTTGGTCGAATGGCCGCAAATTGGTGATAATGGCAAACTCGGATGGTTCCTTGTTTCCAACTGATTCCCCTCGTTTCGGGTATGATGTCGTTTCTTTTTTCTACTTCCTTGAATATTTCTTCCAATGGTGCATTTAGTGGAGTGTAGGATGCGGGTTCGATGGCGAGGCTTCCTTGGCTTTCTCGACCCAAATTTTCTTGTTCGACTCGTGATGTTGTGTGCTCGGCCTCTTCTCGGGCAGCTTAGGATCTTCTCGTGGGATTGTCTCTCTTGTGGTGTTTGCTTCTTGTATTCCCACATCTGTGCTCCCTTCCTGTATTTCTTAAGGGCGTGTGTAGTGTTCTTGCATCTTCTGATTTCCCTTAACGTTTTGCAAGTTTCTCGGTGTACATTGCTATCCAAATAGAGATCGGCTTGCCCAATGAATTTTCGAACCCAGAAGATCTGTTGATCGGCCAGGGTACCTTCAGATGTCGGTACACAACTTCCTCCATCATCATTAAAGAACCGCAGCGGTTCCACTGAATCTTCGTGCAAGCGTAAAGAGCTTATTAACTGCAGGCCGGGCTATCTTTGTTATACATGTAAGTTCCAAGGAGCGTTTCCACCAGGTAGCATAATTGCCAGCGGAGTTCATGGTAGGTGTAAACCATTTCTTTGCCTCACCTTCCATACTTGCTGAAAAGAATTTACATATGACCACATCGTACTTCGTCCATTGTAACGGGGACATCTTGTTGTTGATGGTGGTTTTTAGACAAGGGTAAAATTGTAAAACCCCATGACCTAGTGTTACCCGCAACACATTGAATAAGAGCATTTAACTCGTGTGTAAATAATTAATAGGGTATTTTTCAAAATACCCATTAGGTTTTCAACCACGGAACCTTAATTCCAAAACCAAGCGCATCTGCGCACCATGGCAACAATGCCAAACCAAGCCGCATCTTGCGCACCATGGCAACAATGCCAAGTCAGCATCTGCGCACCATGGCAACAATGCCCGGTAGCATCTTCTGGCTGCACCATGGCAACAATGCCAAACCAAGTGGCATCTTTGCGCACCATGGTAACAATGCCAAACCAAGCATCTCAAGGCGACCATGGCAACCATGCCAAACCAAGCGCATGCGCGCCATGGCAACCATGCCAAAACAAGTCGATCTCACGCCGACCAATAGCAATAATGCCAAACCAGCCGCATCTCTGCCCTGGCAACCATGCCAAACCAAGCCGCACTCTGGCACCATGGCAACCATGCCAAAATAAGCGCATCTTACGCACCATGGCAACCATGCAAGAGCCAAACCCAGATAATCTTGCGCACCATGGAAACCATGCCAAACCAAGCCGCACTACGCACTTTATGGCAACAATGCCAAACCAAGTCGACATCGCACCATGGCAACAATGCCAAACCAAGCCGCATCTCGCGCGACCATGGTAACCATGCTAAACCAGCCCCGACTGCTGACAACCGCCATGCCAAAATAAGTCGCATCTCATGCACCATGGCAACAATGCCAACCAAGTCATCTTGCACACCATGGCAACCATGCCAAACCAAGCCGCATCCCTTGCATCATGGCAACCATGCCAAAACAAGCGCATCTTTAGCACCATGGCAACCATGCCAAGCCAAACTGCAGACTCTGCCATGGCAACCATGCCAAACCAAAGCCCACCGCCTCATGGCAATAACGCCAAATTCCAAGTCAGCTATGCCTTTGGCCCACGCCAAACATAGCGCCCTAGGGCTTGAAAGACTTGCAACTAGGTCAACATGGCCGCACGTGCCATTGGCACATGCCAAAACGTGTCGCAAGCCATTTTCCAAGTCGCTATGACTTTGGCCCACGCTCAACATAGCGCCCTAGGTTTGCAAGACTTGCAACTAGGTCCCAACATGGCTGCACGTGCCATTGGCACATGCCAAAACGTGTCGCAAGCCATATTTCCAAGTCGGCTATGACTTTGGCCCACGCCAAATATAGCGCCCTAGGCTTGCAAAACATGCAACTGTCAACGTCCATGCATGCCATTGACACATGCCAACATGCTCGCTAGCTAGTTTCCCTAGCAAAACCACGGCCCTAACCCACGCATGCCAGGCACATGCCAACATGCTACTAGCTAGTTTCCCTAGCAAAACCACGGCCTTAACGTCCCACGCATGCCATTGGCACATGCCAACATGCTCGCTAGCTAGTTTCCCTAGCGAAATCACGGCCCTAACGGCCATGCATGCCATTGGCACATGCTGCACTTAGCCAGCTTCTAGCAAAATCATTTGCCCTAACGGGCTACGCATGCCATTGGCACATGCCAACATGCTCGCGAGCTAGTTTCCCCCATCAAGGTCACGGCCCTAATGGCCACGCATGCCATTGGCACATGCCAAACACACACGCTGAAAAATAACTTGTAAATGGTGGTAACCCCACTAAGGCATTCCCACATGCCGATTGGCACATACAACACATGACGCTGTAGAAACCTTGCAAACTGTGCAACCTACCACCAAGGCATTCCGCACATGCCAAAACACACGCTGGTATCTAACTTGCAAACCGTGCAACCTGCAAGGCATTCCGCACATGCCATTGGCACATGCCAAACACACACGGCTAGTATCCTAACACCAAACCGTGCAACCTACCACCAAGGCATTCCCGACATGCCATCGGCACATGCCAGTTGCAACTGTAGCCCAACTTTGCAAACCGTAAACTACCACCAAAGGCATTCCGCACATGCCATTGGCACATGACACGCTCCACTAGCAGCAATGACTTGCACTCAAGATGCAACCAACACTCGAGACATCAACACAAACCCGGGATGCTTCTTTAGGGTTTTGGTTTGGCGGCGGTCCAAGATGTGGCGTACACTACGCTCACATTAAGAAAGCGTGAGAATGAATAAGCGGTCAAATAAAAAGAAATAAATGGTGAAAAATTTCGCCATTAAACCATGCGGAAGTGCTTAACTCCTCCTCCCATTATTTCACCCTTTACTCTTCCTTCATGAGGCTGTGGTACGTTTCAAACCGACTTGTATAAATAGGTCTTACCTATTTCCACCGGACAACAAGTCTCGGTCGGAGAAATATATACACTTACACTCTCGGAAGAAGAGCAACACACAGAAGCTCTCCCAAAAAGCTTTCATCTCTTGCAAGCTTCTAGCTTTTCTTTCGAGACAAGTCGAGATACTACTCTCCCCTAACACCTTTCTTTGCTTCCCTCCCCAAATCAACCCTTCTCCTCCACTTTGTGACCGAAGCAAGTCTGGAATGGCCGTTTCTTGGTTTAGGCCGGACTTGTACAGATTGATCTCTCGAATCTATAAAGTGCTCACGTGCAGCACATTTGTTTAGGGTTTGAACCGGTTTCTCCTCACACCAAGATTTACTAAATCGGCAGAATGATTTTACTGGATAAACAATTGGCGACCACGGCGGGAGGATTGATCTATCGGCTACAATGTCAGACCCATCGATCTGCGCTTCTTCGACCAGGATGTCAGATGGTAGGGGAAGGCAACTCGATCCGACTCAACTACCCCGGGCGGCTCGGTTACGAAACTACACGAGAAAACTCGGGACTGGGTGAAGATTCCACCAGCGATTGGGGACTTGCGACTCGACTCAACGGCCAGACAACCCGGTTACCAGTCGTTAAAACTACACCAGAAAACTGGGACTACGTGATGCTTCTGACAATTAGGACTAACCATGATGCTACAACAACCGTCAGCTTTGCTACTTACAGCAAAGCCATTTTTACTTGGAAAGAGGGCGTGTTTGCAAAGTGAGTAAATTTAGATTGGGCAAGAAATACGATCTGTTTTTTTAGGTTCTTAATAAAACATGCCTATACTATTGCGCCTTGTGCCTATTGCTAACACACTTTTCATAAAACGATATTCCTTTCCCAAAACATAATCGAGTTATATTATCAAAACCATTCATCAAGGAAAATAATCCAACACCCCAAAAAGCTACCAGACTATCTATCAAAGGTTAAGTTTGAACCAGACATCAATATGTCTTTCAAAAAAAAAAAGAACCTAAATGAAAGTTTAACAGAGGAGAAACGTTCAAGGAAAATCGTCCAACAGTCCGCTCTTCTTGGAGAAAGTCGACTGCGTCTTCAAGAGCCGCTCTTCATAGTCAACATCTTGGAAAGCTTTTCGAGTTCCATCTCTGTCTGGCATCTCCTCGGCGGAAAGGCTTGACGCTGCATCTTTCAACTTTTGATCTCGGCAAGGCCTTCACAAACACGAAGTGTTGAACTCCTTTTCTACGCACACGTCGCGATGGTGCTCCCCGATCGGCAATAACGTCTTAAGAAACGGTGTGACCAGTCACCTCACGACATGTCCTCGATGGAAGACAAAGCCTCTTTCCACACGCTAACCAGTATGAACTGACTAGTGACTTTCTTGGTTGTAGCCATGTGGTCCGTGCTTCTCCCGGACTGGTGTAGCATAACGCCTCATGCTTAGCTTAAGACGCTAAAGCCGCCAACCAGACATGACCTGGATGAGGAAAACCGCGGGGATCAAAAATGGCGCACAAGTGGCCTCACGACTGCAAAGGGTTTTCTTCCATGTCTACGGCAAAACCATCGAGAGAATCATTCACCGCCTCGAACCACGTTTGTGCCGGCAATTGGCTAACTCCCATCTCCAAGTCACCATGGTCACCAAAGGCAAGTTTTTGTGTGACTCCATCCAGAATCATCCTCCGAACCGGATTCCTCCACCCGCAAACTTGAGTTAGACATTTTCAAAAGAAGAAATGTGAAGAAGAAGAAAGAAGAAGCACGAAACTACGCAGAACTGTCTAGAAGAAGAACCGGTCTTTGCGCAGAGGAATCACTCTCGCTTGTTGAACTTTCTTCTTTCTCTGAATCATCACCGCTATGAGTAGGCTCGGTGTCACTGAATCCCTTGAAGAAACTGCAGTCTCCACGGCAACGTGCAGAGCGGCGAAAGCATTAACACTCTAGAAGCCACAAGGAAACAAGACACATATTCTCGGCCCGAAATTTCACGTGGTGTTTTGAGACAACCTGAAGAGCGACACATACTCTGTTATTGAAGAACGAAAGACACAAGAGCCATGAGGATCTTATGAATCGTCCGAACCCGCCCGACACGATTCTTCGTTCTCCGTTCCTTGGCACAGGGCTTTAAATTCTTTGGGCAACTTTCGCTTGGGATCTCTCAACATTGGATACTCCTTCAAGCTGGAGAAGGTTTACAACCTAACGTTTTCCACCATGTTATTCACGAAATCTCGGATCATAGTAAACTACGCCGCACCAAAACTCATTATAGCTAAAGGTCGTTGAAGTTACTCTTCCCATTTGAAAAAGGAAAGACGGATACACGAGCCAGGATCAAGGCGTCGAGAGCGACACGCAACGAATCCTTGATCACCTGCTGGTATACGAGAGGCACCCCTTGAACGAAACCCATGTGACGACGAGAACGGTCAATATTGTAAGCAACTATCCTGAAAGACCCCAGAAAGACGGGGATATAACTGGGATGACTTTGAATGAATAGGTTTTTTTTTCTGACCAAATCGTCGTAAGACAAAGACATATGAGGAGCGAGAAGCAAAAGTGCCAATTTGAGCCAACCGAGATTATGGATGGCCCCCATGGACGAAAATTGATTTCATGCAACTTATCAAGAGAAGCACCAAGCTCACGCTAACTCTTGACGCCTTTATTCACCCATCGAAGAATTCGGAGCCACCTAACTCACGGAAGCGAAGGCAGACGTTTCCGAGCATACTTCTCAAAGTGCTCCCATAGCGAGGACTTGCGAGAAAAGTTAACGTGCACATATGAATCCACCTTCATGAAACCATTCAAACTACCGCGTGTTACGCAACCCGGTGATCCGGATGCATACGGGAATTGAGGAACATGAAAATGGGAAGAACTTCACCCTTTGCCAATTTCCAAAGAATCGCGACAACTCCGTCTTATTCCCTTGCCGAACCGTCATCAAAAATGTCTCTAGACAACCGGAGAGCCAAAAATCTTTGCATGACATGAAGATCAACTTGCTTTTGCTCGGGCTCAACTCGTCCGGAAACCATTGAGATATCCACCAACCGTAAGGGCACCTTTCATCCTCTTCTTCCAGCAGAGTCCTTGACTTCGCAATGAGTCTTTCCGAAGCGAAATCCCCGACTTAAGCGGCCGGGTCATCCCCGCATCTTCGCCTCACTTTCGAGATAATTGGATTAAGGATTCCCGGTTACCGGAAGATTGACAAGAGAGCCACACTCTCCAAAGAGAGAAGTTATCTCACCCCATCATATGATTGTATGGGTGTCAGAACACCATACACGGAGATGAAAGCAACTAAACTTTGGATGTCCTTCCTAGTAAGAAGATTCTTGAAGTCTTGGCTGACATCGATGACTGCGCTTGAGTCAAGATGGTATTTATACGCTCTCGCTCACCATGAACTCAACCCATCTGGTCAAAAGAACGCAATGGACTTTGACACATCCTAAAGTCAATGTCGGAAGAGGAATATACCCTTTATGAAGACAAAACCAATGGTGCTCTCTCGGGCTGAATCCGAACGTGTCTTCCTGCCATCCTCACCACTCGAGTTAGCAAAATTAGCACGAAACCTGCGGTGATTCTTCCAGAGTAGGGCGAGGGCTCTAGTGAAGAATTCATCATCCGTGTTCGGTTTGGAATTATGAGCATCCTTCGACGAAGTGAAATGTGGTTCGGGTAACATCTTGTCGAATTCCTTCACAACAATTTGGTAATAAGATATCTCGCACAAAACAAATGGAGAAAGACGAAGTTATCTCCTCGACACATAATCGTACCCAACAAATTCGGTTTCGAGACTATATACACAAGTATTTTATTCGGGTTCAAGACTATATAACGCAGTATTTTTCTTCTGGTT